>JXTC01000478.1:215637-236301 GCA_002914845.1 Trema orientale
CATCATCCAATACCACCACCACCTCCATTATTATGTTTTCCTTATTGTTGAATTCGTAGCCCATCACCATTTATTCATTTTACCTTTCTATTCAAGTTAAAACTCAACCCAATTTTGCACAAGCCCAATTCACATCTTTGTTTACTTGTGGCCCAAATATTAATACCTCTCCTTCAAGCCGTGGTTTCCAAATTCCACATATGTTCATATATATGTTATATGCGCATATTATTTTGCATATCATTATTTCTTCACTAGTTCTTTTTTTTTTTTTATGTGTCTATGCATGTATAAAACTTGTTCAACAAGGTGTCAAGCATTGGTATTTCTCTAAATATTTATATAGGCTCAAGTATTTTTTGCATATGTCTAATTTTCAGTCCATTTTAATTCCTTGCATGTCATAGGCCCAATATTCAAGTTTGCATCATTTTATTATCTTTCAATTACTTTTATATCACATTTGTATTAATTTATCATTATCATTATCACTATCTTTTCTTTTCCTTTTACGAAGACCACTTTCATAAATCCTTCAAGTTTCAATATACACACATACATAAGTTCATACACGTGTATACACACATATATATATACACCTATATACACATTCGTATACATCTCTATCTTTATTATCTTTATTATTATCATCATATATTATATAGTATAGTAATCTTTGGGCACCAAGCTACTCTTCATAATTTTTGTGCTTGACCTGTAGCACAAGTTCGAGGTGTCGTGCTCTCTATATTTACATATATATATATATATATCTCTTATATCTCTATCTTTGCGAGTAATTTGTATTGCTGCTCTAAGTGCAATCAATTACTACGCTTCCCCTTCCCCGCAAAGTAATCCGTATTGCTGCCATAAGTGCAATCAGTTGCTTTGCTCCCATTTTTAATTATTGTGCACATTTATTTAGTGGTCTGTGTTGTTTTCCCTTTGCAACTGGTCACACCGCTTTATTTAAATTTCAGCATTTTAATTTCAGTTATTTACAATATGGCTGGACTTACCGCCTCGCAATTCTAACTCTTCTAATTAACTAAAACTGGCATATAGACGGTATCGTCTTCATCAATTTCTAACTATTTATTTTTCTGTACTTTATTTCCGTTGCTAACTTCTAGTTGACACTATGGTCGGTTTATTCGCCTCAGTCAACTAGTAATATTTAATTTCTTATTTATTTATTTACTGTATTATTATATTACTTCTAGTCCTCAGTTGACAATATGGTCGGTTTATTCGCCTCCGTCAACCTTTAATATTATTTCATTTCTGTTTATTCTCATGCATACTAAGTGAGTCATCCTTGCAACCGCCAATCTTGTTGAAATACGTAGGAAGAGTTGTTCTTATTTCGACCGCCTATCCTCTTTCGACACGTGGAAGTGTTGTGATGACCCTTTCTGCTGTGCATCCTAATGGTCTAACCCAATTATCTTCTATTTTGTTTTAATTAAGTACAGGTCACACTAATTAATCCAGAGTACAACTTCGACCCCGAACATTAAAAGGCGACTCCACTAGGGAGTGGCCAAAGGGAAACTGACATTTCTTCGGGATTCCCAAAGATCGACAAGTGCATCTTATCCATTTCACTCGGCAGTATACCATTATTCTGCTCGTTTTATTTTCGACAATTGACAGTTTACTGTTACTCTGTTCGGTATGTCGTTACTCTGCCTGTATCATTTTCGACACTTGATAGTGTGCCGTTACTCTGTCCGGTATACCGTTACTCTGCCCGTTTCATTTTCGACACTTGATGGTGTACCGTTACTCTGTCCTGTATATCGTTACTCTGCCCAGTTCATTTTTCGATACTTGGTGGTGTGCCATTACTTTATTCGGCGTATCGCTATTCTGTCTATCTCATTTCTTTTACACCATAATACTGCCATTTCATCTTCTTGAAACTCCATCAAATTTCTTTTAATTTTTCATCCCAAAATTCTGTCAAATCTCTATCCCTCTCTTTTCAGGAATTTCCTTTCAAAAAAAAAAAAAAAAAATCCCATTTCTTCTTTTCTTCCTTTCCTCAAAATGGTAGACGAGCAAAATTCGGTAATTAATGCCGAAGCTCAATCTCTCCTTGCTAAATTAGTAGCCTCACTAGACGGTATGAGACAAACTCAAGCAGACATGCAATTGTCTCACGCCGAAATTCTCCAGAGAATTACCAGTATCGAAAAATCTTATGGTGCCAGACCTTCTACCCCAGCTCCACCTCACAGTAATAATTCTCATGCCTCGAATCAAGACCCTACTAATCCTACTGCCATAACTTTAACTGGTACTGATAATGAAGCTCCTAAAAGTTTTATTACAAAAGAAGAACTTCAAGAAATGCTCAAGTCTGAAGTAGAAAAAGTTAGCAAGATTGTTGCTGCAGTGGACTTTCAACCTCCATATCCTGCCAGTATTCTTTCCAAGCCATATCCGAAGGATTATACTAATCCTCGATTTAAGAAATTCGATGGGAAGAAAGGAAATGCTAGGGAATATGTTATTGGTTTCCTAGATGATCTGGGACTCTACGCCAGTGGTCATGAATTAAGGCTGAAAGAGTTCTCAAAGTCTCTCACTGACCGGGCATAATCTTTGTTCGTCAATTTACCAGCAGGCAGTATTGGTACCTGGGAGGAGTTGGTAGCGACATTTTGCACAAAATTCTTTGCAGCAGAATGTAAGTTGGGCTTATCCGATCTCTCCAGCACAACGCAAAGGGAAGATGAATCCCTTACAGCCTATGTAAATAGATTCAAAGAAGTAGCTCTTGACTACAAGGAAATTATCTCAGAAAAAGAATTGATTCGAGTGTGCATCAACGGAATGCAAGCTGAATATAAAGTTCATTTTAAAAATCATATGAGCTCAAACTTTGCCGAACTAATGTTCAGAGTCAGCAATACTGAAGCAACGGTAGCAAAAATACGCAAAGCTATGCCGGATAAAAGAGCTGCTACTGAAAATTGGAACAGGCCACCTTTCTCCAAAAGAAGGAAAGAGGTTGCTACAGTTGATCAACGCCAACGAGATAGAAGAGATCAGCCAATTCCGCCAGAAATACCACTTACCAAAGATAGAATCAATATTTTAGTGCGAGCCTGGATAGAAGATGGAATTCTGAAATGTCCACAGCCCAGGAGACTACCAACATAAGAAGCAACGCAAGATCCCAAATATTACTTGCTACATAAAAGAGTGCACCATGCCACATCGGATTGTTATATTATCCGAAGAGTTTATCATGAGAAAGCTCAACGAGGAGAAATTCTGATTGGGCAACAACAACAAAGGGCTGAAAATAATCTTTTTCCTAATCATGAAAGAGGGCAAGTAAATACTTGCACGGCTATTGAGCCAATCGTCGATAGTCTGGCTAATGAAGAATCATCAAAAGGAGAAGAAATCAATATAATGATGGAAAATCTCATGAAGTCTCGAGCTTTCAAAAATTTGTTCAACACTTTAGATTTTGGAGATGAAGCTCGTCAAGAAGCTACATAAGCAATCTTCAATATCTCAACGGCTTGGTCCACAATGCTGCTCTATTAATCATGCTGTTGGTCGAATTGCCAAAAGAGATGAGGATACAGTCACATTTTCTAAGAAAGATGCCCAAGTTATCAACTTCAGTCATAACAAACCACTCTACGTGGAAGCTAAAGTCAATGGCACACATTTCAAACGAGCTTTGGTAGACAATGGTTCGTCAGTCAATCTCATGTCTTGGCAAATTTTCAAAACAGTTGGAATTCCAGAAAGCAAACTGATCGTGCAAACTACATCACTTGTTACTTTTGTATCAAGTTCTCATACTACAAAAGGGCATATTAATGTGGATTTGCAAGTTGGACCAATCCGAGCACCAACTAAATTCTTTGTGATTGATATAGATGTGCCCTATCATTTGCTGCTTGGAAGGCCATGGATTCACCACAATCAAGTGGTACCTTCTACGTTGCATCAGTGTCTGAAGGCAAAAGAGAAATCCTAGTGCCCGCAACAAAGGCTCCGTTTGCTCAACAAGAAGTTTTTTGGGCAGAGGCTACATTCTTTGATGATATTTTTGATGGGCCAAACGAGACAAAGCCACAAGGAGTATCGTTGCATGCAACTATCGATGCAGTTGGGTCATCCTCAAACAACATGATGGAGATTGATTCAATAGACTTAAAAGAATCTTCTCTTCAGCGAATTACTCTACCAGACGGGAGAATTGTTTATCAATTATGAAGTTGTGGCGAGGCCAGCAATGACCTTGCGAGCTTTGAAAAAGTTTGTCTTACACAGAATTTAGAACAAGTAGAAGCCATTTCACTCGCTCCAGAAAAATTACAAGACAAGCCCAAAAATCCTCAAGAAGGGCTCAAAAAGATAAATTTGGCAGAAGATGGAGAAGAAAAGTTAACTTTTATTTCTGCCAAATTAGAGCCAGATTTTGATGCAGCTCTAATCAAATTGCTAAAAGAATATTATGACGTTTTTGCATGGACTTACAAAGACATGCCAGGATTAAGCAGTAAGTTAATCACACACAAGCTTACTGTAAATCCAACTTTCAAGCTAGTTAAGCAGACCGTGAGGAATTTCAGCAATCAAATTCAGCTGCAATTCAAGATGGAGATAGAAAAATTGTTAGAAGCTGGGTTCATAGAACCATGCATACATGTGGCATGGTTGGCAAACATAGTACCAGTAAGAAAGAAGAATGGGCAAATAAGAATTTGTGTAGATTTCAGAGATCTAAACAAAGCGTGCTCAAAAGACGATTTTCCACTACCAAATCTAGACATGCTTGTCGATACAACAGCTAACCACGAAATGTTCTCATTCATGGATGGATTCAGTGGCATAATCAAATCAAGATGAATCCAGAAGATGCCAAAAAGACTGCTTTTAGAACTCTATTTGGCAATTTCTACTACACTGTAATGCCATTTGGATTGAAGAATGCAGGAGCCACTTATCAACGGGCAATGACGGTAATTTTTCATGATATGATTCATGATTATGTGGAAGATTACATCGATGATTTGGTGATAAAATCCAAAAGAAAAGAATCACACTTGGATCACTTGAAAAAAGTATTTGAGAAGTGCAGAAAATATGATCTCAAGATGAATCCCTTGAAATGCACTTTTAGAGTCACCGAAGGCAAGTTTCTTGGATTCGTAGTCCATAAAGATGGAATCAAGATTGATGAAGATAAAGCAAAGGCAATAATAGAGATCAAGCCACCTCAAGATCTCAAACAATTGAGAGGATTCATTGGAAAAATTTCCTATCTCAGGAGATTTATTCCAGCTCTAGCCAGTATTATCAAGCCTCTTCATCATATGACTAAAAAAGATACAAAGTACAAATGGGGTCTTGAGCATGACTATGCTTTTGAAGAAATCAAGAAGATTCTCACCAACTCGTAAGTCATGGTTGCCCCGTCTCCAGAAAAAGAACTATTAATTTACTTGGCAGCATCTAACGAATCAGTTGGGATACTAATAGCACAAGACTATGAAGGCTTGGAGAAGCCAGTTTATTACTTAAGCCGTCTGCTCAGAGGTTTGAAAAAAAGTTACTCTCTCGCAGATAAGCTCTGTGTTGCACTAATGTATGCAATACAAAAGCTTCGACACTACATAGTCACTCATAGAGTTAAAGTAATCACAAATTCTGATCCGATCAAGCTCCTATTACAAAAGCCTATTCTAACTGGTCGTTATGCCAAGTGGATGCTCACGCTTAGTGAACTTGATATCATTGTCGAAAAGCCAAAGGCTATTAAGAGTGAAGCTCTAGTCGAGTTGCTTAAATACACTAAGCATAATTCGGAGAAGATATTGTCTGTGGAAGATAACGAAGAAAGTTCGATACTCTATTTTGATGGTGCCTCCACACGTAATGAAGAAAGTGCTGGAATTATTTTGTCAAACGATCAAGGTGAAATCTTCAAGAAAGCTGTTAAATTAGCTTTCCCTTGCTCCAACAATGAAGCTGAATATGAGGCCTTGGCAATTGGATTAGATTTGGCCAAAGAAATGAAGATTCCAAAATTGAAAATCTGTGGAGACTCCAACTTAGTCATCAGACAGCTAAATGGAGACTTTGCTATCAAGGAGCCAAATTTGGTCAAATACCGAGAAGAAATTCAAGAAAAGCTCCATAATTTCAAAAATTATGTACTAGAATACGTCCAGATCTCAGAACAAATATGCAGACGCTCTGGCAACTCTAGTACTGAAAATGGGTCATACAGATGAAGATCTGATTCAAATCCCTTTAGAGACATAGTTAGAGCCAATACACTCGTCAATGCAATAATCAAATGGGTGGATCCAATCCATTAAAGAGAAGCTGGAAAGTCCAGAAGTCAAAGATATCGGACGAATCAAAGCGTTTATATTGATCAATGATTTTACAAGAGATTCTCTGATGGAGTTCTAGCAAAATGTATTGATGAAGAATTTGGAAGAAAAGTGTTAGACGAAATCCATTCTAAAATCTGTGGTTTAGATGGACCAACACTAGCTAGAAGAATCCAACGACTTGGATACTTTTGGCCTGAGTTAAGAAAGCAAGCTAATGAGCTGCAAAGAAATTACAAGCAATGCCAGCTTGTGATAGATCCCAAAGAAAGCTTTCTTGTGGAAGAAGAAGACTGGAGAAGAGTTTACATTGACTATATCATTCACGGTCAATTACCTGATGATACTTCTTCAGCTATTATTGTTAAACCTAAAGCAGACAGATTCTTTATTCAGAATAACTTGCCTTTCAGAAAAAGCTTTCAAGGGAAGGTCCTGAGATGCTTAGGACTCAATGAGATAGAAATAGTCTTAAAAGAAGTTCACGCCGGGGACTGTGGCGGCCATATGGGTGGAAGACGTCTGTTTGAGCAGTTGATCACTATTGGATACTATTGGCCGACGATGGAAAATGATGCCATGGAATTTATCCGAAAATGTGACGCCTGCCAAAAACATGGAAATTTGATACATGTGCCCACTGTCGAAATAGGAAGTATCATATCACCTTGGCCATTCCACACCCGGTCGATTGATCTCATTGGGCCGATCAGTCCTCCCTTAAAAGGAAGGATTTGGATTTTAGCAGCTACAGAAAATTTCACAAAATAGTCCGAAGCTATTTCTCTTAAGAGGGCCACTTCAGAAGCTGCTAGCCAATTTGTGCAAGAAAATATCATCTGTCGCTTTAGCGTACCTCGAAGAATATTGTCTGATAATGGGACACCCTTTATTAGACAACCATTTGAATCACTGCTGGAAAGATATCAAATCTGTCATGGAAAATCTACCAGGTGTTATCCTCAAGGAAACGGAGCCATAGAAGCATTCAACAAAACTTTAGTAGCCATCATCAGAAAAATGATTAAGGAAAAATCGATCCGATGGGACGACTGTCTACCTCTTGCTCTTTGGGCTTACAGAGCCACCAAGCATACTACTACTAAAGAAACTCCATTTTTTCTAGTATATGGGACTGAAACTCTATGGCCTGTGGAATTAAACATACCGTCTACTAAGATGGCACTTGGTGGAACAGAAAACTCTCGAGAATTTGATCTCGAAATTTTGGAAGATCAAAGAGCACAAGTACAAGATAGGGCTCGAAACTATCAAAGAAAAATTACTTGAGCCTACAACAAATTGGTACGAGCCAGAAATTTCCAAGAAGGTGACTTAGTACTCAAAGCAGCTGATCATATTATGAAAGGAATGCATGCTGCTAAGTTCACAGCAAATTGGGAAGGACCCTATCAAATTGCCGATATCCAATCTAGTGGGTACTGTACTCTTGAAGACCTAAATACAGGTACACTTTCTGCACCTACCAACCTCAAATTCATCAAGAAATACTTCATGTAGTTTTCAAGATATCTCTCTATCTAGGGACTATTATAGATGAAATTTTTCATCCTATAATAAATGGTTGGTATTCATTTATCTTAGATTGCACTAATAAAAATCTTCATCTAAGCAATCTATATTTTACCATAGTAGTTGTATAAATCCTAAGTAGGGTAAAAACTACGCCCAAAAGTATTCTTTAATACGAGCATTTTGCTGCCGAGATACATTGGAACTGGGGACCGTTAGTATATACCTGAAAATTGGATATTTTCTGATAATATCTTTTGGTTCAAGCCTATGCTGCCAATAATATCGGGAATGATAAATCGAGATTGGATTATACTAAGCCTGAAAGTACCCCTTGGTACGGCTAATGCTGCCAGCAGGTACATTGAAACCATGATCTGTCAGTATATATTCTAATCAATACTTTTGTACAACTCAGGTTTAAAATATATATATTGGGTGCACACCCCAATCTAAACTGGGTGCACATCTCAGTCTAAATATATAATTGGGCGTATACCCCAATTTAAAAATGTTTGGCTTTCACCATTTCAAAATCCAAATAATTTATAGTTAATTATCATTTAGTCCAATATTGAAATTTTTATTAATTACTATGCTTATCTATATTTTTCTTTGCATTGAACTAACCTCTTGTTTTGCATGAGGATTATTCTCTCTTATATGTGGGAAATACATGCAAACAAGCACGCGTATGGTGATAAAGCTACAAAATCAAGATTGAAATCTGTTATCCCTCTAAAAAGATTTCACTAACAAGGAAGACATCAGAATGGTCAATCTAGGCAATGTTCAAGCTAAACTCCAAAATTTGTTGCTTGCATGCAACGTACTCTTTTTCCTTCCTAGAGATTTTTCCCACTGGGTTTTGCTCAGTAAGTTTTTAACGAGGCGTTGTTTGGGTTGGGCTAATCCAATAGAAATGTTTTGGCATAACTATCTGGAACCTAACTAGAGCTAGCTATCTGCGACTTGGAGCTTACCTACATATGAAATTCATCCAAAAGAAGACATTCCCTCTCCATGAATGCAGTGTTTCCAAGACTCGTTTGAAGACCATATTCATAAAAATTCACATTAGTGAGCTCTAGCGAATGGTCACATTCACTATAGCTCAAGGGACTTAATGTTTTCGGGTGTGACAAAATTTTATAATTAGTCACTAATTAAAATATTAAGTCACTAATGATGTGATAATTGTGCAATATGTGGTCAATTGAGAAAATGTGACGTATCAAAATTACATTGGACAAGAGAGGATGACAACATCCCAAAATAAGTGTCAATTTACCATTGAAAAATTGCCAAATTAGAAGCAAGAGTACAGATTACTACACATTGACCAATCCAATGGTGCCACCTAGCAACTTGGACACATGTCAAGAATCAAAGAAAGCTCTCCTTCATTTGACACCTCAATTGTTACTTTGACAAGTGTCAAAGAATTCAGCAATTTATGCTGACTAAGCTTGGCAATTAGCTTTTTGCCGACTTCTCTAGATTGGCTGGGATTACATGTAAATTGCCTATAAATAGGCTAGTGTGCAAAGAATTCACGGAGGAATCAATTTAGCCCATTTTAATACAATACTCATTTCTTCTTTTACATTCTAACCGAGTCTTTCTCTCTCTCTTTTGTTATAGTTATTGTTCTTGTCCTTCCTCTTGTTTTTCTTCCAAACCCGTGACCAACCAAAGGCCACTACATCATCCAATACCACCACCACCTCCATTATTATGTTTTCCTTATTGTTGAATTCGTAGCCCATCACCATTTATTCATTTTACCTTTCTATTCAATTTAAAACTCAACCCAATATCATTTTGCACAAGCCCAATTCACATCTTTGTTCACTTGTGGCCCAAATATTAATACCTCTCCTTCAAGCTGTGGTTTCCAAATTCCATATCTGTTCATATATATGTTATATGCGCATATTATTTTGCATACCATTATTTCTTCACTAGTTCTTTTTTTTTTTTTTTATGTGTCTATGCATGTATAAAACTTGTTCAACAAGGTGTCAAGCATTGGTATTTCTCTAAATATTTATATAGGCTCAATTATTTTTTGCATATGTCTAATTTTAAGTCCATTTAAATTCCTTGCATGTCATAGGCCCAATATTCAAGTTTGCATCATTTTATTATCTTTCAATTACTTTTATATCACATTTGTAATAATTTATCATTATCATTATAACCATCTTTTCTTTTCCTTTTACGAAGACCACTTTCATAAATGCTCCAAGTTTCAATATACACACATACACAAGTTCATACACGTGTACACACATATATATATATACACCTATATACACATTCGTATACATCTCTATCTTTATTATCTTTATTATTATCATCACATATTATATAGTATACTAATCTTTGGGCACCGAGCTACTCTTCATAATTTTTGTGCTTGACCTGTAGCACAAGTTCGAGGTGTCGTGCTCTCTATATTTACATATATATATATATATATATCTCTTATATCTCTATCTTTGCGAGTAATTTGTATTGCTGTTCTAAGTGCAATCAATTACTACGCTTCTCCTTCCCCGCAAAGTAATCCGTATTGTTGCTATAAGTGCAATCGGTTACTTTGCTCCCCTTTTTAATTATTGTGCGCATTTATTTAGTGGTCTGTGTTGTTTTTCCTTTGCAACCGGTCACACCGCTTTATTTAAATTTCAGCATTTTAATTTCAGTTATTTACAACATGGCTGGACTTACCGCCTCGTAATTCTAACTCTTCTAATTAACTAAAACTGGCATATGGACGGTATCACCTTCGTCAGTTTCTAACTATTTATTTTTCTGTACTTTATTTCCATTGCTAACTTCTAGTTGATACTATGGTTGGTTTATTCGCCTCAGTCAACTAGTAATATTTAATTTCTTATTTATTTATTTATTGTATTATTATATTACTTCTAGTCCTCAGTTAACAATATGGTCGGTTTATTCGCCTCCGTCAACCTTTTATATTATTTCATTTCTGTTTATTCTCATGCATACTAAGTAAGTCATCCTTGCAACTACCGATCTTGTCGAAATACGTAGGAAGAGTTGTTCTTATTTCGACCGCCTATCCTGTTTCGACACGTGGAAGTGTTGTGATGACCCTTTCTGCTGTGCATCCTAATGGTCTAACCCAATTATCTTCTATTTTGTTTTAATTAAATACAGGTCACACTAATTAATCCAGAGTACAACTTCGACCCCGAACAGTCTTCTTAAGCTCTTTATTCTCCTCCTCGAGCCGCTACTTCTCTTACTTTTCCTGAGCTAAAGACTCCTCTAGCTGCTTCTTCTCCGACTCGAAGGAGCTCTTCTCGTCCTCACGAGTTTTCTTCAAGTCCTCGAGTACTTGGGCCATCTCTTCGACCTTTTCGCCTTTTTCCATGCACTCGAGGACCGGGTCGTACAGTAGTACAGCAGCTGCAGCAGTCTGAAATGTAAACATATTAGCGCAAGGAAAGTATGTTGAAGAATTGAAAGAATCGAGAGATTTACATTCGCCAGCATCCTCATCACCGCGCCAAATGCGACCTTGGCCTATCTCGCTTCATACTATCCCAGGCTTCTTCTGAGGTGAAGCGATCAATGAAGGCCGCACTCAAGCCAGCCTTTTCTGGCAGTTGACGAAGATGTGCGAGAAGCTCTTCGTCCCTGTTGGTCTGGCTAGCTCCACCAGAAGAAGTAGCTAGTTCCTTGTTGGATGGCTCAGGCTGGCTCGCAGGTTTGGAAGGCTGAGGAGGAGGCGAGCTCATGGGGACGTCTTCGAAGGTGACTTTTCTTTTCTTAGAAGTGTCGACCTTTTCTTTCCCTTTTATTGAAAAGGGGGGCGTGTTGTCTGGAGTTTTTGATTTTGCTATCGACCCCAATGTTGAAGGGGTGCTCGCAGTCCGCTACCGATGGTCATTTCTGTACAAGGATTAGTTAGCATGTGAGGTATGTAATGTGATAAAAGTAAAAATAATAGAAAAATTACCTTCTTGCGGCTGAGAGGCTGGAGGAGATGGTGGTTTGACGTAGGGAGTAGTTGGTGTTTTTTGTTTCCTAGACTTAGAAGACGAAGCACCCATGTCTTTCTGCTTCCTCAATTTCTTCTTCTTCGAGCTTGAGGGCTTAGTTGGGCAGTTGGCAGAGTAGGGAAGTAAGGCACTTTTGGGGAATAGCCCGCAAGCGACCAAATTCTTGGTTGTCCCAAGCTTCTTCCAATCGAATTCTTCTATTGGAAGGTCGTTTATTTTATATACTCTCGCGAGCTATTCGCCACTGAGTCCTGGGCGCTCTTTGTTATCTGCGATGACATATAAATTTGATCAGACATCTAAGTATATTTATGGAATTTATGTAAAAGCTAAGAATCACCTACCAGAGTTTTGAAAGAATCCGTTATCAGCATAATCAAAGTGGAAAAATAGATTCTTCTATTTTCCCATATTACTGCGAACTCTGTGGATGGTTTTTATCACTTGATTCGACCATTTGCTCTCATAGTAGAAGTCGAAGTCTGAAGGGTTCGATTTCACTTGGTAGAACCAAGCGAATTCTTCAAGAGTAGGTGATCCTGACTAAGTTTGTGGTATAGTATGTACAAGCACCATATATCTGTATGTATTTGGGGTTAGTTGATAAAAGACGACTCCGTAATAATCGACGATTGATTTGATGTATGGATGGAGTGGGAGGTGGACGCCGCATCTGAGAACTGCCTCTAAAAATGAGGCAGTACAGCGAGAAGGGGTGTGTAGACGATTAAATTCTGTGGGAAGACGGAGTATTATGTTGATGTTGTAGTCACGAATGATCTTCTTGAGCTTGTTCGTACTACAGCTCGTCTTTATATTGGTACATGACCAATCTCCCTCTACGTAGTTATACCCTCTCGCATATTCAAGGGCATCCCTAATGTGTTGAGGCCATTGGTATTGGGAGAGGTCGCCTATGTGAGGACTACTTTGTCTGGTCCCGGTTATTTCTACTTCAGGTTGTTCAACATAGTCCTCGAGATCTATAGAGCTAGTGCTCGTATCTGAGAATGACGATTCACCAGAGATCACATTCCCTTCCCTAATTTCCTCGCTACTAGACATCTGAAAAATAAAAATAGGAGACATTTTAATTAGGGTTGGCAATTCATGTTATCGTGTCGTGTTCGGGTCGACACGATTACGACACAACACGATAACACCTAACCCGAATACGACACGATTAATAAACGTATCAAAAATTTAAACCCGAACACGACACGATTAATACACGTGTAACATGACACGACACGTGTAACCTATTTAATAAACGTGTCATGTGTCATATTATGACCTGTTTGACACGATTATTCAAAATTGACACGATTATTCTAATTTAACACGATTATAACTACTTAATTTAATTTTACTCCTATAAATATGCTTAGAATTAATTAAAATCACGTTTAATATATTAAAATATTAATAAATGTGTCGTATTAGTGTCGTGTTGACACGACACGAAAATGACACGAATACGACACGTTTAATTAAATGGGTTACACGGGTTATTTTCGGGTTAAGCGGATTGACCCGAAACCTACCCGTTTATTATACGTGTTACACGTGTCAACCCGAAATTGACACGAAAATTAAATGGGTCACCCAAACCCGTTTATTTCGTGTCGTTTTCGAGTCATATCATCGTGTCGTGTAGAAAATTGCCAGCCCTAATTTTAATCCTATGCGAGCATCGTTCTACAGGTAAAATCATAAATTGATTTATAAGCTAACTTAAGTGCGACCTAGAAATAGGCATACTAGTTTGTTTATTATTGCAGGTATACTTGCTATACGCGAGCAATTTGGGGCTACAATCCCTAAAATCACACCGATAATGGGCTATTCGTTTGTCATAGATCTTATCGAATTCTTCTAACGAGTCTATGGGTTTGTCATGATTCTATTCTGCGCGTTCGAACAACTCTTCAGTAATTCGACATTCGGTACATTAATTCTATAATCTGGTTTGATTTTCAAACATCAAGATTTTAGATCCTAAATTTCTCCTATGGGTTCGTCTGTCAATTCGTCTAAGTGCAATTTGTTCATAAGGAAAGATTTTGAAATTTTGATATCATGTTCTGTGATTCTTCATGTTTCTATTTTAGCTAAAATCCAGTTTTCTGATCATAAGTTTCGATTCTATCTCAAGTTCTCTGGTTCTATAAAAAAATCGAAGAATGATGATTCTTTGAAAATAAATAAGGAAAAGGAGGAGAAGGCATGCTAACCTTTTCTGAAACCTGAAGAGCCGAGGTGTGCTTAGAATATTCTGGTGATAACTTCGCCGGAGAAGATGATCGGAGCACTGAGAGAGATTTTTTGTCTTGTGAATATTTTGAATTTCAGAAGGAAATGAAGGTAAGAAAGAAGAAAAAGAGAAGAGGGTCTTTATATATTTAAAGATTCAATGAATCTTAGCCGTGGATTAAGGAAGTTAATTTTCGGATCTAATGGCCGAAATTCACGCCAGAGTTAAATTTTCGAAATTAAATGAATTTAATTTTCGAAATACAAGAGGGTTTGATCTGAAACGATGGATGATGTCATCGTCATCATCACATCTACTCGAGAAATAGAGAAGTCTCCTCGAGCTTCGCCAATCTCTTGAAGAAGCTGACACGTGGTTGTGTTTGTCAGGAGAAGGTACGCATAGTTCTGGAAAGATGTGATTTAAGACTTGGCGACTCTTCAAGAATTACGAGATGACCTCATAACATCGCATTTTTAAGCTCGTATTTATCAGAGTAGGATGGGAGGCAATTGTTATGCGATCTTGAATTCACATCAGTCAGCGCCAAGAAAGGAAAGTCAACAATCAGGTTGCGCTAGGTCGCATATGTGTTCTCTTGATTAAAGTGCGACCTCTTCCGAATGAGATAGGTGTGACCGGCATAAAAAGGAAATTGTATCAATCGTCTCCATATGGGTAGTTAACAAAGAAAATGAAACAAGCTTCTGTATGGAAATTGAGTAATCCATTTATTTGATTTGAGATGTTACCCGATTGTATGTTGTTACCCAAAATTATATTTTCTGATTATGCACTTACCCATTTGTGTAATTAGGAAACATTGAGTCACCCTCACCTATATAAAGGGGGTTCAATCTCATTGTAAAAGACGACAATTCCTTCACAAACACTTTGCTACATTCTGTAATTCTCTCTACTCTCACTTTGAGACTTAGAGATTCTTGTAATTCTCCAGAAAATAGTGAAGAACAGTAGATGCAGGCTCATCTTTTTTGGGGCTGAACCACTATAAAATTCGTGTCCCTATACTTGCTTTGTTTTTTTTCAACCTTTTTCATACACAAGCCACATCTCGTAAATTCTTAAATTCATTGTTGACAAAACCTCTGTCAACAAGTACTGTTCATAAAACCTAAACTTTAAGATTTATTGAAGGTCATTTTTGTCAACAACAAGATTAATAGAACAATGAGTAAATATATGGATCAAACAAGGAAAGATATTAAGAACACACATAGTTTTATAGTGGTTCATTCAGCCGGAAAAAAAAAAGAAAATACGCCCACTGATTTTTCACTAAGCAAAGAAAATACGCCCACATGTTATTTATTTATTTATTTATTTTCAACAGTATTCAAATGTGTGTTTTTTCTCGGTGTCTCCTCCCTCTGTCTATAAGATGAGGATATTATCGAAGCGATAATGTTGAGGTTGATTCTTGTAACTCGCATATTAGCTTATAATAATATAAGTTGTAATTGTTGAGTGTTCGAGGTCGAATCATTTCATCTACGAAATAAAGGTATGTACTTAGACATAATGACTCGACGGTCTTAATGCATCAGAATGTAGAGCTCATTGATGACTCCCTCTTTATTCTGCATATTGGCGAGTTCCCTTCATTATCTAGGACGTCGTCTTGGCCCTCTCAAGCGGGCTCTAACTGTTGAGCTCAATGATGACTCCTTCGTTCTATATAGAAGCAAACTCTTCTGACACGTGTTATCTAGATGGAATTAGATCCTTTTGGATCTTAATTACTATGCCACGTGTATTTATTTTGGTGATCATTATGGTATCAACAAGACTCGTTAGTAAAATGCTTTTATCTAAAAAATTGCACATTTTCTTAAGAGATTATAATTAGGATAAGGAAAAAAAGACAATTACTATAAATAGCATTCATCATACAATTATTTTTTTTTAAAAATCAGCAGATCCATTGCAATAGTCTCAAAATTTAAATAAAAAATATTATCTATGTTGATGGAGGTTTTATCAACAATAGATTTTATAAATTTTGAGATATGACTTATGTACGAAAAGGGGTGGAAAAGCAAAATAAATAAGGAGACAAGAATTTTATAGTAGTTCAGCCCCAAAAAGATGAGCTTATGTCCACTGTTCTTCACTATTTTCTGGAGAATTACAAGAATTTCTCTAAGTATCAAGGCGAGAGCATAGAGAGAGAATTACAGTGTATAGTAAAGTGATTCTGATATAAAAAACAATAAGATTGAACCCCCTTTATATAAGTGAGAGCGGCTCAATGTTTCCCAATTGTGAAAACGGGAAAGTATATAATCAGAAGATACAATTTTGGGTAGTAATACAGAATCGGGTAATAACTAATAGATAAATTGCTTGATCTCTACTTAGAAGCTTATTTCTTTTTCTTCACAGATTACCCGTTTGAAGCTTTGATTTAATTTCTTTTTACTACTGCTTCAGGTCGCACTTTGATCGAAAGGAAATCATGCGATCTGACACATTTATCTCTCAGCTGACTACTTCGACTTTCCTTTCTAGGCGTTGACCAATATCATAGATTTTAGGTCGCACAACAATTTCCCCCCAGCTCCACCCCCAGCTCCATTAGTTATTTAGGATTAAATGGAGCTCCATACTCTAGTATGTGCAAGCTTAAAGGTGCGATATGATGAGATCATCCTAAATCCCTTGAAGAGCCATAAAATCTCGAGTCATATCTCCTCAGAATCAAACACGTCCATTTTCCAGACAAGCATAACCACTGTCACCTTCTCTCAGGAAATTGATGAGACTCGAGAAAATCCTTTCATTTCTCGAGTATGATGACGATGTCAAACGTCATATCAAACCAAAACTTTTCATATTTCAAAAATTAATTCTCCCGTATGAATCTAGGCCATTAATTCTTGGGATTTAACTTCCTCAATCGACGATTGTGATAAATCTGAGTTCTTTATTTTATAAAGAAGAGATAACACTATTTTTCATTTTTACCCAAAACTCTTAAATTTCCCGGAGTTCTTATTAGAGACTTTCAATCTTTCTCCGGTGAACTCAACCACTGCAACAGCTTCTTCTCTGGCCAGACTACCAAGAGCAATCCTCTATATTTCTCAATGTTCTTTTAAAGGTCAGTATCCCCTTTTCTTATCCCTTTTCTTTTTCTTCTTTTTCGAAAATTGTTGTTTTCCATAGAAATCTGATAGTAGTATGCTCTAAGTAATCCTGTTACTTAAATATTCATGAATAACATAGAATAATAGAGAGAAACCCCAGATTTTACTTCTCTGAATAATGCGTATTTCTTAAGTCGGATTAGCCGAAAGCCTTAAATGAAACTGAAGACTTCTAGATTTCACTTTAGACGAACAATAGGTATGGAGAAACTTGAAATTGAGTATAGAGAAACTGAAGAGCTCCAAAATTAGGGATGTAAGTATGAAGAACTGTAAAACATAGACAAACATAGATTTATTCACATATTTATTCGAACTGAAGATAAGCGAATCACAGACTTTGAACTTTTATGGGTTCACCTGAATGTAGAAGGTTAGGTCGAACAGTAGGATTTAGAAGAACTTTAAGTTGTGGATATATCGAAGATTCAATTGGAAAATCCCTTAATAGACGATGACGATGCAATTTAGGGTTTTCTAGCCAAAATTTAAATAATGACCCGATGTTGCTCATATATATAGTAGGTATAACCTATAAAAAAGAGTAATAGCACGCCTATTTGTAGGTCGCACTTTGATTAGTTTTACAAATATATATATGGTTCATATTAAATACCTGTAGTCCAGAGCTCACATAGGATTAAATACAATCTTTTTTACTTTTCAGATGTCAAGTAATGAAGACTTTAGGGAGAAGAATGCATTCTCTGGAGAATCGGAACTCTCGACGAGCTTTGAGTCCATTAATATAGATGATTACATCGAGAGAGATCCCGAACCCGAAGTCGTGATAACTGGGATTAGGCAAGGAAGTCCTCGCAAAGCAGAACTCTCAGAAGACCAGTGCCCTAAACATGTTAGAGAAGAATATTCTTCCAGTTTTCAATATGTCGAAGGAGAATGGTCTTGCGGTTGTATCAAATCCAATTGCATATGGGCAAAGATCGAGAAGTTAAAGAAACAATTCAACCTCAATCCGGAGTTAAAAATCCTTATTCCAACTGAATTTAATCACCCCAGCACACCTCTACTCAAATACGCAGCATTTATCGATGCCTTGATGTGAGCTGGAGTTCATCTCCTTCTTCATCCATACATAAAGTCTGTAGTCGATTAATATTGCGTCGTTGCATTTCAACTAACATCCAACATGTATAGGTACATGGTACGATTGTACATACTATACCATAAGCACAAACTAGGGACCCCCACCCCAGAAGAATTCGCATGGTTTTACTGTGTCAGTTCGAACCCTTCTAATGTCGGCTTTTATTATGCGTGCAAATAGTCAGGCTCTGAAGTGAAGACCATTTTTAATGTTAGAAATAATATGGGTAAGTAGAAAGATGGCTTCTTCAACTTCGAATATGCAGATAATGGATTCTTCCAGCATACTAGTAAGTACTCATCCTGTTGTACTCGCTTGTGTACACCCTGTTGTACTCGCTTGTTGTACACTTTATTTATTCTAACATGCTTTCTACGCTTCATAGTTAAAAGAGAAGTGAGACCGGCACTTGACTCAAACTAGCTCCTCTGTGTCAGCAAGATCAACGGACTCCCTGAGGAAGAGTTCGACTGGAAGATTTTGGGGACAACGGAGAACTTGCTTGCTTCCAGCCTTTTCCCTAAGGGTGCAGGCCTCTATCATCTGCGAATTGTCCTAAGAGAACTCTCAGCCCAAAGAAGAAAAAGTAAACATCTTTGAGTTTTAAGAAGTGAATACGCCTTCGTTTTTTGGGACTTCTAGCTCGAAGAAGAAGAAAACTCCCATATCTACTCAAGAAAATCCAGCAAGTCCTATAACTTATCAATCTAAAGGTAAGTTTTGTTTTTATATAAGTATCTCATAGTTTGCACATAGCATCTCATTCTTTTTAAAAGATTTTTTTTTTGGCAGAGATGGTTCGCATTGGTGGAAGCATCCAAGCTCCCCCAACAACCTTGGGCTCTAAGTCCAAAGCTCCAGCCAACTCTTCTTCTCCTATGAAAAAGGGAAAGAAAAAATCTCCGAAGCTACGAAGAAGAGGTGAGTTATTTTTGATGAAGAGCCAATCAATACTTTGCCTCCTCCCACCGGTGCCTCGAATCGACCCCATGAGACCTCGAACAAACAAGGGTCGTTAGGTAAAAAGTCGACCTCATCAACCCCTTTAGAACCTCTTAACCTAGTAAACCATCTTCCAAAGGTCGAAGTGCTTCTTAGCCAGCTTCCTCCAAAAACTGGCCTGATTACCTCTTTTGTCGATCAGTTCACTACTGACGACGCATGGCAAAAATTACAAAACAGGCCACCTCGGGTCACATTTAAAGGAGCGATGAGAATACTTGCCAATGTAAGTGTTACTCATGTCCCACATTACTAATCATCGGTTAATAATAATTGTGACTAATAATCGTCGTAAGCAGGTTGCTTCTGCCGCAGTCTTTATGTATGACCCTGTTATCAACTTGATGCGAGCCGGCGAAGAAAGCGAGAAGAAGGTTGAGGCTCTGTTAAAGACATGCGAGGACTCGAAAAGCTCGCATGAAACTAAGATAAATAATCTTCAAGCTGAGAAGCAGCAGCTTAGGGATGACCTAGAGAAGGAGAAGAAGAAGTCCGAAGGGCTCGAGGAGGAGATAAAGAAACTAAATGAAAATATTTCCCTCCATACTGATGCTCTGGATGAAGCTCGTCGCAAAGCGGCTGAAGATTTTAAGGAGAACAAGCTACTGGAACTCGAGGATGAAGCTAGCAACCTTGGAGTCTCAACCATCGCCTACGATATCTATCGCAAGCATCCGAACTTCGACTTTGCTTTCTTGGGTTCTGATATTGCGGCTTTGGTTGAAAGCTGGAGAGAGGATGATGCGAAGAAGGCTGCTGAAGATTTTGAGGAGGATGGTGTGAAAGATGATTAGAAATTTCACCTCTAATATATATTTATTTATAGACAACTTTGTATTTTATTCGAACAATATGGGCTTGTCCCATCATTTTGTAATTATTTTGCTCGCACATGGGTGCGGGCTTATACTTATAACATTTTGGACTTATCGATTCTTTGTTCCTGCAAAATATTAACTGAAAGTAAAAACATATGTCACATAATAATATAAACGCATAAAATCCCAAAAATTCTAAGGTTATATGAGTAATTTTGATTCAAGGGTATTTTGGTAATTTCAAATTTTTGATTTAATTAAATAGAAATCTGAAATAAATTAGTGGGGATGAATCTAGACAAGATTGAGTCTAGGTTCGTCGGGGCAAAAGTGAAAAAGAATTTAAAATCGGGGACTTG
>JXTC01000479.1:9812-69812 GCA_002914845.1 Trema orientale
TTTAAGTGGAGGATTAAAGTTAGACTTAAAGCCCTAAAGTGTGCTAGTTATGGATTTAAGTGATTTCATGTGTGGTAGATTATGTTTTTCTATTTATAATCTGATTTTCCAAGCTTGGAGTGTATATTTTATGGATCCTAATATTTATTACACTCATTTTGTGGCTGGTTGTAATGATATAGAAGTGTGAAAGTGATTCTAAGCTTTGTGTAAACCAAAAAGAATTCAAGTGCACCTAGGATGTTCTAAATAATCCTATTTGATGTATACATGTGGGAATTAGCTTGTTGATTGTTATTGCAGGTCTTAAACCTTGATTTTAATCATGTGGGGATGTCCCAAAAATAGAGGAGGTGCTGTCCAAATACTTTTAAAACCAAATGGTACCATTTAGGAGCAAATGGACTAGTTTTTATGAAAGTAGGCGACATTTTGGTCTATTTTGTGATTAGGTTTCCTTATTTTGTAAAAGTTGTAATTCAGTATTGTACTTGTTTTCTTTAAGCATTTTACATTGTACTGATCATCTTAGTAATAAAATTGACATTAGGTCTTCCACACACCTTGTCACAGAGGATACTGACCCCTTTCACTATCTTTTTTGTCGGACACAAGGTAAGTAACGTCACACCTGCAATGTAATAAATTCTGTGTTTCTGTGAATCTGTGAAATATGTAGATACGGAATTTATGGATATGTGTACATATGCATTTATCATTCAGCTTTGCATGAGACATGAACATGTGGTGTATTTATATTGCCTGACGAGTATTGGTGAATACGGTGTGGCGGGCCAGCGCCTAAATATGTGATATGGTTCCTTCGGGGACACTCTGGTTTCTTTGGGAACCCTCTGGTCCTTTCGGGGACAACATGGTTCCTTCGTGAACGCTCTGGTCCTTTCGGGGACAATATGGTTCCTTCGGGAACACTTTGACGGCATATGGGGTGGACCTCTGCAGTACACAGAGGGGTTTGAGATGTATTTGGGACTCGAGACCTCCATACTACTCATGATATGTTATATGTTCTCTAAGTGGCTCAGTATGCGATTCACGGTCTTGTCAGGCAATACAATATACACAGGGATCTCAATCATATGATTATCTGTTATCTGTCATCTGCACTCTGCATCTGCATACATTACTTACTGAGTTTTATACTCATAAATATTCTTACATTGTAGAAGGTACTGATGACATGTGAGATAGAGGAGGAGCGCCGACTTTCTGACCGCGACTTGTGTATATGAGCATTTTGACGCTGTGGTTTTCTAACTAAGAATTTTGTATCTGTTTTGAGTGTGTGTACATTATGCATATTTTATGAGAGGCCCACTTTGCCCGGGTATATATACTTATACATTAGACTATGTATAATTTCCAAAAAAATTTAAAAGTTTTAATTTTCCCCCATTTATCAGTTCCAAGTTGAGTAGCGTCTCCCGATCTCACTGAATAATTTCACGAATATCTCTTACGTATGTGTGTGGGATCGGGGGATGTTACACACCACCTTTCGCTGCACCATATGATGGTTCCTACAATATATAGGCCCATTTGAGATACTTGACAAAGTTGGAGATGTTGCCTATAGACTTGCTTTGCCACCCTCACTGTCGAACATACACAATATTTTTCACGTCTCTATGTTAAGAAGATATATTCCAAACCCTTCGCATGTTTTGAGTTTTGAGCTATTAGAGTTGAGCCAAGAAGTGAGTTATTAAGAACAACCAGTGGAGACTTTGGATTGAAAAGAAAAGGAGCTTAGAAACAAGAAGATCCCTTTAGTCGAAGTACTGTGGAGGAACCACGAAGTAGAAGAGGCCACATGGAAAATAGAAGAAGAGATGAAAACTAAGTATCCTCATTTATTTGGGTAAGCAAATTTCGAGGACTAAATTTAATGAGGAGGGGAAGATTGTGATGCCCAAGATTCTTACATGCATAATAAGCTAATAATAAACATATTCATATTTCATAATAAACATATCAAGAAACTAGTATCAATTTTATGATAAATTGCTCATTCTGATTGTTAAATGCTTTCGATATGTATTGTTGTACTAATGGTTATTGAAGTGTTCGCATGCAGTGTAAAGGCTCAGTACCCTCAGAAAAAGATCCTGGTGTGTGAAAAGAACAAAGAATATATTCATGAATGTGTGCACATGCATTAAAAATCATGTTTTTTGATAACTTGGTCAAATGGAAGTTTTTCGAGAAAATACACTTTTCACGCTTTTCGGAGCCGAATTCACTGTGTATTTAACATGTCATATAGCTTTTATTTAATGTGTAGAAATCATTTCTAGTATTTTCTAAAATGTTTGTTCCAGGTAAGCACGAGATGGCAGTCACTGTATTAAATTGTGTTTAATTGCACTAAGCTAGCTTAGATTCTGCTTAATCGCGTAATGTCATTTTTGTGTATTCTATTAATTGGGCAATTATACTATATTTGCATTATTAATTGGAGTCTAATTGACTATTTTTTATATTTAATGATTGGTTATGGGGCTAGGTTCCACCAGATTACAATAAGATTGGCCATATAGGATCATAAGTCAAAGTATGACTATATTTTACTTTCTAAGCTAGGTTTCACCATTTTTATCTACACTTGGGTGTATAGGATTGACCAGCAACGTGGTGAGTATGCTAAGGATGTTTTAGAGCATGACACATGGAAAGTAAGGAGCAAAATACCCAAAATGCCTCTTAGAATTTAAGTTATGCCATTTCTTAGTCATTAAGTATCACTTTTAGAACAAATCTGGTCATTTCTTTCCTCTTCCTCCCCAGCTATGACGCGAACCACTTCAGCCACTTTCTATACTTCTCTCAACTCCCCTTATCCATATCCAAGAGTTTCTAAGTGGTAGAACTCAATTTGGAGCTCAAGAAAGCAAGATAGGTCCAAACTAGTTAAGGTAATTCTACTAGTTCTTCTTCCTAGGTTTTGCCTTTTTATTTCAATTCTCCACTTGATACTACTTAGATAATGTTTTCTCTAGGTCCTCTTGTGTCCTAAGATCAATTTCAAAGCCTTAGAAATCAGTTTTGTGGAAGTAGAAGGCAAGAGCTTCAACAAAAGTTCAAACTAGTCAAGGTGAACTTTTTGTAGAATTTAGAATTGGTAATTTATTTCTATTGCTTTAGCTCTTAAATCAAAGCTTTTATTTGAGGAGTAAAGGCCCTCAGAAACCTTATATATGGCTGGAAACAAAGAACTTAAGTGGAGGATTAAATTTATACTTAAAGCTCCAAAGTTTGTTATTTACGGAATTATGTGTTTTCATTATTAGAATAAGTTCTCTATACTTGTAATCTGATTTTATAAGATTGAAATGTATATTTTTTTGATCCTATTATGTAAATATACTTGTTTGGTTTCTGGTTGTGACAGTAGAAATGTGTAAAAGTGGTTTTAGGCTTTGTCTAAACTGAAAGGAATTCAAGTGCACCTAGGTTGTTCTAAATGATTCTCTTTTAGGTGTATATATGGGAATTGGCTTGTAAAATATTATTGCAGGTTTAGAACCATGATTTTAATCATGTGGGAATGTCCTAAAAATAGGGGAGGTGCTGTCCAAATATTTTTAAAACCAAATGGTACCATTTAGAAGTAAATGGACTAGTTTTTAGGAAAGTATGTGCCATTTTGGTTCATTTTGTGATTAAATTTCTCTATTTCGTGAAAGTTGTGATTTCAGTCTTGTGGTTATTTTCTTTAAGCAGTTTACATTGTAATGATCATTCTAGTAATAAAATTGATATCAGGTCTTCCGCACACCTTACCACAAAGGATACTGACCCTTTTCACTATCTTTTTTGTCAAACACAAAGTAAGTAAAGACTTATTTTAACTACATCACAAGAATAGTAGTAGATACAAGATATTTTCCTACATGCTTATATGTATTATATTAATTATATATTTTTCATATGATTGTCGCAAAGTTTACGAATGACATAAGCATGGCATAATCATTTAAGCATGATTTTCAAAGAAGTGAAGTTTTCCACACATTTGATTTAAAATAGTACCATTGTACTGATTTTACGAGATATATTTTAAGTACAGTGTTTAGTCTGTCTGCGTTGGGTAAGTATGGATTGCACAGGCATCCTTCCTGCATAGGTGGGCACGGCTTACCGACTGTCGGGACTGAGTATTGTACTATGAGATTTATTAGGTGCATTGCCTAGTCAGTCTGTGTTGGGTAGGTATAGTTCGCATTGGCCATGTATTTCCTTCCTGCATAGGTGGGCATGGCCTACCGACTGCCACGACTTTGTAATGTACTCAAGGGCCCTATAAAGAAATGTTTTCTAAGAAAAGTGCATCAAAATGAAAAGTTATGAAAGAAAGAGTACAATGGGAATTTCAATGAAGTTTATGCATGAAACACGTTCACGAGCATGCATGATCTTTACTTACTGAGCATTAGCTCATTTAGTTTCTGTGATGCAAGTTAGGAGATATATGCTGTATAGAGTTACTGGTTGGCTAGCACGCTTTCTTGTCGCCATGATCATACAGATGTGGACGAGCTTGACTTGTGGGCGATGTTTTCTTTGTATTTCGATATTTTGAGGTGTTGTAAATATTACTGCTAATGGCAAGATAAACTGATAAGGACCTTTTAGTTGTACATATTGTAATGACACCTTGAGAATGCAATGCCACGCAGCTTCTTTTGTTTTAGAGTTTGAAAAGTTTAAATTGGCCCACTTTTTTGCAAAATTAAAGTTATGTTTTAAGAAAGAATAATACTTCCTAGCTTGACCTATATAGTGATATGGTTAAGCTAGGGGTGTTACAAACGACTAGTCCTAAGGATTCACTATCCTTGGTGATTTGGCCATCCCGTACAAATTGGTTCGAGGAGATTGTCTTCTTATTCGTCTGCGGATCTCTTTAGTGGGAATCAAGAAGGTGACCACCCACTAGATCAATCAAACAGCTTTCGAGAATAGACAGGAAGATGGGAAGGCTGTGGAGCGAATTCGGGTATTGTTCTTATCTAGATCAAGAGTTAATTTATGTTAGATCACAATTCGAAATGTTTTGTAAAAGAAAAATTTTAAATGACCAATTTCGTTGCGTTTCTAGATTTTACAAAACTATGGCGTTCTTGGAAATAATTTTACGAAAATATTTTCTGGAATTTTATTCCAATTAATACCAGCAAGCTACTTTTAAGGAATGAGATTGCTTAAATTAGCACTACCTCTCCTTTATTTTCAGGTGGTAAAAATGCTTATGGAAATTGGGTCTTCCATCTAAGATTAGGCTATTTATTTGGTGCAGTTTTAATAAAGCTCCTCTGCTGGGTAGTAATTTATGTAGAAGGAAGGTTGTGTTAGACTCGACCTGTGTTCTTTGTAACCAGGTGGAGGAAACCTTGCCATGTACTTTATTTCTTTGTTCTGAAGCTCATTCAGTTTGGAAGGCTGCGAGGTTTTGGGATATTATAAAGGCGAGTTGTGCTAATAATATGGTTGAGATACTCATCGAATTGTCTAAATCTCTAATGGTTGAAACCTTTGAATTTTCTTGTGTGCTCCAAAGTATTGGGTTTGCTCGCAATTCATGTCTTCATGGTAGTAGATCGTGGGGAGTGATCTCACAGGTTGAATTTGCACAAAGCTTCATACATGAGTTTCAAACCTCTAATGGTCTGTTGAAAACTAACCATTCTACACCTATTACTCCTCCAAAGTGGCCAGCATCTTCTCATGGTAGCTTCAAATTGAACTATGACGCTTCTGTAAAGAATGGTGAGTGGTGAGTCTATGGTTGGTTTAGGGGCAGTTATTAGGAACCATACTGGTAATGTAGTAGCAGCTCTCTCTTGTTGATTCCCAGTGTACTTTTGATGAACAATGCTGAACTTGTTGCCCTAAGAGAAGGTCTTCGGTTGGCCCTTAATCTGAACCTTCGCTTCTCCCAGGCTGAACTTGACACATTTTTGAAGTTGTTAGAGGTATTGATGATTGTTGTCCCTTAGCAGACAATGCTACAGACTTCTCTTATGTTAAATCTTTGATGATTGATGTCGACTGTGGTTCTTGCCATTATATTCCTCTTGATAGGAATAAAGTAGCCCACTTACGGCCAATTTTTCATCTGCCAAGAGATATGTTTTAGGTGGATAGTTATAACAAGGCTCAAGTATGTGAAGCATTTTATATGAAATTGAATTATATGTATTTCTTTGCAGTTTTTTGTTTTTTTCTCACATCTTGGAATATTGTATTTCAATTCATCTTGTTTCCATAGTAGAATTCTTCTTTTCTTGAGGTTAAATTGGATTTTGAGGGACAATATAACGAAGAAATATGCCTATTATTTGCCACTATAAAGAGTTTTATGTTGTTGGTTGTTACTATCATATTAGTAGTCCTTTTTTTCCCCTTGTTAACAAAAAGTCGTTCCAAAGGCAATCAAATTTTATAACAAGTTACTTTATCTCATTTTAGGATTTAGTTATTTAGAGTTATTACTTAAGAAGTTGGTGCCTACCTGGTGATCTTAAAAGCACCCTTTACAAGCAAGAGGCGTATGACAATAATGTGAACTCCATGACTTACGCTATTAATTTTTAGAAGAAATTTCAATTCTACAGTCTTTTCTTTTTTAAAAAAAAATCAAATTATCGCATAGGTTTTTTTTATGGTAACCTCGACGGTATGAGGGAAACTTTATTAAAAAAGAAAGGAAAGAAAAGAACACCTAGTCAAAGGGGGATATAAACCTGACCTCTCAAGAACTGATAACAAAAGATAAAATCAGTTAAACCTATAACTAGGGTTGGCAATAAAATCACCATAAATAAAAGAAGAAATAAAAGACGGAGTAGATCACCACCAAGTTGGGCAGACTATTGAAGGTGCTCGAGAAGCCAAGGAATCAGTAACACGATTACTTTCTCGATAAATGTGGATCACCACGAAGTCCATTTGAGCAATATACTCCAACGCCCTAGACCAGACAGATCTCCAACGAAAAGAACCTTTCAAAGAACGTGCCAACAAAATAGAAACCATATAAGTGGAATCACTTTCTAACCAAAGTCGTTTCCAATCATATCACCAAGCAAAATCAATCTCATAAATCGTCGTAGCCAATATTGCCTCAAAGGCATAACATATACCCAAAGTAATAGAAAAACAACTACGAACAAAACCTCGATGAGTCCAAAAAACCCCTGAACACTCAAAAAGTCCCGGAGTGCCAAAAGTCGAATCATCAATGTTAACCTTAATCCATGAAAAAGGTGGAGGCTTTCAAACCACTTCAACAATGATAGGAGCCTTTCGAGACCGACCCTTAACCTAAAGCATTCTCAAAATTAACAACTCGGATAAAGAATTAGACATGGAATCTGTAATCAGAGACTCAGCCTCTCTAATAAAATCCATAATAGAGCGAGAGCAGAAGATATGGAAGGCTTTTTATCTTTAAAAATTGCCAAATTCTGGAAATGCCAAATGATCCAAAAGACTGAAATCAGACCAACTTTCCAAATAGTATAAAGTTGTGGGCTCAAATTGTAATATTGCACTTTATCCCAAAGATCCACCACATTACCATCCAAAAAGACCGTATTACAAAATATAGATGACAAGACTGATTATAGCTATTGAGCAAAAGGACAGGAGAGGAACAAATGTGATAAGTCCACAACTGAAGACCAAGAAAAGCAATAACAAGACGGAAGATTAAAATCCTATCTCATCAAAGAGGCTACAATAGGGAGCTGACCATGAAGAATCCTCCAAAATAAAACCGACCTCAAAGGGGGAATGAAAGATGACCAAATCTGCTTTCCCTAAGAACAAACTACTGCAGGCCCAGAAAGCGAGACATAGGCATCGGAATAAGTAACCATGCCGTCCAAAGAATCCATCCAATACAAGGCATCTGGACCATCCAAACCTACAACAGACTCTATAACATTTGCGATTGCCGGAAAACTATCCCAAAAAGCATAAAGGAGAGACTAACCTGAGTCCAACAAAAATTCTCCAACTAAACTCTCCAAAAGTGGATCTAGAACCATGGAAGAAGAAACCAAATTAATCAATAGGGAGCCCAGCCAATTATCAGTCCGAAACTTTACCTTGAAATATCTACCAACCAACCAACGAGATTCTTTTGACTAAATTATCGCATAGTTCTTCTGACTAAATTTAGTGACATAGGCTAGAGTTGTTTAATTCTTTTTAGATTAGTCTTAGAGGCTTGCAAACCAAAAAAAAAATCCTAAAATTAATCTTCACTAAAAATGTCATCATATATGAGGACTGTTTGACTCTAGAAATGCAATAGATTATAAGAGCCATCAAACAGACTTAGGTTTATATTAGGAAGCAATCTTTTGGGGCAAAATTAAGAAATTAGTTGTCAAATTAGGTGACATGACACTGAATCAATAAAACTTGAAGTCCATCGAAAAGAAAGAAACCTTTTAATAATCTTGAAAGCAAAAATAAACAACAAAGGTGGTGTTGTTCTTAAAAGCATAAATGAAGAATCACCGATAACATATAAATTCAGGTTTTGTACAATCACGTTTGCGCTTCCTTGGTAACACTTATTTAGACAATTTTTTCTTTTAGAATAATAGAAGTGAAAATATTTTTTAAAAATATGTTTGGTAACACTTATTGTATGGAATTATTGCAAGTTTTTCCTATTGTGTTTAAGATTGGACATTTGGTAGTTTAATTTCCATGCTTGAAATTAAATTATAAGTTATCGTATTTAGATGACATTACCTACTTAGTGACCAAAAGAGTCTGTTATTGATTAATCAATAGGCACGTCAACTGTACTTTGAGCAAAGAACATTTCACAAAAAAAAAAAAAAAAAAAAAAAGAAAAACATACACATAAAAGCTCGGAATCGAGGTAAGTAGCGTCACACCTGCAATGTAAGAAATTCTTTGTTTCTGTGAATCTGTGAAATATATGGATATGGAATTTGTAAATATGTTTACATATGCATCTATTATTCAGTTTTGCATGAGACATGAACACATAGTGTATTTATATTGTCTAACGAGTATTGGTGAATAGGCTGTGGCGGACTAGCGCCCAAATATGTGATATGGTTCCTTCGGGGATACTCTGGTTCCTTCAGGAATATTCTGGTCCTTCCGGGGACAATGTAAGAATATTCTGACGCAGTATGGAGTGGATCTCTGCTGTACACAGAGGGGATTCTCTTGGGCTCGAGACCTCCATATGGCTCATGATATGTTATATGTTCTCTGAGTGGCTCAGTATGCGATTTACGGTCTTAGCAGACAATACAATATACACAGGGATCCCAATCATATGATTATCTATTCTCTGTCATGTGCACTCCGTATTTGCATACGTTACTTACTGAGTTTTATACTCACAAATATTCTTACATTACAGAGGATACTGATGCTATGTGAGTTAGAGGAGGAGCGCAGACTTTCTGACCTCGACTTGTGTATATGAGCATTTTGACGCTGTGGTTTCCTGACTGAAAATTTTTTATCTGTTTTGAGTATGTGTACATTATGTATATTTTATGAGAGGCCCACTTTGTGAGAGTGTATATATGTATACATTGGAGTATGTATAATTATGAGTGAGTGGAATTTTCCTTTTTCTCCTAGAAATTTTAAAAAGTTTTAATTTTCTCTGATTTTACTAGTTCTAAGTAGAGTAGCATCTCCCGATCTCACTAAATAATTCTATAAATGTCCTTACGTACGTGTGTGGAATCGGGAGATGTTACACCTTGCTCTCTCTTATCATTTTTCTCTCTATTTTATCTACATCATTTTTTAAAATGTCAATGTCAATTTTTTGTAATTAGATCTTCCAACATTAATTTTTTATTTTCGCTTTTAAAAGTAATAAGTAATGGTTACCAAATATGTTTTTAATTTTATTTTAAAAAACAAAAAGCAAATTACCAAACATATTTTTGTTTTTGAAAATCAAAAAACGAAATAAGAAAAAAAAAATATTTTCTTAAAAATAATAAACAAAAGTATTACCAAATGGTACCGAAATTTGTAAAGAACGAAAAAGAAAAAACATAATCAAACTTGGTGTATTATACATTTATACTTCATAAGATACATAAACCATGAATATGGATTTTGTTCCAATCACTTCTCATCACATCAAAACAATGTGAGGCTCATGAATTAATTGTCTTTTAGTTAATTCTCACAAAACTATTTAGAATTATTATTTTTATTCGTACAATATTTATGTCGTATATGAAAGAGTGGTAAAACTATTACATTCTCAATTTCTCGGACTAAAGTATCATTTATCCGTAAGAAAGGCACTATTTGGTTTCTAGATTAAGCCTATTTGTGAAAAAGGAACATTTCTCATAGGATTGGCAATTCGTGTCATTTCGTGTCGACTCATTTAATATCGTGCAGGTTTCATGTTACCTACAGGTTACCTGTTTAATGAAAACGTCAGGTTACAACACTTCTAAACATTACAATTATTCATTTACTTGATTTTTCACTCCAGATTTACTTTATTAAGGTAAATTAGCTCATTAGTTTATTATTTTTCATTTAAATCACAAAATATTTGTTAAAAAATATTTTCTATGAAAACATTTATTTATTTACTTAATATTTTATAATATATTTTGATAAAAAAATTGACTAATTGCGTCAATTCGAGTCAATTTCATATTCAGCGTGTCAACTAAACGTGCGAGTTTCGATCGTGTTCAAATTGCTATCCCTAATTTCTCATATAGACTGTCTTTTATCTGCACTCACGCATCCTACGACTCCATATCATTTAGATTTAGATTTTGTTACCTGTACCCAGTACCTTTTTTCTAAATAGTTATGCCCGTACATAATAATAACATTTACTTGAGCAAAAGCATTGCCTTAAGAAGAAATATAAACTTAAAACTAAAAATTTCTCTCTACATTTGAGATTTTTCCACTGCCACCAAATAATATTGTGTATTTCTCTAACTTTACACCAATCTAAAATCTTAAAACTAAATAATCAACAGTAAAGTTTTAATAAAAAGCTGTCAATCCAACACGTGCTCCGCACGTTCCCCACCTAGTAAATAAGAAGTATTCAGCGATTCCGTACTGATTTTTTAAACTGCATCAAAATGGCGGTTCACTGTTATAATAAAACAAATATTCAGTTTGTCGGAATCGTAGAAATATTATTTGCCGAATCAAAGAAAATATTGTATGATACACGAAATAAATAGTACTCACATGTTAGAGTTTATTAACTTTAACACGAGATAAATAAAACATACATCTGCCAACTAGAATACAATGACGAAATTATTGTATGATACACGCTCCCCAAAATATATAATTCTAAGTCATCGATCCTTCAGTAATCCCACTCCAATTGGAATCGCACTCCTCGATCTTTCGCAAGCGCCGGTAATGGATCTACTAAATGATTCCAACCATGGGGCCACTCTCCTTCAACTTCTCCCAAGATCTCAATCTTTGCACCTTTGAAGTCATGACGCCAACACCTTATACGAGTAGAATTACAGCATGTCGGAGTTTTTGTGCCCAATAGCTTCTCACAAAGAAGCTACAAAAACGAAATTAAGAAAAAATAAAAAATAAATAAATGAAAGAGAGTGTTAACACACGTCTAAAGCTTTGGAAGCAATGATTAATATCACGCACTAATAAGACGAGTCCTCTCTCTAAAAATACAAAATATACAAACGTCAATAAGCGTGTGGTGAAGTTTAGTAACTCTAACTATGATGCATGTCGGGTATTCAGAAAAATATAATGTCACCCATTAGTCTCCATTGGAGCAACACATATATAACAAGAAAACATGTAGAGAATTCACACATAACAATACATCAAGTTATCTGAACCCATCTTCTTCCCCGAAATGGATAATGGTGAAACCCCAACCTTTGCGTCATTCAGAGGCGGTGTATCACATGACATAAATCGTTCACTCATATAAATAACAACATTCATTGTAATATCAAAGTGATTATTATTGCGATATTAAATTATCAGGTTTCTAGTTGTGCACCCCAGTAGGAGTACTAGTGGAGTTATAAATAGTTTAAGGGTGAGAATAGAGAGGGCAATCAAATAAAAGTCGAGAATTAGTCAGAAAGGAAATGTAGAAAAGACTCTTGAAATGAACTAGGTTAACTTTACGCCTTTTACGGTAGTATTTCTTCACCAAAATAAGTTTCTTTGTTGCGGTTTGATCCGTGGACTTCCGCAATTTGGCCGAACACATTAAATATTGAATTTAGGGGTGACAATTGCCGTGTCATATTCTGTTGTATACATAACGAACAACTACAAAATCCAAACACGATACATTTATTATTCCTGTCATCATTTGTAAAAACCTCGTGTCCAACCTAACATAACATGCAAAATTGTCTAACTTTTAACCCATTAATTGAACTCAATTTAATCTAATATTGCTAAACATGTCCTATTTAGTTCAACATAACCCGACATAATCTATTAATATATTAAACATTTCCAATATACCAATCAACCACCATCATTCAAATAAACATAATATATAATGCAAAGTCTAAATCCAAAATAAAACTTCCAAGTTTCAGTACAAAAAACACTATAGGAAAGTATTAAATCTCAACACACACGATGTAATACAAAGTACCAAAAAAATTTCATCGTATTAAATTAAACATGTCAATTTCGGATTTAGTAGGTTAACTTGATTTTGACTCGTTATTTAATCATTTTCAATCGGATTTAACCTGTTTTGACCTTACCTATTTAAGACACTGAAATCCACTAATTTCGTGTGGGTTTCAAGTCGTGCTATCATATCGTGACCTGAATTGCCGCCTTATTGATGTTCTTGTGAGTATGTATGTGTGTTTGTTGGGTTTTTAACTCTATTCTAAGCGTTAGAAAAGTGAATAGAATTGACCATTGATTCAAACATGTACATTGTAAAGATGTTCAAAATTTACAAATTCCTGAACAAACCAATGAAATCTATCAAATCCAATGAGCAAAATGTAGATTCGATTGGATGAGATTTCTTACAAACCAACTATATTGTACAGATCAATTGCATTCTTTAATGGAAAAGTAATTCATCCACAACTATCGACACGTATCTCACAAGCACAATAAACTTAGACTAGATTTGATGTAGATTAAAAACTATGTTTAATTTAGTTTTGTTTATACCTCGAAAAAAAATACATTTTACTTTACTTTACATTTTTCAATATGTTCAAACACTAATATCTAAACTTAACCCAGGGGACCAATACAACCGACCACTATAATAAATCCAACCTGCACTATTGTAGATTAGATGGGATTTGTTAAAACTTTTGAAGGTGAGACATTTTAAAACATGTGCTCTACTTGTAGCAAACACCATACAAGTACAATGCTAAGACCACCAAATAAGTCAAATACACAAACCAATATTATAGAAGCTACCATCATTGCTAGCAGAATGAAAAAAGAAAATGGTAATTTATCATACCTTTATGCAATTGTATTGGTAGACATTTGAAGGGAGAGATATTGTCCTAGGATGACAACACCAGAGCAACCCATCCATAAGAGGTTCACAAACCAATGATTCAATCATGGCAGTCCATGTTATTTCTAAATCGTCAACTTCACTCAGAGGAGGAATTTGAACATCCCCCAACTCTTCAAGATCAAAACTAACCTTCAATCCACAAACCAATAATGTGTCACTTGATAAAGGAAAAATTACAAGGAACTACAATCACCCAAATAACAAGAACAACAAACTTTCATTTATTCAGCATACCTGAGCAAGCTTTACAAACTTCAACGCAAAATTCTTACTCTGATATGAAAATCTGAGATCCTCCCTTAACTCAAGAAACCATGAACTAATAAGTTCACATCTGGGAGGGCGATGTTCAATATCCATCGCAAAGGGAACATTCTTCGAGATTAAGACCGGTGTACTAGAAGCACTATAGACAAATGATGAGAGAGTTGGACAATCAATTTCAATCACCTCAGCCATCGTAAAACCACCAAGACGAAGACATCTAAGTCGTTGGGCAAAAATCCTAACCCTACGCAACATGTGGCAATTAAAAATTTGTAGACGCTCAAGGAGGGGAAATTTAGAAAGATGCAAATGCAATATGTCATCTGTGATTTGGCATTTGTTCAAGCTCAGTTGTTTTAGATTGCAGAAGGAAGTAAAACTAATCCCATATGCTGGTAAATTTGGCATGTAAGTTCTAAATCCTTGAAGTTTTACTGCATCAATATGAACAGTCTCTAGTTCACGGTTGCATTCTAAAACCCCAACACTTAAATACTCAAGCTTATCAAGATTAGAAATACGGACAGCTTTCAGTCCCAAAAAATTCCAAAGATGAAAATCGGTGATGTTAGGACAGTTACGGATAATATCTTGGATAATGTTTTCAGATATATAAACTTTGGACAAATATAGTTTTTGCAGAGAACAAAACTTAGAGGAAGTACTTAATGATTTGACACGAAAAATTGTTTGAGGCAAAATATAATGAGTTTTAGAAGTGTGTGGATGTGTAGAGACACTCAAGACTATCTCCCGAGCACCGTAATTGAGAACCAGTTCCATCCATCTATCAACCAGCCAAATCAAGTTGGGATCAGCAATAGGCATAGTAAGACTAAAACTCTCAATTTTCAAGTTATTCTGGATCAATCTCTGCACGGACTTGTCCACAACATTAATCATGAATTCCCTAACTTGCTCCATATACTCTGGATTACTATCAAGTTCGTCTTTTATACAAGTAGTTTGATCGAATTCTAATCTGGGGAAGCAACACCAGATACAATTCCATCGTTTAGATAACACACATGTTCTAGCCGCATCATTTATATCGACAAAAGACAATATATGATGCAACACAAATTCAGGTAGGCAGGAGATTCTGTCCACGGCTTCAATTTTATCGTCCATAAGCTACCAGTAAAAAAAATAAAAAAGAAAACAAAAAAGATTTATTCCCATGTATTTTTTTCATCAAACTTGAAAAGATATAGGCGTCTGAGTAAATAATTTCTAATGAGAAACTAGCAGAAAATTCTGATTGAACAAAAAACTTTTTCTTGGAAAAACAAAAAGGAAATGAAAGCAAGAAAGTTTTACCTCTGTTATGTTCTACCTCTGTTATTGCTAACTGTAATTCTTTAATCGAAACTTTCCAGACTTTGCTTTACACTTCCTCTACCTTCTATAGTTTTGATTCTTAACCTCTTATGCTTTGATGTGGAACTGCGTTCTGTTTAAGAGAGAGATCATTAAAAAAAAAAAAAAAAAACAGAGAAATTGATTATCATGTATAATCGTTAAACTTGAAGAGATCTACGAGTCTAAGTAAATAATTTCTCAGAAGAAACTATAAAAAGAAAAAAAATACTGATAAAAGTTTACAGTCACAACCCAAAAAAAAAAAATCAGAACTTGTGCCTAAAGAGAAAAAAAATACTGATCAAAATTTACAGACACAACATAAAAATTAAAATATAAAATTCAGAACTTTTGCAGAGAAAAAAAAAATACTGAGAAAAATCTACAGGCACAACATAAAAATAAAAATAAAAAAAAAATCAGAACTTGTGCTTAAAGAGAAAAAAAAAAATACTGATACAAATTCACAGACACAACCATAAAAATATAAATATAAATATAAAATCAGAACTTTTGCTTAAAGAGAAAAAAAATACTGAAAAAATTTGCAGCACAAGCATAAAACTAAAAATAAAAAATCAGAACCTTTGCTTAAAGAGAAAAAAAAAATACTGATAAAAATTTACAGGCAGCACCACAAAAATAAAAATAATAAAAAAATGAGAAAAAAATACTGATAAAAATTTACAGAATAAAAATTTAAAAAAACAATCAGATCTTTTGCTTAAAGAGAAAAAATATATATATACTGACAAAAATTTATCGGAACAACCATAAAAATTAAAATTAAAATAAATCAGAACTTTTGCTTAAAAGAAAAAAAAAATACCGATAGAAATTAACAGAATAAAAAAAACTGATAAAAATTTACAGACACAACCATAAAAATAAAAATAAATCAGAACAGAGAAAAAAAAAAACAAAAAGATAAAAGTAAATAAAAGTAGAAAGCAAACAGATTTTACCTCCGTTATCGCGATCTATAAACACGGAAAATGATGCCTAGATCGAATATAAACTTACCCTAAGTTCTTATGTGCCTGCACCCTGCTTTAATCTGCCTCTGCCAAGCTTAAAGTCCCTCACAAATTACATTCTTACGTCAACTGCGTCTTTTGCGAAAAAAGGAAAAGAGGGTCTTATAAATAGATACGGATTCTAATAGGGGTTTCAAAAGTGAACAGTTCCCACAAAATGACGATTTTATCCTCCCCGGTTGAGAAATTTTATTAAACTAGGTAGATCCACGTGCTTCGCACGTGAACAGTAGTTGTTTATAAGTATAATATTTTAGTCTATTTTATAAGTAATTTCTAATCCAGTAATGTGTAGGTATTTTTTTTGGGCGCGTCTACAGCAAGGGCATCTTTACTTAAGGCCGCCCTTACTTAAGGCCCTGTCTATGCACCGTCTACAAATTCCCATCAAACGGTGTATAAACAAGGTCTTACGTAGGGGCGCCCCTACTATAGCCGCCTCCATTTTTTTTAGCCGTCCAACGATTATAATGATGTGCATAAAAAGACAGGCATCACTAATATTATTTCTCTTTATTACTTTTTAATATAAAGAAATGTGCAAAAAAAATTTTCATTGGTAAAAATGATATATATGTATAAATAAAAAAAATACCTAGATTGGTGCCCTTTATATATAGTCTTCCATATATATATATATATTTATATATTAGTGGTAGCTCGAAGGCACGTGCTTGTTTTTCTAAATTAATAAGTGACTAAGTTGTTTTACATTATTTATATAAAGGACAATAAAATTATAACTAATGACTAACTCTTAGCGAATGAAAATATAGACACTAATGTTATTGACAGAGGTCGACTAAGGAAATAAATAAATATATATACATTAGCATATGTACATGGAAATAAAGGAGAAAAATACACGTATCCTTTGTAGTCTGAAAAGTTTAACTATAAATGATTACCTAAATAAACATATATTTATTTTTAGAGGTATTAGTATTTGTGAATGATAACACTTTTTCATGAACAATATTTTTAGTATATTGATTATTGATATGATTTGGAATAGTAGGTTTGATAACAAGTTTGACACATTCACAAGTTCTAACTCTTGATAATGCAACATATAATTGACTATGTAAAAATATAAGTTCAGGAAGATATATGTCTACGAAATCCAAATTTTGTCCTTGAGCCTTGTTTATAGTCATAGCAAAGCTTAATCATATTGGAAATTGAGTTCTCTTGAAGAGAAATGGATATTTTTTATTTTCAATTGGTACAAATGGTATTCTTGGTAAAAATCCTCTTAAACAGTACTAATTTCAGCATCAATAATATTAGGCTGAAAGTGTCTTCAAATTAATCGTGTACCATTACATAATCCTTCAGAGGCATTAAGATTGCAAAGTAAAATAATAGGACAATTTGATTTTAAGATTAATTCATAAGGAGGATGTCACGACCCAAACCACGGGCCAGTGGCAGAAAGAGAATTTCACAATTGGAAATTCAAAAATTATTTTAGAAAAATTTATAGAATAATTTTAAAATAAAATTCTCACAGTTGTATGATCACACCATTAGACATAGATTGTTAAAAGAATTTATTAAAGCAAACCAAGTATTATCATCAGCAGTCTCACAATCTAACACATTTATTATACAGACCGAGTCTGTGAAACGGGCCCTTAAGTATTTTATTACAAGCCAATATAATTAAATAGAGTTATTCAACATAGTTACCGATTCCCAGCAGGTAAATAGATACAGATTAACTCTTTTTATCGCGATTTGTCAGCAAAAAATCTAATTTGCTAAATACAGAACTTCAGTGGGTTAAAATTTAACCATTTTCAGTGTTTTTTACCTCGATTTTAGAGCTTCAATGAGTAATATTTGAGTTTTAGGGTATTCATCTTTTTTTTGCTTTTAAAAGTATAACATTATGATCCGAGTTTAGAATTTGTTGTTTCTTTTTTTTATTACTCATAATTTTCTCTTATCTACAAAAAAAAAAAATTTATTACTCATAATTTTCTCTTATCTACAAAAAAAAAAAAAAATTCAGATGGTCAGTCTTTAACCTCTTTTGTTGTTTTTTGCCTGGATTTCAGAGCTTCAATGAGTAATATTTGAGTTTCGGGATATTCATCTTTTTTTGCTTTCAAAGGCTATAACTTTATGCTCTGAGTTCAGAATTTTTGTTCCTCTTTTTTATTACTCATAATTTTCTTTTATCCATAAACACAGAACTTCAGATGGTCAAACTTTAACCATTTTCTAGATTTCAGGTCCTTACAAATTAGATTCTTACGTCAACTGCGTCTTTTGTGAAAAAGAGAAAAGAGATCTTATAAATAGATACTGATTCTAATAGGGATTTCAAAAGTAAACAATTACTATGAAATGACGATTTTCTCCTCCACCCAGTCGAGAAAATTTATTAAACTAGGTAGATCCACGTGCTTCGCACGTGAAAAATAGTTGTTTATTTGTATAATATTTTAATCTATTTTTAATATATATATATATATCCATTTTAATCGTCTTTTAAGATAATCAAATTCAATAACAAAAATTTTCTCTTTATTTTTCAAAAAGAAGAGGCGAATATCATACAAATTTTTGGGTAAATATTGAAAATTTATGTGTATATATATGCTATAAACTATTAAGATTAAACTCTTGTGATTTACCAATCAAAGTAACTGATTTAAAATTAGCAGAAAATTCATACAAGATATTGTAGTATACATATAGTAAAATAAGAAACATAAATGTAATGCCATATAATCAAGCAAGAAGATTATATGTTATGCTCTTATTGGTCATTTGGAAAATAAGGATAAATTATGGACAAGTATGCAAATTATGATCCTCCTAGTACTCAACTTAGTTTGCTGGTTTATCTGAATATAAAAGAATTTAGAATACTTAACATTAAATCTATCAAGATTAAATACTTGTGTAAGAATCCCTAATAGTGTCACAAATATTCAAGGTATTTTAACCTACCATAGATCACAAGTTATCTACGGGTAATCATGTGAATCTACAAGTTAAATGTGAACAATTCACCTTAGATAAAAAGACAAATATCTCATATTCCAGTTTGCTAATTACCCTTTTTATTGGTCAATAGAATTACAAACATGGCTCCGACGGGAGGTTAATAGCATCCTATGTTGAGTGTGTGATCATCAGTTCAATTTATAAGCTTTCTTGTACAATATAGTCTCCTATAGGTGATTAGTATATAAAGTCCACTCGCAAATTTATCCTAAGAGACTCAATACCAGTAATACCTAAGTGAAAACCTTCCTACGGGAGCTCAGCAAGATTCTGAGGCAAGGCACATATTTAGAACTATTGAACCAATGATGGAGACCATGGATATCTCATACCCGCTCCTACTCAATCTTTTAAAATTTAGGGATCCTGATTTTACCCAGTTATCTAACTTACTTAGTAACCACAAAATCAATTATATATATCCAATTATGTGACTTAAAACAAATGAGCTAATTTAAGAAATTATGACATACTATTCTAGACATGGTGTCATGATCGAACAATTATTGTCTGTAGCCAAAGTGCTAAAACTATAATTTTATACATCTCATGTAAATTAAAAGTAGACAATAAAAGCACACAGGACGTAACGATCAAGTAAGAAGGTCTGTGGATTGTAAATCATTCAAATAAAATTTTTCCAGAAGAAAATTCAATTATTTAGTCAACAATCTTTCAACCAAAGATAAATAATTGAAAATAGTACTTAAACCTAGTCCTGTATAAAACATTAGTTTTGAAAAAATTGAACAAAGAAACTTTAACTGCTAAATTATTCAACCAATAATTTTAAAGATTTTTTCGTAATAGAATTTAATCAAATTAAATTCCAAGTGCATTTATAAAAATAAGTAAATAATTATAAAAATATTTTTGTATAAAATTTTTACAAATAATTATAAATACAAATAATGAATATAAACAACTTTATAAACATCCATTAATTTTCTTAAAATTAATTATTTCAAAACTAAAGAATGGTTTAAATAATTTTGGATTAAAAATAACAAAATTTAAAATCTTCCCACTCAATATGACAATCATATCGAATATATTTTACAAAAATATAATTATCGCATAATTATCAAAATCCCTTTTATCACATAAAATATTACCATAATTCTCTCATAATTAACAATACCTTATGTGAAATACCACCGCGTAAAATATTACCATAATTATCACATAATTAAAATATTTTAAAATATTTTAGTCTCATTAAAATCAAGCTCCAATTTCTATGTAAATCATGAAAATAAATAATTATCCTTATACTATTATTATCCTTTTAATTAATATAATTAATCTCATTAATTATTATTAGCTATTAATTATTATCATATTAATCATTATTAAATAATAAAAATTAATCAAATTAATAATTACTAAATAATAATTTGAAATTTAATTAAAATTTAATAATTAATGTTTTTCTAGTAAAACATATTATCATAATGTAAGAATTAAGTTCATAACTAATTTTTGTCTAAATTTAAAAATATCAAATATTTTTAAAATATTGACCTATTAGGATAATTTAAATAATTTGAAAATAAATCTCATTTATCATCTAATTATTAATTAATAAAGTTATGTAATCCTATTTTAATTTCATTAAGATACTATCTTAAACTCATTAAGATCTAAAATGGATAATAAAAGATAATTACTTTTAATTATAGAAATCCTATTTCTATAACTGTATTTAGAAAAGATTAATTACAATATTCTAAAATTAGGAAATAATTAAAACTCTTTTAATTAATCCTAATTAATTAGAAACTTATAACTCATATAATATTTCTATATTTATCTAGTATTTATATCTAATTATAATCAAATAATTTTAATAATTAAATAAGATCATATCTAAATTTAATTGTAATAGAAATATAATCATCATTAAATTTCTATTATTAATTAAAATTATTTTAATTATAAAAGGATATAACTTTTCTAATTAATTAATCATATTAATTAATTACCTAATTAATCTCATAAATTAGTAAAGTAGCTAATCTAATTAGATATTCTAACTTTATTTTAATTACTATAATTAAAAAAGTTACTAGATAAATAGTTATTACAATTAACTATTTAATATTAATCTAATTAAATTCAAATCTTTTCTATCCTAATTAATCTTATTAATTACAAATTTTAATAATCTATGGATAGTAATTATTTGAATCTAATCTGATTAGATTTAGTTTCAAATTTAAAATTCAAAACTATATTCGAATTTAAATCAAATTTAAATTAAAGATAATTACGAAAGAAAATTCAAAACCGGGACGTGAGATGAGAGTGTGAGGTTGCCGAAAATTTTTTTTCTCCTCTCTAGCCTTAGGTTGGCCGAACTCTCTCTCTCTCTCTCTCTCTCTGTAATTTTCTTGTAACACCTTGTATTACTGTGCAGTTTTTTCTCTCATATATCTTATATATATGGGGCCAAAAATTGCTAACCCTAGTCCAACTAGGATTGGGCTTGTTCTCCAATTTAGGCTTTGGGTGTATTTTTACAAATATGTCCAACTTATGTAACTTATTTATAAAAATACCAACTTCTATGTAGAATCATTATTTTACACAGTTTCATGAAACTAATTTCACAAATACCACCAACCAATTAAATAGCTTTATTGAGTTAGACAAGGGACCTAATGGATCCAAATAATCTAAGCTCCAATAATATGATAAATACATAATAACTCTTATTATAATATTTATATAGATATTATTAATAAAGGGGACACTCTACTAAAGGCCCAATACTATACACTTAGATTAGATGTCGTACCTTTTATAGAGATTCAATCAACTAACCTTGATTAACTGATCCATCTAGCGTATTCTATACCACATGTCGAATCCCTATACAATGCCAAAGTTGGATAGGTGAAATTATCGTAATACTCCTCTAACACCTATTTACTTTTAAGTTATCATCTTTCTATCAAGGAATAATGTTGTCAATAATTTTGTTCTCAAAGGCTATTTAGACAAAATTATCAACTAATTCACAAAGTGAATACTAAGATCTTAGATTTAATTATTCCATAAATCTTGAAAGAACTTAAAGTGACATTAATGTATAGTGTCCTTAACTATTTGGTGTTCCCATCAATTCATAAGCCATAACTTCCAATATGCCAGAGTTCATCTCTAATTTCATAAAGGTTAGTCTTTTAACAAATCAAAAAGCTACAACCTATAAAAGCAAGTCCAGTCAAACATCAAGGATTAAGATCTATATGCTAAGAGTTAGTTTGTGGTAATATAAGAATTGAGTTACATTACTCTAATTCTTTATATTTTCTGGTCCACTTCAATACACATAACTTGTTTATGCTGTATTAGTGTTTCTATCAGAAGTCATATACTTAAATGATTTGAGACACATTATTCCTGCTGAGATAGACAAATACTACAACCTATAGTAAATAAAGTATTCTATCTTTATTTACAGATTGTGAACTGGTTTATTTAGACTTAGATAAAGAAACAAGTCTCCCCATAATTAACACTTAATCATGTTTGTTTTTTTATACACAAATAAAGTTATGGAATCTTTTTCAGATAAATAAATAATTCAATTAAGATAGTTTAATCTTGCAAATTTCATAATTGCATATAAGAGAAAGTTGTTTATACTCAAAAGGGGTAAAATTAGAAATCTGCTTTTTAGAGCAAAAATCCTAACACTTACAAGTTGCAATGGCTAAATGATAGTGGTGAATTGAAGATAAACAAGCAAGTGTTAGTTTCTTTTCGTATCAGAAAATATGAAGATGAAGTTTTATGCGATGTAGTTTTGATGCAAGCTGGACACTTGTTACTAGGTCGACCATGGCAATTTGATCGGCGTGTCAAACATGATGGTTTCACCAACAAATACTCATTTGTACTTAGTCAAAGGACAATCACTCTAGTTCCTTTGACACCAAAAGAAGTTCATGAAGATCAAGTGAGATTGTAAAAAGAGAATGATCAATAGAGAAAGAGTGAAAAAGAGAAAGAGGCCGAAGAAAAAAAGAGAGAAAAGACAATAATAGATTCAGACATTGAGAGAAAAACAGAGAGAAAACAGAACAATTTTTATGCAAAAGCCAAAGAATTTAAGAGAGCGATGTTTTCAAACCAGCTGATGATTGTACTCTTGTATAAAGAGGCGTTTTTAAACACTAACGATCTTGACCCTGTTTTGCCTAGTTCTGTTGTTTCTCTGTTGCAGGAATTCGAGGATGTCTTTCCCGATGAGGTGCCACATGGTTTGCCTCCAATAAGGGGAATAGAGCATCAAATTGATTTTGTACCCAGTGCTTCTATTCCAAACCGACCAGCCTATAAGAGTAACCTCGAGGAGACAAAGGAGCTTCATAGGCAGGTTAGTGAATTGATATAAAAAGGGTACGTTAGAGAAAGCATGAGTCCATGTGTAGTTCTAGTAATATTAGTTCCTAAGAAGGATGGGACCTAGAGAATGTGCGTTGATTGCCGAGTAATTAACAATATAGCGGCAAAGTATCGTCATCCTATTCCTTGCATAGATGATATGCTAGATGAGTTACATGGGTCTTGTGTATTTTCTAAAATTGATTTGAAAAGTGGATATCATCAAATTAGAATGAAAGAAACGATGAATGGAAAACTGCATTTAAAACAAAATATGGTTTATATGAATAGTTAGTTATACCTTTTGGATTAACTAATGCTCCTGGCACTTTCATGAGATTAATGAACCATGTTTTGAGTGCTTTTATTGGAAAATTTGTAGATATTTATTTTGATGATATTTTGATTTATAGTAAAGACTTGGATGAACATGAAGTACATTTGAAAACTGTTTTAGATGTGCTTAGAAAAGAAAAGTTGTTTACTAATCTGAAGAAGTGTACCGTTTGTACCGATAAACTTATATTTCTAGGATTTGTTATGAGTGCACAGGGTATACAAGTTGATGAGGAGAAGGTATGTGTAATCCAAGAGTGGCCAAGTCCCACGACTGTAGGAAATGTGAGAAGTTTTCATGGACTTGCTAGTTTCTACTGGCGGTTTGTGAAAGACTTTAGCACATTGGCCGTACCATTTACCGAAGTAATTAAAAAGAACACTGATTTCAAGTGGGAAGATGAACAAGAGAAGGCGTTTCCACTGATCAAGCAAAAACTGACCATTGCCCCCTTATTGTCTTTGTCTAACTTTAATAAAACGTTTGAAATTGAATGTGATGCTTCAGGTATTGGTATAGGGACAGTTCTAATACAGGAGGGACGACTAATTGCTTACTTTAGTGATAAACTAAGTGGGCAGCTTTAAACTACCTGACTTACGACAAGGAGTTGTATGCATTCGTTAGTGTTTGGAGACATGGCAGCACTACCTATGGCCTAAAGAATTCGTAATTCATACAGATCATGAGTTATTGAAACACCTGAGAGACCAATATAAGCTGAGCAAGAGATATGCACAATGGGTGTAATTCATTGAGATGTTTCTATACGTCATCCGATATAAGCAAGTTGATGATTTGAGGACAAATCCTTTTTAAGAGGAACGGAATGATGCAAATCAAGGAACAGTTATAAATGAGCCAATTCAAGTTCTAATTGGACTAGTTACAAGAGCTCGAGCTAAAAGATTCAAAGAGTCTCTTAATGGGCTGATTAAAAGTATTTGGACTGAGATGAATTCTTAGAGGCCTAAGAATGATATTCCACGTGGTCCACAAGATTGGATTTCCATTATTCAAGCTTTGTAATATTCTAGAAAAGACTCTACAAGGGGAACAGCTTAAGGGGTGCGTGAATTACAAGCTAGTTTCCTAATTTGGGTGACTTACCCGTTTTTGACTCATCAAGGAGAATGATTGGTAGCAACTAACTATATTACGTTTCTTATTTATTTATTATTAGTTTTATTATTGATTTGTAAAGCTAACATGCCAATTAAGATACTTTCTTTTTTTATTATGAATTAGGTTTGTTTTAGGATAATTATAGGAATTTAGCTTTTAGAATTCAAATTAGGATATTTTGGTTTCCTTTTCTTGTTTTAGGAAGTTTTTTATGGGATTTCTAGCAGCCAATTTCATGGCCCTTATGTATATAAATAGCCATTAGCTTAATGAAAAGATCAGATTACAATTGATTAAAAATTGAGAGAAATTTTTCCTTGGTTCTTTGAGAACTTATTCGAACTTATCAGATTTCTCTGTGGCATTCATCTCTTGACTTATCAATCGAGTTTTCTATCATTAATTGTGGTGTCTTCCTTTATACCAAGGTTCACATCTCTTTATAGGTGTTGGGTTGATGTTTTCCATCCGAATCTAATTTTAGAACGGTCCAAGGCATCATCCTTATTTCGAGTTTCGTCATAAGTTGGCGGGGTTCGTATCAAATTTTAACCAAAATCAACAGCTGATGCTAAATAGCTACCTAGTAGCATACTGAGATAGTGTTTTGCTGACCAAGTGTTGAAGATAAAGACCGACATAAAAATAAGGTAAATAACAAAAAAAAGGCTGATCTAGTAAGGTCTAATGGTTTAAAAGTTTCAAACACAAAATGACAAACATAAGAAATAAGTCTCATGCCCCTGCCTCAACCTTTAAGATGAAAAATTGATACTAATATAAGGAACATGAATTTGAAGGAGGGGACAAAGCTCCTGACTTTATTGGTTGCTGAAGAGTAATCATAGCAATCATATAGGAGTAACGATGATCTATTTTCACTTTTATAAATGTTATGTTGTAAAGGTCTTAGCTCTAACGTCAATATGAACAGAATTCTGTAACCTGTGTTTACTAGACAAATATGTATGCGATCCAATATAAGAATATGTATGATTTCTATATCTCTTAATCTACTACTCCCTGCATCCTCAATTATCACTGTATCCCTAATGTAACGAAAATGTCTCATGAGAAAGTTCTTTCGGAAAACTAGGGACAACCTACTATGACCTGTTAATTCGCTAACGAATACTAAGAAATAGGCTTCAAACAATTGTTGATTCTCAGAAAATACCAGAAATTTGGAAAGAAAAGAGATATTCTCTCTCTGAATTTTCTCAATCAACTCAAAAACTTCTTCTGCAGTACATACCTAATCCAGAAATTCTTCCGGTTACATATTACCATGGAATTCAGGAATCTCAGTGTGCATTCCTATCTCCCAACACCGTCTATCATCCTTTTGTGTAGGGACACGAACCCTATGCTGCTGTGTCGGCGCTCCTTCATAGTGCTCTTCATCTCCACTAAAACCATCACCCCTTGAATCTAGTTGGTTATAATTCTGAGGTTAATTTTGGAGAGCCAATAATGCAGCCACCTACTCCATTAATTAGGCCACCTGTTGTCTAATTGCGCCATCTGATAACGTTCATTGATTTCATCCTTTGGGGACCTAGTTGGTTGTGCGTCGTTTTAGCGACATCTTGTCAAGAATGAACGCGGCCCTGATACTAACTATTGTAGCGGAAGCGTCTGATAAGAAAGATCTTTCAAAAAATTGGGGATAATCTACTATAACCTGTTAACTCACTCATGAATACAAGGAAATAGGCTTTAAATAACTGTTGATTTTTATAGAACATCAAAAATTTGGAAGGAAAAGAGATACTCTCTCTCTGAATTTTATTAATCAACTCAAAAATTGATTGTAAAAGGCCTTATGGCTTATAAAATATAGCAAAACTAGATAAGACATGAAACCCTAACAAAAATGCTAAAATATTTGGAATCCGGTAACAAAATAAAGGAAAAAAAAAAGAAAAAATGGGTAAGAAAAAATGCTAAAATCACAAATCAGTAGCCTGAGCGGTAGACTGGAAATTCCAAGCAGTCTACCAGAAATGCCAACTTTCATTTCTTTCGATTATAGCACTCGAAAAACTCAATCTCATGATGCGCTGCATCAATCCCAAAAGTCGACTCTGAGATACAAATCAAATTTTGGGTTTTGGAGTTTGTGATTGTAGTCTCCATACTTAAACCTTGCTCAGATCAAGTAGTTGCTACCTTTGCCTCCTGCAGGTTTTAGGGTATAGTAGTTTCTAATTCCTTGAGGGAAGATCCCCAGATTCTATTGAAGTATTGTTGCCACCTGGAAGCTGACCTGGCCCTGCTATCAGCTAGTTGCATGTGAAGATGCACCTAAAAATATTTTTAGCTGTCAGCATAGGTGGAAGAATCTTAGAGATGCACAAGGCCAATATTGTTAGAATAGGAAGGTTCAAGAAATTCTTCTGTTGTAACAGACCTGTGATAGTCAGCTCTCATTTTAGCCATCTATATCTTTCGTCTTTAATCATTCTTTGACATGAAGGAAAATCAATACAGAGTCATTTTCTTCATCAATTTTGTTCTTTAGACTTTATTTCAACTGATTCCAAAGTTGTTTATCATTGCTTGACACTTTGTAAGCTAGTGATATGTCCCTATTTTCACCGGTATCAATGAAGTTTGTATCTAAGAAGTAAAGGACACATGTTTTCTTGTCTGTGTAGTTTGAGACATCTAATATCCCACATTCTATGCTAATAAAACCTGGAAAATATTTAGTGGAATTAATAGCTATATAATGTATATCCCTTGATAAGAAAAGGAGTTAGTATATCAATAATCATAAAATAAGTAAAGAAATTAAACCTGTAAAAACCCATAAATTTAAAGGGCATTTTGGTCATTTGGGCAAAATTTTGAATTATTTTCAATAATGCATTTGACTAATTCGAATTTTGAGTTTGACTGGGAAAAGTTTTGAAACTAGGGTCTTTTTCACAATGTCTAGGGACTCAAGTGAGGTAAATCTTGTACCAGGGTTTAGTGCAAAAGTTGGAGTCCATTAAATGGACACCACGTGCCCCCCCTCTTTCTTCTTCTTCTCTTTCTCTCTCCTCCTTCGATTCCTCCCTACTCTCTCGGCTCGATGACGCCAAAGTTTCAATTGCAGCTTCGAAAATGCAACTTCGGCCTCTGTCCATCGGCGAAGCTCTGCCGTCGTGCCCAAAGTCTCATAGAGTCGTTCTTGAGCCACCGAAGTACCGCATTTGCCAGAAAACGCCGATTGATGCCGCAGGAGTTTTGATTTTTTGGTAGGGATTCTGATCATTTCAACGCATGTTTTTTTGGGCTCTTTGGATTCGTCTCGTCACGAGGAGTCTCAAGGTATCTGTTTCGTCACCCCATTTAACCCGATTTGAAAGTTGCCATTATTGAGTTATTTTAAGCTTTTTGGTTTTAACCGTTCACTTTTCAATTAGACCGTTGGATCGTAAATATAATGTTATTTTTGGATTATACTCGTGAAATGGTTAAGATTAATATATATATTGACTATGTTTGGTGTCGGATACGAAAAATGAAATCGGACGGCTCCGATTTCATCTCGTATTGCATGCTAGAGATCCAGTTTCGTTCCGACCCTGAATTGGATAAGTTATAGGTCTAACCTAACTAATTTAGGTGCTAGGAGTTCAGTGGTGAGGTTAGTTCTTTGATTTGAGGCTCTGTTGAAAAAAAGACATTTCAAAGCAAGTAGTCGAAGGTTCGAAAACGATCACCGACCCTCTGAACGATCGCCAAATAACACCAAACGCACTCCTTGGAGTTGTATACGCTGCTTTGTCGAGGTCAGAGATTCAATTACTTAATTTTAATACCAATTTGCATGAGATTCAATTGTGTTGACATTTATCGAAGAGTGTGAATATTTTTGCTTTATATAATTATGCGAACTACTTGGTGAATTAATTTGGTTACTGACTATTTTAGAATACTCGTAGATGATTATGGACTGTACTTTGCTGTTGTAAATGTTTTTCATGCATGTCTAAATGTTGGAATTATGTGTTTATCTCGAATTTTTTATGGATATATAAATAACCTGTGAAATTAGGATGGTTGTGGTTTGTGTTGTGTGGTTTGTAGATATTTTTCATATAGATATGAATTTTTGGATTTGTCCAAATTGCAGCAGTTATGCTGCTGGTTTTCCGAGAGCTGAAATGGGAAGTATAGTATGGGAATTCAAGTCTAGTAGTTATGGTGTGAGTTTTAGGACCACACTAGGAGTACTTGGGTGTCACGAGTCACCAAGTTAGTGATTGGACCCCACCGTTAGTGCAGAGTCTATAAATCTACGTGGAACTTTTAGTTGCCTGGGTGCGCACCCTAGACCGTTAGTGCAAGGTAATGTAAGCTCTGGATAGTGCTTAGGATTTAAGCTCTGGATAGCGCTTAGGATTTAAGCTCGGGATATGAGCTCTGGATTGAGCTCGGGATTTGAGTTCGGGGTTGAACTTAGGGTATTGATTTACACAGTGCGTAGGATGAGAGAAGATAATATGAGCTTAGTGGATTTGAGCTGGTCTATATTATGAATATATTTCTTTTCTAGTTGCTCCTACCTGGCAAGTGTAGGCATTTGGTACCCCTCCAGTCTAGCAGGCGAGACATGTGGGTGTCCCTCTGGTGATTCGGGATTAGTAATCAGGCAGGGGTTATTGCCTCTCCTCTAGTTACTCCCAATCGGTAGGTGTAAGTATAAGGTGCCTCTCCGGTTTGGTTGGCGAGATATTAGGATGTCCTTCGGGTATTTAATATTCTCAGTATAACCAACCATGCAGGGATTTAATAAAGAAAATAGTTTTCAAAATGGTAAACTGGGTTTCCTACTGGATTTTAGGCTCTCCTCTATTTTTTTTTCCTTTCAAGTATTGTTTGTTCGGGATAAGATTTCTGTTGGATAAACACGTTGTTGATTCATGTATATGGCCCTCTCTGAATTCTGGTTGGTATTCAACCCTTAAGTAAATTATTTAGCCAGATTCAACGAATTATGTTAAATGGGTGTATGAGGATCTTTTTACTACTATTTGAGGAGCATGTTCAGAATTATCAATACTTGGGATTTGGTAGTTTTCTTTTAAAGACAAGTTTTAAACAAATGAATAAAACTAATTTATGGACTTTGTATTCATAAGAATAAGCGTTTATTGACTAAACTTATTTTTATTGAAATAATTAAATTGTTTCCAAAGACACTAAAGAATAATTCCTTCGGCAGGCAAGAAAGTCCTTGATATAAAGATAATAATATTTTGAGGGTTAAAGTAAAAAAAATAAAAAAAAAACCAAGTATTTATTTTCCTACGAAGCTTGTAAAATTATTGTTTACATATATTCACTTTCAAAATTACGAAAAATTTACGGACTTGGATTTTCAGTCGTGATAAAGTAGTACCAAAGCGCAGCTTCAGATCCGTCAGGGATCATGCCCGTGAAATGTTTTGGTGTTTAAAAATGTTTTAGAAATAGGTTTAACAAATATATCATATATCACTTAGGAATTGGCTAGATAAGTTATTTTTGCTCCTATTCATTTCGAGTCCTCTATGAAACCTCTCTAAAGTAAAATTCTGATGTACTTGGGATGGTGATTTCCTAGAAAACTTAATCCCAGAAGTATCAGACTGACATGAGACTAGTGAATCCTATCCTTAATATAATTCCTTTGGTCGAATGGACATTTGTTCTTGTAGTCTTCCATCCATTCAGGTTGTAAGCTATTTGAGCCTTATGAGTTCTAAGATAGCAATCCAATATTTTACATCTTGGTTATTGCATTTTGAATTTCTTGTGGATTATCTATGTTTGTCCTTCGGGTTATGTTTTCACTTTTGTTTGTAGTGCTTGATTGTGGTTGTTTTTCTATGAGAACTCGTGCTTGTGGGATTGTATTGCTGCCTTCTCGGGCTGTTATGCTGTAATCACTCGGTTTGAGTGTTTGGTTATATGTTTTTACATTCCTTATTATGCATTGATGGTACTCTTTACATAGCATATTGCACTTTGGTTGACTGATTGGTTAATATTTGGAGGTACTATTTAAACTTTATAATTGCATTCTGCTAGTTTCATCATGTTTGCCTATTATGGTTCACTAGTTAAAGTTCTTGAATTATTGGGAGGTTTGGTTGGTTTAAAACCAGTTAGGTGGTTTTGGAGAGTTTTGGGAAATTTTAAATTGAAAATTAAGGTTTCGTATGGTATAACCCTTGTATTTGACCAACTCGGCGAGTTTATTTTCAAATAATGCGATGTTTCAAAACTTATACCCCACCTCGAGATTTAGGTTTGTGAAAACACCATTGTTATAAAATTTGAATACTTGCTCCTCCTAAATCTAGTTCTATTACTAGTAAGATTTTAATTTACACTTGGTGGTGTTGACTTGAGAAACCTCTCAAATAATGGTAGGATATATATGTGTATGTATATATATATATGTGTATGTAAATGAAAGATTTCCCAAATATCTTTTTGAGTAAAAAAAAAAATATAGAAAGCAAAATGAGATGATGGTCTCAAATAGTTACTATAGTGTGGTATGTATGCAAAGATTCAACATTCAAAGTAATTCTTACTAAGATTTCTCTTGCTTTGAAAATCTTATATAAAAACTTCGTCCTAAGGTTTTAGAACCCAAAGGAAGTTTTTGTTGTATTCTTAAAACCAAGATGTTCTATTGGCTATAGAAGAATTGTTGGCTATGGTGGTTTGATTAGTGTTTTCATTCTTAGCTGGCTTACCCAGTTTCATGGGTGGATTTTAGGGTATTGATTGTCACCTGGTTAGACTATTAGGAGATTGTAAAAGTCTTATTGCATACAATTTACTTAGAACTTCGCACAATTTGTTGATATTAGAATAAGCCTTGATTCATAGTTTGATTTGAAGTATGTATAAGCATTGCCAGAATGATATGACTGATGATATTTGGAATGAGTTTACTCATGAGATTGCCTAGAAAGAGTTGTTAAACTCTTGCATACTGAAGAGATGTGGAAGGTTTAGGCTTAGTTTGCCTATGGCCAAAGTGAGATCGTATGGTGAACTGGTACAATATTCTCATGCCCCTGATTTTTGTGTTTTCTATTTTCAAACTTATTTTTCAAACTACTTTCAATTCTAAAATGAAGCGAGGTTAGATGGAAGACAGGTATCACTGTAAATACGACCTATTCTATTGAAACCTTATTTCTAGGGAACCATGGCTTGTTTACAAGTTTACTATCATTTGGATATTGGGTCATTTTTCAAATGACTTCTCTTGGTATCAAAGACTTAAAAGGGTCTTTGGGTGAGATTGATGATTTGAATCACTACTATCTTCGTGGGTATATATCGCCTTGAGGTTATCGTTCTTAACCTCTTGTGTTGGGGTCCTTGTGCCTACTAATGAATCATCTTATGATTATGTACCTCTATGTGTGTGCCCTTACCCCATACCATTGTACGGGTCGGTATAATGGCGAGATTCTGATGCCAGGTGTTTACTATACTTCCCGTGGCTAGTCCATTCAATTTTGCTCACACTCCTATTTTCTACTTGAATTTCGGGACGAAATTCTATAACAATAGAGAGAATGTAAAAACCCGGAAATTTAAAGGGCATTTTGGTCATTTCGGCGAAACTTCGAATTTTTTTAAATAATGCATTTGACCAATTCGAATTTTGGGTTTGACTGCGAAAATGTTTGAAACCAGGGACTGTTTCACAGTTTCTGGGGACTCAAGTGAGGTAAATCTTGTACCAGGGACATAACTGCAAAAGTTGGAGTCCATTAAATGGTCACCATGTGCCCCCTTTGCACTTTCTTCTTCTTCTCTCTCTCTCTTCCCTCGATTCCTCTCTGCTCTCTCGGCCCGACGACGCCGAAGTTTCGACTGCAGCTCCAGCGATGCCGCTTCGGCCTCTGTCCAGCCGCCTTGTCCACCGGCGAAGTTTCATGACAGGGTTGATCGTAATACAAATTAAGGCACCACATGGTGGATGCCTGCTTTTATATACTTATATAGGTAATGTGCTTTCATGCTCCCCGCATTATCTCAAAATTCTTTATTTATAATTACATGATGACGTTCTCAATTATAAATACAATTAATTACATCTGACTAATTTTTTCTAATTTAGATGAAAAACATGGTGCATATATATCTGCTGTTTTTATTTGGATATGTCAAGTTGAAGTAGCCTAATAACTTCTTATTAGAACCGTTCATAAGTCTGCTACATTCTATATATTTACTGCCCAGCGGAGATCTAGAAACAAATTACTCTGATCGAATAATTCACGAAGACTCTGTGCATAGAAATTATTTATGCGTCCATTTAAGCAGACATTCAATTTTTGTCATTGCTGAAACATTTACCTGAACCCTGCCATGGAGTCTAAATTAATTAAATAAATCTCTACTTGCAGGAAGTAGAAAATTTTGTTCTAATAGTCAAATAACGTAAATCCAACTCCAAAAAGAGGGGGAAAAAAAAAAAAGGAGGGTAATGGTTACCTGAATGACTAGTTCAGTGGCACCATATATAATAAATTTGATTGCAGAATATGACAGGCGCAAATCTTAAAAATAGCTAAATGTCACTCTCATTAAGCGTGGACTTTTGTAGTACTTGTAAGTACTGAGTTCTATATATAATAACAATGTTAATAGACATTTGCATCGGCATATCACCATTTGGTGGTGACTACAAAGAGAAACAAAGACAAAAAACTTGGTATTACTATTTCAAAAGTTAATTATCTTAGTGTCAAGAGCTGACCTTTTGTATTCGTACGTACTCTGAGTTGAAAATTGCAATTTTTAACTACTGAATTCTATTTCTGTGATAACAATTAATGTCTTTTTTTTTTTATCAATTAATGTCAGTATAGACATTTGCATCCGTATTTATTCATATTTATAATTATAAGACGATACTCTATTTACTCTATATTATTTGTTCGGTAATGTGTACTTGCGTTCATAATTTTCACAACATCAAGTAAACACAAAAAAAGTGAGTGATTGCAGAGTTAACTGGATTAGTAACCACAATCAAAATACTTGTGAGATTACAATTCTTTCCACTATTACGGATTAGTAAATCTCCACTTAGTGATCAACATGTAACAAGTAATAAGTAAATTTTTGCAAATACATCAATCACAAAGAGTATAGGTATAAACACCATGGAATTATACACGCAAACCTTAAAAGAGAACACAACCCATTGTTTAGTTCATGAAAAACAGAAATTAATAAAGAAGGCAAACTTAGAAAAAGAAAAACCAATAAGCGAGAGCAGAAAGAATGTTTTAGCACGTCATACTGATGTTTTATGCAAACACCCTACCTTGCAAACGGACCGAGTTCAGAAGTAAAAATTGTATTCGAGAACATTTCAGTTGAATTGCTTGAATCATTCATACGACTATGGTTTCTTCGAGCTAATTCTGCTATCAAACACTCCTTTAGTTCAGTCACTACCTGGCTCATGTCTGGCCTTTCAGCTGATTTCGTAGATAAACAAGCCATTGCTATTTCAACTGCTTTCCAGACAGAATTAGTTTCAAAATCTTCGTGCAACCGTGGATCAATAATGCTTCTAATATCCCCATTAGCAAGCATGAAACTAACCCATTGGCTTATGTGAGTCCTGTCATGAGCTCTAATTAAAATTGCCGGTCGGCTCGTGATTATCTGTAGGAGAACCACCCCAAAGCTATAAATGTCACTTTTCTCAGATAGTCTGTTTGTTCTTGAGTATCTGCAAGAAAGCCATGCAACTACATAAAAGACCAATTAATTTTCAAACTCACTTTAAAACCTAAACCAAGGTTGCCGTATCAATTTGATTGGTGTTTTCATTATAACTTGGTCCCTAAAATGTTTGCGAATCTTTGAAGAATGTATCATCATGAGGAAATAAAAATAAAAATAGAAGGCAAAAAACTACTTACTCAGGATCAAGGTATCCAAGTGTGCCAGCAACAACTGTAGACACATGGGTGCCACTATCGGTAGAGAAGCTTTTGGATAGGCCAAAATCAGCTAGTTTCGCTTGAAAATTCTCAGTTAACAAGATATTTGTAGGCTTTATATCTCTGTGGACTATTGGTGGCTTGCAACCACTATGGAGGTACTCCAATCCTGTATAATTAATGTTCAAATAATTAAGCGCAAGTTGTGCTTATTGCAAAAAGTTAAATATAAAAGAAACTAGACAAGGCCAATAAAAAGCTGAAGTACTTATATGTGTATATTTCATTGCTGACCTTGTGCTGCATCCAGCGCTATTTGAAGTCTTCTTTTCCAATTCAAGACATTGGCATTGCTCTCGTCTATATATAAATATGTATAGAAATGGTCACATGTTCTTTTACTTTAGATGTTCACATGAAACAAGAAAGAAAATTTAAAAAAAAAAAAAAAAANCATGGAACCATGATCATGAAATCTACTGACTAATGCCCTCAACTTAACCCAGAGAAGAAAAGAAAGCCACCGGAGCTGAACATATACTCACTGAGGATTTTCTGATAGAAGGTATTCTCGTTTCCAGCAATAACCTCACGAGTAAAAGATTTTCATATCCAGTTTCCACCACAGGTCGCACCTACCACATCATTATCATTAATCAAATACGAAAACAAACATCTCAGCATTTCGTTTTCCTCAACTTGATTATAAGTTACAGTACTCTCCTTAATCCCCCCACCCACCTCCAAAAAAAAAAAAAAAAAAAAAAAAAGGTAGTATCAACTTTTCACCGTACAACAACCGAACCTAAAATGTGGGAATCTAAATCTCCATTGGTCATATACTCATAAATCAATGCCATGTTGGTTCCTTCAATGCAATACCCAACAAGACTAGTCAAGTTTCTGTGATGAACTCTCATAAGAATCTTAACCTGAAATTGAAATTGGGATATCTTATAATTAATATCTGTATATGATTACGCTCAAATACAATTTTCATGCAAGAGTGAAGTCTCTACATGCCTCTGCTTGAAACTGTTGATAGCCTTGAATAGAGGAAGGAGAAAGCAACTTGACCGCTACTTGAGTGTCATCTATAAAGCCATGGTAAACTGTTCCGAATCCTCCTTTTCCAAGAATTCTTTCAAAGTTGTTTGTAATTTTCAGGACCTCCGAGTTTGTGAATTGTCGTTTTTTGGACTCGAATAAACCATTTCTGAAGTTGGATTCTGCATTTACTTTGGGTTTAATAGAGGTACATACGATCATTCTATCTTATAACTAATTCAAGCTGGAAATGTTAAACCATAATGACACGTCATTACCTTGTGTCCTTTTCCATTTTGAGCCCATCACTATAGTGGCTGCTGCTAAGAGAATTAAGACCAACCCGCTAATAGATGCTACTATTGGAATTAAAATATTGTTCTTTTTCTTTCTTTTGCATGGAGATGACGCACATTCGTAACTTGGAATTTCTTCCGCACTAGTACTATCAATACTGAAATTGATGGGGAAAAAATAGTTAGTCGTGTGATAGCAGAGAGAATATCTTATACTATGAAGAATTGTGACAAAAATTCACAGTTTTTCTATGAGAAACTTACTTCAATGATAAGGAACCATTCTTCAATTTTTCGTTAAGTTCAGTAGGAATTGGACCTGTAAACTTGTTTTTGCCTAAGTTTCTGCAAAATAATAGTAATAATAAAAAATTTAAAAACTTGGTACCCTGTATTGCCTTTTTATGACAAAAGATTTCCTAAATAACTTACAAAACCCTCAAGTTTGGCAATTGTGACAAAAATTTTGGAACCGGTCCAGTTAACCCGTTGTTGGATAAGTCCCTGTAATCAGCAACACTAGGTTTTACAGTTGTCCTAACACGATTACTGCATTTGGAGTTTTTTTTTTTTTTTTTTTTTTTTTTTTTTTTTAAAAATTTAAAAAAGGGGAAGGGTCGTGGATTCGGTGTTTTGGTTTTTTTTTTTTTTTCTCTTTTTTTTGTTTTTTTTTTTTTTTTTTTATATTTTTTTTTTTTTGGGTTTTTTTTTTTTTTTTTTTTTTTTTTTTTCTTTTTAACAAAATTCACACAGAGTGTACCATTTACTTACAAATATTGTAACATGGTAAGCTTGGATATATAAGAAGTTATCTCACCAGTCAACCCACCAGAGGACAAGTTCCTGATCACATTGATCAATTATTAGTTGAACTAAAAAAGTTTGGAATTACGTTCAAAAAACAGAGATTATAAAGAGACACTCACAAAGACGTGATTCTTGGGGGATCAATACCATTATAGCTACAGTTTAGACCTTCCCACAAGTATTTTATAGGAGCACATGGATCTCCATCCCAGTTTCTCTTAACTCCGTAAGTTGATTTTATCATCGTAATGGCTTGCACTGAAAATTTTCACTTCAGTTAATGAACTAGGCAAAACAATTATTCATATGACACAACAAACAAATAAATAAACAGAAGAGGCATATATCTCTTGAAAAATTGCGTACCATCGTCTTTGTTGGTTTCTGACTGCGATAAATCTATCGAAGTGTATAACTCAATTGCATTAATAATCGGCGGCAGAGTCGAATTTTCACGTTTAACAAAGGAAAAATTATAAAATATTGAACTACTCATGTACAAAGGGGATGTGTTGTATACTGTGGTTATGTTCAGGTAAGCAGGGGAAACAGGTCCATAAAATAGCTCTCCATTTAGGTTGATATCAAATACTCTTGACTGGTTTGGTTCGAGCTTCTGGACTTCGGCGAAGTGCAAATGTACATAAAAGGCCTTCCTTTTACGGAAGGTAGTCCATTCATAAATCAGGGGATCACTGGCATTTGTTGGTGTGATGGCAGTACTCATGACCTTGGACGGTAGCTTGTAGTACACGTCAGGGTTCACCGTAAGTGGTGTGCTAATTGTAGTCCAGTTTTTCTCGTAGTTGTAGACATCAAAATCGAACCATTTGCGATCTAAAACGTCGTATGGGTACCTGAAGTAAAAGCGATTGTCGTATTCATTTAAATCTTTAAGATGATCCGTTGGACAAAGAATGAGTTGAGTATATATTATCTAGTGACAGACCTGTACGTTCGATTGGTGACTGAACCAAGATCCGTGCGCTGAAATAGTGCCAACGACCCTGAGTGAGTAACGTAGGCATTATTGGGGAAGGGCCTTAATTCCAATGCCGAAATAAATGGTGTCCCAGTGCCGTTGTTGACAAGACAAACACGTACGTAGTCCTGCAAGGGAACATGTATGATCTCCTCTTCCGTAGGCACATCCAGAAGGAAAGTGATTGTCTCCCAAAAATTAGCTCCAAGGTGGATAAAAAATTCCGGTGGAGAACTCTTGTTGTCATAATTCCCGTAATAAAATGTTGCCCGAATCAGGTAAGTGGTACCTCTTGTGATGTTTATGGTGTAGCAATTGCGAATTCCTTCAGGGAATGCTCTGAGGTGTGCTAATTGCTTCCTGTAGCCGCTCTGGTTTTCCAGCGTGATGGTCTTACTCACTCCCGTTGTAACGAAGGGCTCGTCGGGGATGTAATTTATGCCGGTGGTTGACTCGGTATAGCTAGTTGAACCTTTGGGCAACCCACAATCTATGCTGATGAATCCTGAGACAAACAGAGGAACAAACAACTTAGCCACGTATTCTAAGGTTAGTTAAAATAAAGACCGAATATGTTGTTGTTCATAAGTGAAAACAACAAAAATGATGGCTAATTGTACGTTGAGAGATTGTTAAGATAACATACCTGATTGATCACTTTGGCCATCAACAATACGAACAAGAGCATAAATAAGAATAAGGGCATATGAGGAATGCTTGACAATCTCCATCACCCTCAAAGCACTTAGCTTCCCGTAACTTTAATAATATGTCATTTTGGGATTAATATCAATGCTAAAGTCTCGTGCCATGGAATAAAATACAGAGTGGCTATCGAAACTTATTTTTGTTACTAAATAATTTTCCTTTAATTTGACAAATCAACAAATTGTCTGAGTCAATGTGTGTACTGGGTTGCTGGCAAGCCATGTTGGCAATAAATTAATCATATTCGCATGTTACTAAATACAACCATACCATCCAACAATTATTATTCGTTATGCGGGTTAAACTTTGAGAAATAGCTGAGTATCTTATAGTTATCTCAATAAGTTGAGGCATAGGTTGAAAGCTGAGTCTTCTACCGTTTCAAGTATATACACACAATCTATTCATATGAGAAATATTACTTAAATAAATTACTAGTCAAAGAACCTTGTTGTAACTAGAAAATGGTTAGAGAATATCATGTAGTCTTAAATGTTACTCCTAGGGAATATTTACCAATCCATTATGAAAAAAAAAAAAAATAGTGAAGAGAAAGGGTTAGAATAAGAATGATAAGGAATTAAAAATTAAGTTTTATTTTCTTAATTACAGTATACGACGGACTCATCTAAAGTACTTTATCATGAAATTGTAAGTAGACATATGAATAGATGGCTTATGAAAACACTTCTCTTATTTCAGTTCCAATTATGGTATATTATGGTTTATGGATTTGTGAACATGATGGTACAGTAGAGTAGTAAATTAGTACTACAAATCAAGGCACCAAGTTGATTCATGGATTTTGTATAGATAAGTTCGTTGCTTCCACGAATTTGCATTCTATGATAATAGTATATTAATTTGTAAGATCACGACACTCTAAATTATAGTTGAAAACCATGGTGATTACGTAAACGAAAAGAAAAACTACTCGGAAAAGCTCATCAAGACTTTTGTATAATAGAAATTATCAACGCTGCTATTTTCAGCTGGCATGAAGAATTTCTCTTCTTTAAGTAAAATTACATAAATCAAACTTTGATTGGGTAGCTACTAAATTATCAAAAAAGGAAAAGTTGGATCGCTAATTGAATGACTACTTCAAAGAGATTTGGTAACACGTCCAAATTTGATTACATAGCATCTGATAACGGAAAAGAAAAGCTAAAACTAGCTTAATTAATGTCACTACAGAATCGTAGACTTTAGTACTGTACGTACGTACGAGTTGGAATTTGCAATTTTTTTTTTCATTGAATTCTGGCTAAATAATCAACTTGATATTATTAGAAATTGAACAGCATGCCATCTTCAACGTTTGTTTGTTTGATAATAAATAAATAAATTTGGAAATCTGTTGAAATATGGCTAGGGTGCTGTCATGGCAGGATTTTTTTAATTGGTTCATTTCGATAGTTATCGTACTTGATTGATAATATGTTTTTATTTATTGACTTCCGAGGCAGGCATCTGAGTTTAGGCGAAATGAGCTTGAATATGATACTAGAATTCTAATAAATGAAAATGAAGTACTAATAAAACAGAGACATTTTCTTTTAGTCTTTTGTTTAACCCATCAATTTTTTCTTCAAAATTTGGACACACAAAAAACTGATGTCATCAATCATGTTGTTTTTAATTGTTCCAATTTAACATAAAAATGTTTCAAGCCGGCAAACTAATCATATTTTAGTTCAAATTTTAAAATCCCAAATCCTTGGCATAAGTAGTACACTGTACTCTGTAGAAACAGAGTGATATTCCCTTCAAAAGGAAACAGAGTGACATTTGATGAGAATTCTGTTTTGCCCTTTCGTTTTGGGCAAGAATTCAAAGTTATGGCTTCGATCGGTTAAACTAATTTCAGTTCGATACAAAATTATTCCAAATGAATCACGCTATTATCTTAGAATAAACATGTAATTACAAAGAAGAAAATTTGCCGAAGACGATTAATTAGACAGTAATAGATAGACACCACGGAATTATACGTTGCAAACCTTAATACACAGGACAAATGCATTATTCAGCTCCGTGACAAGACGAATAGAAGAAAAATACTTTGCAAGCTAGATAGATGTCTTTGCACAAAATATTACCTTGCTAAGGGACCATGTTCAGAAGTCAAATTTGTACTGGAGAAGATTTCGGTTGAACTTGTTGAATCAGTCAAGCGACTTTGGTTTGTTCGAGCTAATTCTGCCGTCAAACACTCCTTTAGTTCGGTCACAACCTGACTCGTGTTTGGCCTTTTATTGGACTTTGGAGATACACAAGCCATTGCGGTTTCAACCGCTTTCCAGACAGAATTAGTTTCGAAATCTTCTTGCAACCGTTGATCGACAATACTTCTAATATCTCCATTACCAAGCATGAAACTAACCCATTGGCTTAGGTGAGTCCTTTCATGGCCTCTACTTAAAATGGCCGTTCGGCTTGTGATTATCTGTAGGAGAACCACCCCAAAGCTATAAACGTCACTTTTTTCGGTTAGCCTGTTTGTTGTAGAGTATCTGCAACATAAACCATGCAACTAGATAAATGAGACCAATTTGATTTTCATCTCAACCAAGGCTATTTCATCAGTCTGATAAGTTCTATTACTATATGGTCCCCGAATTTTTGGAAGTCTTCGAAGAGTATGCAAAAATAATATTGCAAAAACTTACTCAGGATCAAGGTATCCAGGAGTGCCAGCAACAACAGTAGACACATGGCTGCCACCATCTGTAGGAAAGCTTTTGGATAGGCCAAAATCTGCTAGCTTGGCTTGAAAACCTTCAGTTAACAAGATATTTGTAGTCTTAATATCTCTGTGAATTATAGGTGGCCTGCAACCATTATGTAGATATTCCAATCCTACGTAAAATCGATAACCACAAGCGTTACTTACTGCCAAAAATTATAGAAAACAAATAATAGAAGGAGACGAAAATTCTCAAAAGTAAATTTCAGTGCTGACCTTGTGCTGCATCCAATGCTATTTGAAGTCTTCTTTCCCAGTTCAAGACATTTGCATTGCTCTGGTCTGCATATGAAAAAAGTCATATATGTTATTCAGATGGTCAGATAAAACTAGAAAAATAAGGAATAGAAATCGGACTTTTGTATCATAAGAAAAATTGAACCTAAAAGATGCGTGTCTAAATCTCCATTGGTCATGTACTCATAGATCAGTGCCATGTTGGTTCCTTCAATGCAATACCCAATAAGGCTAGTCAAGTTTCTGTGATGAACTGTCATAAGAAGCTTAACCTGAAATTGAAAAGTCAGATATACGTAATTAGCTCAATATATGAATAAAGTTCAAATTATATTTGCATGCAAGAGTGAGGAATTCATGCCTCTGCTTGAAATTGTTGATAGCCCTGAACAGACGAAGGAGAAAGCTTCTTGACAGCTACTTGAGTGCTATCTATGAAACCGTGGTAAACTGTTCCGAACCCACCATTTCCGAGAATTCTTTCAAAGTTGTTTGTCATATTCAGGACCTCAGAATATGTAAATTGCCGCTTTTTGGACTCGAATACATCATTTTTTTTCTCAGATTCTGCACTTACTTTGGAGTCTGCTGGTGGCACTGTGGGTTTCATAAGGGTATGTATGAGTCAATTGTTTCTGTTGGCTTCTAAACATGCATCTTAAATAACAAATTTCAAGCTGTAAATGTGGAACAATAAAAATGATGACGTGTCATTAGTACCCTGCGGTGTTATCCTTTTGAAGATGATGAGAGCGGCTCCTGCTAAGAGCAGCAAGAACAACCCGCCAATGGATGCTACTATTGGAATTACAATATTGCTCTTCTTCTTTTCTTCGCATGGAGATGAGGAACATTGATTTGGAGTTTCACCCGCACTAGCAGTGTCAATACTAAATTTGATGAAATAAATAGTTAGTTGTAAGCAGTAGAGAACATCATACTGGAGAACGTTATGCACAAGGAATTTTTGCTTGAAAGTAATTAATATGCAGACAAAAGTATGTGGTAGTTGAAATTTTTTATTCACATGGAAATTACAAAAAAGAAAAGAATTATGACAATATGGATTAATAGTTTTTGAAAAGAAACTTGCCTTAATGATAAGGAACCATTTTTTGATTTTGCAACAAGTTCAGCTGGAATTGAACCTGCAAACTTATTTTTTTCTAAGTGTCTGCAATTGCAAAAGAAATAACTTAGTAAATAAGTGTACTTCGATACAAACTTTTAGTAACAAGAACATTTGCAACACCGATGCTTAGTTGCTTACAAGACCCTCAAGTTTGGCAATTCTGATAGAAATTTAGGCACTGGTCCGGTTAACCCATTGTTAGATAAGTCCCTGCATAAAACAGATTTTACAGTAACGGTAGTAAGATGAAAGAAATTAAACACATTTTTATTTATTTTTTCTTTATAACAAGATTAACATATTGAATATCAAGTACATACAATGATTGTAACATAGTGAGCTTGGATATAAATGGAGTTATCTTGCCAGTCAATCCACCAGAGGACAAATTCCTGATTGTATTGGTTAATTAGTTACATTAAAAAATTGGAATTATTTAAAAAAACAGAGATCATAAATAATTGTAAGCACGAAAAAAGGCATATAAAAATGAGCTTACAACGACGTGATTCTTGGGGGATCAAAACCATCGTAGCTACAACTTAGACCATCCCACAAGTACTTTATGGGACCACAAGGGTCCCCATCCCAGTTTCTCTTCACTCCATAAGTTGACTTTATCATTGTAATGGCTTGCACTAATAAATTCACGTCATTAAATTGATCAAGGAGTCAAAACAATCATTCAGGTTACTTACTCAAGATAACAAACAAAAAAGCGTATATATTTAGAAGATTTACATACCATCGTCTCCATTTGTTTCTGACTGTGAGAAATCTATCGACGTATATAACTCGATAGCGTTGAGGATCGGTGGCAGAGTTGAATTTTTAAGTTTGACTAGGGTGAAATTGTAATTGGCTAAAATAGTACTTTTAGGTATGGGCATAGGTGATGTGCTGTATATTGTGGTAATTTTTAGGTAATCAGGGACAACAGGTCCATAAAAGAGTTCTCCATTTAGGTTGATATCGAAAGCTCTCGACTGGTTCGGGTTGAGCTTCTGGACTTCTGCAAAGTGCAAATATGCATAGAAGGACGTATTGACATCGAAGGTATTCCACTCAAAAATCAGGGGATCGCTGGCTTTTGTTGGTGTAACGGCAGTACTCATCACCTCGGTTGGTAACTTGTAGTATGAACCAGGATTCACCGTAAGTGGTGTGCTTATTGTAGTCCAGTTTGGTTTGTAGTTATAGATGTCACGATAGGCCCAGCTGCGATCCAAAACGTCGTTCGGATACCTGATGTAGTGAAAGTCACCATTAATTCTTTGAACTTACCAAACCTTTTATAGATCTACCTAACCAGTTTTAATGTTTTTTAGAGTTAAGATCCTGGAATGAAAAGACAAGTTTAGATAAGAAACGATTTTATTGCACGACAAACCTGTACGTTCGGTTTGTGATTGTACCAAGATCCAAACGCTCGAATAGTGCCAAAGACCCTGTTTGAGTAACGTAAGTGCTATTGGTCAAGGGCCGTAATTCCAATGCCGAAATGAATGGTGTCCCGGTGCCATTATTGGCAAGACAAACACGAACATAGTCCTGTAACGGAACATGTATGATCTCCTTCCGGAGAGGTGCATCCAAATAAAATGTAATTGTGTCCCAAACATTAGCCCCGAGGTGGAGAAAAAATTCTGGCATAGAACTTTTGTTGTCATAATTCCCATAATAGAATGTTGCTCGAATTAAGTAACTAGTGCCTCTTGTGACGTTTACTGTGTAACAATTCCGGATTCCTTCAGGGAAGGCTCTGAGATGTGCTAATTGTTTCTGATAGCCGGTTTGATACTCTGGCGATATACTCTTACTCACTCCAGTTGTAACAAAAGCCTCGTCGGAGATGTAATTTATGCCTGTGTTTGGCTCAGAATAGTTGACTGAACTTTTGGGCAGCCCACAATCTATGCTGATGAATCCTGAGACAATAGTGTCACACAAGCATAGTTATTCTTATAAGCTACATAATTAATATGGTTAGTAAACAAAATGACGAGAAAAAGAAAAAAATAGGATTAACATGTTATCATATGTTAGCAAAAGAAGAAAAATAGCATGGTGTTATAATGATGTACCTGATTGATCATCCTGCGCTTGAACAAGAGCAAAAATTAGAAGCAAAGCAAAGAGGGAATGTTTGAAATTAGTCTCCATCGCCCTCAAGAACAGTAGCTACACGTAAGTTTAATAAAATGTTGTCTCCGTAATAAATATCAACACCAGAGTCGTGCAATGGAATAAAATATAGAAGTGATTCTTGAAAAAATTGTTTTGTTGCTAAAGAGTAAATATTCTCGTATTAAGTGACAGATGGGCAAATTGTCCGAGTCAACCTTCTTGTGTCAATATGTTTATTTTATTGCTGGCAGTAAATTAATTATTTATTGCTAAACCATCGAATTGACCGATTATTTTATCGTTAGATTTAATTCCAAGAGATAGCTGGGAATTTAATAACTCATAATAGAGCTCAATTAGTTGAGCTAATTAATCATGTTGAGAGAGGAGTCTTCTGCCGTAATAAATACTCTGTTTTTGTGAGAATTCCTTAAATATTTCTTTTAGTCAAACCATACCGTGTCGCCGTATTCCGAGGCTAATGCTTAATTAATTGGGCTGAGTATTTTGTAATCAAATTCTTGATCATCAGATCAACAAATTTACTGCAAAGTTAATTCTTCCGTACACCTGTCCTAAGTATCATTATACAAATTAATTATCAATGCTCTTCTAATTACATTTTCTCAAGATTAACGTTGCAATAAGTTGTGAAAATAGAAATCCTTCTTTCACTTAATTAATAGAAACCAGTCGATAATTAAGATGCCCAGTAATATAAATCTAACCTAACTACTTTTATGAGCAGAAAAACGATGCTTAGTCACTATAATCTAGCCAGTTATATATGCAAAATTAATTTTATTTGGTAACTACATCTACCTCTAATATAAAGATTAAGATTCAATTCTACACCTTTTGTGAAAAACTTAAAAGAAAAAAAGCAGTAATTTATATGTGTGACGACTTTTTTCAAAAAAAAAAAAAAAAAGAAAAAGAACGGCCAAAAGAAAAGGACGACTTGTGCACGTTCTATGGTTATCCGACAATTATTAGAAATTAACCAACATAAGAATTCATATATATATAAAATAAAAAATTGGAATCAAAGGAGTTCATTAACATTTTTATCGTTTATGTTATAATTTGGGTTCTAGTAGAGAGCGTATAAGACGGAGCAAATATTGGCATATACGAGTTTATTTAAGTTAAAAACAAAGTCAAAAAAATTGAGCTGTCCCTAGCTCGTTCAACAAAGATCGATGCGGTTTGTTCTCAATATAATATAATAGAATAATTATTTTGATTTCTTTTCAGATTTCAGAAAAAGAAATTTCTAAATATATTAGAGGCTTGTTAGTAGGTAATTCATTGATTTAATGTGTTTTTGAAATATGATTTAATTCCATGGTTAGTGAGCTATACGGAACGTTAGTCCATATGTCTCATATGAGTTAGTACTGGTTAGAACTAATTCAAGTCCTTTGCTAGCATTAATATAAATAATATACTTTAAAAAAAAATAATGCAGCCTTTCAAAGATTTAACTTATCCTTGAATTGAATTAAAAAAATATATATAAAAACAAACTTTATCTTTGAGTTGGAAGTTTCAATGCATCTATATCAGAGAGAGTGAATAGAAAGACGACAAAGAATTAAAAATTCCGTGTTTTATGGTCAAGAATATATGATTATTCTATTTCATCTTCAGATGTAAATATCAATACTCCATTCAAAATTTTAAATGTAATTGGTCTAGAATTTTAATTCACGTATTAAATATTTTTCTCGATTAAATTCTTATAGGAATAAGGACCTACTACTATCACATATACGTATCAACATAATTTTATGACGATCGAAAGGGAAGTGCTGTGTATCTATCATATTTATATCACAATAAATTAGGATGTTGATGAAGGATTTATTGAACTGATATTGTCATGACATTGATAGAAATGGTAACACTACAGAAGAAGGGAACGTACGTAACAAATTATTTGGAATGCACAATTTATTTGGTACTATCAGAACAAAAAACAAAAGTGGGTGGAATAGGAAAAATAGAAAACTCTGATCAGTACGCGGGTCGATCAACCGATGTTTGGGACAAAATTAGGACTGCTTTGCCAAGGGAATGACTTCAGTAGTCGAATTCTCATAGAATACCTTACTTGAATTCGTTGATTCAGACACACTGTTATAGTTTCTTGGGGCTAATTCTGCTGCCAAACAATTCTTTAGTGTAGCCACTACCTTACTCATGTCTGGCCTATCAGTGAGTGTTTCAGACACACACTGTATTGCTATATCAACGGCATCCTTGATAGTGTTAATGTCGAAATCGCCCTGTAATCTTTGGTCAATAATGCTAGTGACATCTCCATACCCGTTAGTATATATGGATCTAACCCAATCTTTCAAGTGTTTGTTACCATTACTTGTAGGTTGGCCTGTGACTATCTGTAGGAGAACTACTCCGAAGCTGTAAACATCGCTTTTCTGGTCGAGGCAATCAGTGTCGACGCTGCACACATGAGAAAATCAATTTCTTTGTCAAGGGAGAGGTTCCTAATAAGATACTGTTTAATGTATTATCGTCCTGTATATTTTGAATTTTGAAAAGTGCCACTTACGCCTCAGGAGCAAGGTACCCAATGGTGCCGGCACAACAACTTACAAGTACATGAGAAACACCATCATTAGAGAAAAATCTAGATAGGCCAAAATCACCAAGTTTGGCTCGAAAATTCTTAGTTAACAAGATATTTTCGGGCTTCACATCTCTGTGGATTATCGGTGGTACACAACCATTGTGCATATATTCCAGGCCTACATTTTAAAATCCACACATCACTACTTAGTGTGAAATACGAAGTAGTTTTATATTGTGAAAAAGAAACACCCAATTTAATTTACAATGAAAGGGGAAAGCGAAAAATAAAAAATAAAAAAATTGCCCAAGTCAACTGTTTGCTAACCTTGTGCTGCATCTATAGCTATTTGAAGTCTTGTTTTCCAACTCAAAGCATCAGCTTTCTTACCTGCACCGTGAAAAAAATATATAAATGCGAATTATTTCTGGTTAATTTGTTAAATCTTGATTCAGAACGAGTAATGCTTAGCATTACATACTAATAAATCACGTAGTGCATGTGTGGTGCTAATTAACACTACATATACCTTTTAGTTTTTTTTTTTTTTTTTTCCCCATAAAATTCCTCATCAAATGGAAACTTCATTGAAGGAATCAGAATGTCAATGAATACAAAACAGCCAAATAGCAAAAATATATTTAAAATAAATAAATAAGTGTACAGAGAAAGAAGTCAAACCAGAAAAATGCCGACAACCAACAACAGCAGCTAAGAATCTAGGAAATACAAGCAGGATGCAAAGGAAGACTCAAGAAAAAAGAGAAATTATTCGAAAATTGAGTAAAAGTAAACCTGAAAGATAATCGCGTAGATCTCCATTTTCCATGAACTCATAGATGAGTGCCATGTTGGATCCTTCGTAGCAATACCCAACAAGACTAGTCAAGTTTCTGTGGTAAACTGTCATAAGAAGCTGAACCTGCAATTAAAAATTACATATTTCCTTAATAACAATAAACAGATAATTTCAAGAATATTATTTTTGATATCATATCAGTGATGAATGCATGCCTCTGCTTGAAATAGTTGATAGGCTTCCTTTTCAGCCTTTTCCTTCTTCATTTTCTCATCTTGAGACAGCTGATTATTACCCTGAGCTAATGGACGCCTAATAATCTTGACAGCCACATTAGTACTGGCATCTATAGAGCCACGGTAAACTTCCCCACCTCCACCTTCGCCCAACTTTTTCTCAAAGTTATTTGTGATCTTTATGAGCTCGGAATGCGTGAATTGCCGTTTCTTGGACTCGAATGGATCCTTTTGATTATTTCTGGATCCTGCATTGATGACCAAAACCATCACCACTTAGTTAAATAGTTATGTGTGATGAGAAAAATTTGTGCCTTAACAAGAAGACTTTCATCTCGGAAACTTAATCTCATGTATATTGATTAACCAGATAATGACGATTGATACCTCGTTTATTTGTTATCAGGCCAACCAAAAAGGCCACGGCTATAAATAGTATTACTACTCCTCCGCTTGATGCTAATATCGGCATTAATAGACTGTTTTTCTTCTTTTTGCATGAGAGAGATGCGCATAGATTTGGATTTTGTCCCACACTTGCATAAAAGAAAATGGTGATATTCAATATAGATTTCAGATCCATCACATGATGTTATCACACTACAGAAAAGGCGAAGCGTAATATTTTTAAATATGTAGGCATGGAATTAGACTTTCCCAATCCATCAAAAATTCTACAATGGTATATGAAAATATTATGAAAATGGAGACTCCTAGGACCACTCTCTTTTCTATTTTTTTTTAATTCTTTTATTTCAGTTGTTGATATGTGTGCTCCGTTATTCTTTGTTATTCTTTGTTATATTATAAAATATGAGACATAGTGATAGAGATCGAGGTAGAGGTACTGATAAAATAATTCAAGATCCTTTGCGAGGAATTGGCAATCTAATGACTAGGACAAGGACAAAAAGGATGAAAGAAGATTTGTAAGGCTTAATCATGGAAGCACACAACAAAGAAGCTATTCTAGAAGATTCTAAGACTAATCTAGAAGTTTTCAAAGCTTCACCAACGGCAGTCACTTATCTTTAAGTACAAGGTTTCGATCTAATTCGCATGTTAATGGGCCCATAGGATTAATTGGGGTTCATTAGGGTTTTCTTATGTTTCAGGCCCATGTTTTTAGTTGTTTTATTTAATGTTTTTTTTTATTAGTTACGGTTTCCTATTCAGATTACAATTTAAGCATATATAAAGGCTACAAAACAAGTAAACATATCAGATTATCAAAAAAAAAAAAAAAAAAAACGATTTCTTTCGTGAGCTTTGCTTTACTTTCTTGTATTCTTAGCTAAATACAAATTTCGACTTATCAAGGAAGTGATCAACCTTTATGGCGTCTCAAGATTAGGGCTTTAAGGATCTAGCTTCCTTTGAGTTCTAATCTGATCAACAACAATTTATTTCCTAAAGATTCGGAGTGTGTCTAATCCATTGCTTCAAGAGTTCATAGGGCTTGTCACCTAGAGAGTTCTTATCATATAGTTCATATATTAATTAGTAGTGAGACCGAAAAGTGAGAAAGAGAGTGATCTTAGTATTTTTATCTGATAGTATGACTTAATTTATGCATGATTTTGATAGGAGTTTTAACTTAAGTTTCACCTTAAGGATAGTAAACCATTTTTCGATCTTTCAATGAGTTCAACTGGAACTGAACCTGTGAGCTTGTTTCTTTCTAGATTTCTGCACAGGTAAAATAAATGATTTCAAAGTCACTATTGCTAATAATTAAATATTGGACAACGAATTTTGAGTTTAAATAAATAGACAAGAACAGAACAAGAAAACTTACAGAACTTTCAAGTTTGGTAATTGAGATAGAAAACCAGGCACCGATCCAGTTAAGCTATTGTTTGACAAGTCCCTGAAATTCCATAACAACCATTTATTGCAATACTTTAAAAAGATATAAAAGGAATGACACACTTGGACAATATAAACTTGTGAGGTGATGTTTGATTACTTACAAAGACACTATCATGGTGAGTTTGGATAGGTATGAAGTTATTTCGCCAGTCAATCCACTGGAGGATAAGTTCCTGACCAAATTTTTCAGTAATTTAATTAATAGAGCCTACATACAGTACTTGTGAACAGAAAAAAAATAAATAAAGGAAAGATTAGGGAACATGGGCTTACATAGATGTAATTTTAGGGAGACCAAAACCATCGTTGCTACAATTTAAGCCTTCCCACATGTATGATACAGGAACACATGGGTCTCCGTCCCAGTTTCTCTTTACTCCATAATTCAATTTTATGTTGGCAATAGCAGCCACTATTATTTTCACATGAATTTATACATTAGTCAAATTAATATCCACACATGTATATATACGGGCATATATAGATTAAATGAAGGGCTAGGAATGCGCATATGTACCTTCATTTTGGTCTGTTTCTGATTGCGAGAAGTCCACCAATGAGTAGATCTCAAGGGCATTAATGAGAGGAGGCAGAGTTGAGTTTTCAAGTTTTATTAATGAATAATTATATTTTCCATTATCAGTACTAATCGAAGATGACAGACTTGATATGGTGGTTACTTGTGACGACATGGGGACAACAGGGCTATTATACCACAACTTCCCATTGAAAGTGATATTAAACGCTCTGGATTGGTTTGTTTTGAGCTCTTGAAGTTCAGCAAAATGCATGTACATATAAAACTCCTTACCGATTAAATCCTTCTTGGAAGTATCCCAATAGATATCCATACGAGTACTTCCATTCATCGGTGTTGAGGCGGTCTTCATGACAACAGATGGTAGCTTGTAGTTTTCGCCGGAACTCATATCGAGCGATGTCGTTAATTTCTTCCATTCATTGTCATTGTTAAATGGCAACCACAGGCGATCGAAAACGTCAAATGGATACCTAAAGTTAAGTGCAGGTTTACTCAAGTTTACAAGCAAATAGAACAAATGGATCGAAATCAAACGTTGCCAGTGCATTAATCTCGTGATTCTACTCAAAATACCGATAAAAATCCGCACATCTAACAAAATTTGTCCAAAATTAGTCTACATGATTTCAATATTGACCCAAATTATATCTTTTTTCTGTCTTTTTCTCAATCCACTGATTGATTAGATTTTGACACGTTAATTAACTTTAGAATAATAATAATGAAAAAAAAAGCGCTTATTATATTTTACAACTCTATTAATTAATTGATTGATGTATAAAAAATTATTGGGTGCACATAGAAGAATTAGGAATAACTCACCTGTAAACTCGAATATCGTCGATTGAACGGCCCATGTCCACACGCATGGAAAGCGCCAACGACCCAGATGGGATCACATAAGTATTATTTAACAAAGGCCTTAATTCCAAAGCAGAAATAAATGGTGTCCCAGAGCCAGTATTAACAAGACAGACACGGACATAGTCCTGTAAGGAAACATGTATGATCTCCTTAATGGTGTTAACAGATACGTTAAAAAATTCCACTGTATCCCAAAGACTAGCTCCGAAATGGAGATCGAACTTGGGTGCGATATTTTGGCCGTCATAGTTCCCGTGGAAGAATGTGGCCCTGATCAAATATCTTGTTTCCTTTGTAACGTTAATAGTGTAACAGTTTCGAATTCCTTCAGGAAAGCTTCTAAGATATGCCACCTGCTCTTGAGTGAAAGCTTTGTATTCCGGCGCTATGGTTTTACTTACGCCGGTTTTAATGAAAGGAGCGTCTGAAATGTAATTTAAGCCGGTACTTGGCTCTGAATAACTTTCGTTTCTTGGCAGCCCACAGTCTAAGCTAATGAAGTCTGAGACAGGTGTGTGGTTAATAAATAACAGAGAAAACTGCCAACTAAAGGGTTAGTTATAAGTTTGGCCATGCTTGAAACTCAAAACAAATTAAGTTTTCAATAGGGTTATTATCCAAAAATAATAATAATAATAATAATAATAATAATAATAATAATAATAATAAAAAATCCTGAGTTTTTTATTTTACGAAAAAAAAGCCCTTTTTTTTCTAGTTATATGAAATAAAACTTTGTTTTCTTTTTTTTTGAAATTCTAACAATAAAAACTCGAATTATAAAACTTTAAAATTTTGAAATCTAGTCAAATTAGGCCCAAAATAATTATTTGACCAAAATTTTGTACGAGAACATAACATGATTAAGAAACAAATTTATTTTTTAGATGTTACTTTTGAACCGTGTTTTCTTTTTCTTTACTAAAATAATATACATTGATATCGTTTTTGTTACACTTGGGGTACTTGCCAATGAGAATAGCCTAGCATAGTAACACACGAGGTATTTTACTTATTTTGTATATAATTTGATTAGATTTTATAATCCAGATGTTTTATATGACATAATTAGAAACTCGAGTTTTTTTTTTATATATATATAATTAGTAACTCAAATTTTTTTTTTTTTCGTGCTAAAATTAAAAAATCCAAGGTTGGAACCAAAAAAAAAAAAGAAGAAAAAATTGCTTGCCAATTGACTTTTCTAATAAGAGTTATTTTATTAAACGGTACCTATGTCGATTAAAGAAAACACACAATTAAACTCAACTTTTCTAGAGCAAATAAAAAAACAAAAGATAAAAACTTGAAAAATATCTATAGAAATCTATGAAAAATATTACGTGAATATATATATATATATATATTGTTCCCAATCTAATAGGTATTTTTTTTAACTTATCTATTAGTAATTTTTTTTAGCCATCGGATTTATCTAATAACTATCATAATTTCAGTAGTTGAAAAAAAAAATAAAAATAATGCTCATTATTTAATGATTTTCTCTCTCTATTTTTTACCATGAAAAGACACGTATGACAAATTTTTAATAGGTAAAATAATACCTATGGATACATTTAAAAAAAAAAAAAAAAAGAACGTAGTGGAATGTTGAAAGTAAAAAAAAAAAAAAAAGGAAAACAACTTTTTTAGATATTCTACCAACACATTTTAATTTGATTTTATACTACAATTATCAAAGTGAACATACTATCTCCTGTTTTTGTAGCCAATCATTTGTAGCGATTAGCACATGTGCTAAGTAGCCTTCAAAGAATCTGAACGGTACTAGTACTTCGAAGTGCTTAAAAGAATATATATCATTTGAATAACGGTGCAATTTTTCACTATCATGAGTATTCAAAAGGATAAATAAAATATCTCCAAAAATCCTCATTTCGAAACTCACAATTCTCAAAACAGAAATAAAAGCAAACGATATATATCGCCGAAATGAGCCCGTTTTGTGTGTGCGCGCGTGGAGATTAACTGCTATAGTTACATACCCGTTTGATCCTGTGCATGAGCAAGTACAAGAGCAAAACCAAGCAATGCAAAGACGAAGATGAAAGCTTTGAACATCTCCATATTCCGTACTGCACACCTAGCTTTGGCACACTATTATAAGCTGCAAATCAGTTACTTGTCTTCTTAATTTGTAATATGCACATATATATATACATGCTAAAACAGCATATCTGTAAATTAAAAATTGTATTAATAAATACGTAGTCAATTTGTTTTTGCCTGCAAATTGCAAAGTGACAGATTAGCAATGTGCCACTTGTGTCTAATTAAATGTTCTGCAAGACAAATTAAATCTGTAATGAACCACGACCACTACAAAAGTCAAATGCAAAAGTACTTGAACTATCATAATAGTTTTACAACCTTCCTATAATAGTAAAAAGTTTCTCATTATATATTATGCATATAATACATCTATATGTATATGTCAATTGGGGTATGTTATATTTTTCCTTTTCGAGGGAACAATGTCAATGATCCGTACGTATATATGTCTATTTGAAATTAACAGTAACGATAACTCATATGCTTTGCCAGTATTCAGTTTAATTAGCCTTCGTAATTAACTAAATTAAGTTATCAAAGTTGATCACCAATTGATCTTTGAGCAATTTATACTAATCCAAGTTCGAAATTTTATGTTATTCTCTTTATGAATTATTAGGTCATTATTAGGTGGTGAGTTGAGTATGGAGTCTTCTGCAGTTATGATCCCCTGCATATGTATGGACATTGGGATACGACAAACAAACTGGATCATATGAAAGACTTTTACACAAGTCTTCTTCTGATCATCTAAGCACGTTCTTGTGGAGAAAGTTTTTTGTTTTTTAATGAAAAATTAGCTGGAATTTCGGTTGCCTAAAACCCTAAACCGATCCATGGGGATTAACCGTCATTATTGATCAATTTTGGTTACTAATTCACTCCACTTTCTTCATTAGGCAATCAAGATTTACTCTGTATAGGCAGCAACAGATGAGTTCAAATGGTCCTTTTAGGTGGAATGTGTTTCTAAGATTTTTTAATGTTATTTTTTCTCTTAAAGAAAAAATTAAGTTAATAAAATTAAATTACCTTTTGATATAGACTTTGCTAGCTAGCTAATACATTTCCCAAGTAAGATAGATATAGAGGGTAGAGCCATGGCCTTCTAGCATGTTAAACAAGTAAAGTTGATTACCAATCGGATTATTTCACCACATTAGAATACAACGGCATACAGTTAAGAGTAATGTTAATTAAGGACATAATATAGTGCCTAATATCACTTGACATGTCAGTTTTTTACGGAGTAATTATAATTAATAGAATGCATCATATTTGAAGTGTAATTAGTAATTATTTAGTAACAAACTAACATGTCTGCTAGTAACATTACTCTAAAATTAAAGAACGAAAAAAAAAGTTGTTAAGTTTGAAATTACTTATCAATTGTTATATTTTTTAGTTAAAATTTCTATTAGGCAGAACAATTAATTAAAAGAACAAAACAAAAAACTGGATTTCAATTTTACTAAAAAAGGAAATGTAAATATCCACGTGTATATATATGGTTGCCAATCCAATAGGTATTTTCTTTTTTTTACCTATGGGTAGGTATTTTTTTTTTTAGCCGTTGGATCATCATCTAATGGTGATCCAACGGCTATAATAAAGTGCATGAAAAGACGTGCATCATTAATGCTCTTTCTCTCTCTTACTTTTTACAATAAAAAAATATACAAGCTAAATTTTTATTGGCCAAATTGATACCTATGCATAGGTAAAAAAAAATACCTACTGGATTAGTGCCCTATATATATATATATGGTTGCCAATCCAGTAGGTATTTTTTTTTTTACCTATGTGTAGGTATTTTTTTTTTAGCCGTTGGATCATCATCTAATGGTGATCCAACGGCTATAATCAAGTACATAAAAAGACGTGCATCATTAATGCTATTTCTCTCTCTTATTTTTTATAATAAAAAAATGTGCAAAAAAATTTTTCATTAGCCCAATTGATACCTATGCATAGGTAAAAAAAAAAAAAAAACCTACTGGATTGGTGCCCTATATATATATATATAAGTTAGTAGTCATCAAGCAGTCCAGTGTCCAGCCTCAGCAAAAATATATGGCGCAAACGCGTCATGGTAAGTAGGAAAATATATATATACATCATGTTTCTGGAGAGTCAAGCTTTTGGCGCTCCAATTAATATTGACTTCTAATTATTTGATAAATAAGCATATTTAGTTGGGATCATATTTTTTAATTTATTCTTCGTAATTTGTCCCCGTACAAATCTTAAATTTAGTATATAAAGTCAAGAATAACGAAATGTCATTAGCTGGATTAGGATGGGTTAAGTTTAAGACTTTTGGCAGGAATGGCTCCTGTATTTTTGGTGATTGGCAAAATCGTCCCTGAGTTATTATTTTTGGCAATTAAGTCCCTAAGTTTTAATAATTTTTGGCAATTAAGTCCTTTTTGTAAATAATTATTCAAATATTAAATAGAATTAAATATTTTCAAGTCACATGTAAAAGTTTTTGAATATTAAAATCAATATTTTACTGACGTTAGTTAGAATTTGAAGGAAAATAACTAAAAATTAATAACATTTAATAGCATAACATAAAAAATTTAAAAAATAGAAATTCTCAAAAATTTAAAATTTCTCTTCTATTTCCCTTCCAAGCTAATTAATGTTAGTAAAATAACAATTTATTTCACTTAAACATGTTCAATTTCATGAAAATTTTAATATCAACAAAGAAAAAGAATTTAATTGCCAAAATTTTTAAAACTTAAAAAAAATTAACTTAAGGAGCATTTTGCCAATCTGCTAATAATATAGGGATCAAACATGCTAAAAATCCTTAAGTTCAATATCCTGTTAAGAATTACCGAACAATAATCGAAAAAAGAATAAAAAATAAAAACACACAGATCAAGAGTGAAAAGATACTTCAAGCTCTTGTGATCGGAGAACACATTAAATTTCACACTATATAAGTAGCATCTCCAAGTCTTGAGAGAAAAAATTAATACTGCAAGTTCCAAGTCATGGGTATAAAGATAATTGTCCTCTTATGGTTTTAACTGATGAGAAGCATAAGCCACAATCTTGCCATTCTGCATCAAGACATATCCCAATCCAGAACTAAAAGTATATATCAATGTACACAACATAGAGTTCATTACTATTAGGAACTATAAGAACAGGTACAGTTGTCAACCATTTCTTTAATTCCATGAAGGCTTCTTCACAATCATCATTCCAGGTAAACTTAACATCTTTTCTATTTAACTTCGTCAAAGGTAAGGCAATTCTCGAGAAATTCTCCACAAAGCGACGGTAATAGTCAGCTAAACTGAGGAAACTTCTATCTCAGTTATATTCTTTAGTCTTTTCCACTTTAGAATAGATTCTATCTTAGCAGGATTGACTGAAATACCTTCTTGAGCAATTACATGCCCCAATAATTTTACTTTTATCATCCAAAAGTCATCTTTGGATCTATTGGCATAAAGTTGATGATCTATCAGGGTTTGAAGTAAAATTCTCAAGTGTTCAGCATGCTATTCTCGACTCTTGGAGTATATCAAGATACTGTCAATGAAGATAATCATAAACTGATCCAAATAAAGTCTGAAGATTCTATTCATAAGATCCACAAACGCTACTAGAGTATCAGTCAAACTAAATGGCATAACTAGGAACTCAAAGTGGCCACATCGAGTCCTGAACACAGTTTTTGGTATATTCTCCTATTGAATCTTCAACTGAGGATAACCTGATCTCAAATTAATCTTGGAAAAAAGTTTTGGTAAAGGTTACTTTTTCTTTAGTGTAAGCTAATTCAATCTTATATAATCTATATATAGTCTAAGTATCCCATCAGCTTCTTGGCAAATAATACAGGAGCACTCCATGGAGAAATACTATTTCTAATGAATCCCTTTGATAAAAGATCATCTGGTTGATTTCTCAATTCAGTCATTCCCACTAGAGCCATACGATAGGCTAGAATAGATGCTGGCTGAGCTCTGGAAATCAAATCCATGCAGAACTCGATCTCCCTGTCAGGTGGTAGCCCTAGAAAATCCTCCGAAAAAATATCTGGAAACTCGCTAACCACTGATATCTAGAGATATTGATCGATAGTCCCCATCTCTCCATTAATGGTAAACAAATTCCCATAAGACTCAAGTTTCTTCTTTCCACCTATGCATGCTTTCAAAATCAGACTAGGTTTCAAAGGATTCAAATGAACTTGGTGAACGGGATATTCATCCTCTGGAAAAAGAGTAACTCTCTTTTTGAAACAATTAATGGTGGCTCGATATTTGGATAACCAATTCATACTGAGAATCACGTCAAATTCTTACAGAGGCAACATAATCAAATCAGCTAATAATATTCTATTGTCAATCACAACTAGACAATCACAATACATAATAGAAACATCAACTATTCCACCCATTGGTGTGCCCAAGGTCAATATAGTATCTAACACAGAATATTGCAATTCCAACAATTGAGCAAACAGCAATGATATAAAAGAATGGGAAGTACTAGTGTCAAGTAAAACATGAGCCCAAGAGTGTGACATCAGAATCATACCATCAATGACTCCCTTGCTGGTGTGATCACGAGCATCTTCTATTCCATTAATAGCAAAAGCTAGATCAAAAACTTTTTCTTTTCCCTTGACCGGGTCAGCTGCTACTAGCTCTTGGACCAGTGCTAGTATATCCACGTCCTTTTTGATTACCAGAAGCTTGAGAAGTCTAAAAGTTCTGAGTGAAACTTTACAGATGATACTGGTGTTGAAAAGGCTGAGGGGATGTGAAGGCATGTGAGGCACTTTGAGACTGTAGCATCTTGACTGGGTATTTTGGTAAGGAACTAATCCAGATTTACTGCCTTGTGGTCCTTCTTAAGAAAAAGATGGTTTTTGCACGCTGAGGGGGCACTTATTTTGCTTATGGCCTGACTGGCCATCATTATAGCAACCATAAAGATTGAACCTCCTTTAACCAACCACTGGTAGTTAGTATTGCAACTGTTTTGAGATATCCCTAGTTCCTCTTGTTACGCCTTTTGTCATTCCCTCTATTTCTTGATTGCTCTCTCCTTATATTAGGCTTCAGCTTTTTGGGCCGCAGCCACTAAGTCAACGAGATTGTCGAAGTCTTATGTTATAATCTTTTCCAAGATAGCTGGCCTCAGAGCTTCCATAAATTTGACAATTTGGAGCATAGGATCCGCTCCAGGTGCATGAGCATACTATGCCAATTCCATAAATTGAATGCAGTATTCATTTACCTTCATGTCTCTCTGTTTGAGTCATTCATATTCTCTAATTATAGCAGTTCTATGATTAGCATTAGCATACTAATCTCTGAACAATCCTTCAAAATATCCTATGTCATACCAATCTCTTGTCGAGATAACTTGATGGTTTCCCACTAATTGATAGCTCTATCAGATAGTTTGAAAGTGGCAAAGATCACTTGGAACTCTGAAGGTATCCTAATGGTCGTGAAAATTTGTTTGATATCTCTTAGCCATCTCTCAACAGCATTAGGGTCGGATTTACCATCAAAAGACGGCAAATTCAACTCAATAAAATGCTTGAAAAAGCTAGCATGTTGGGCCTTAGGATTTCATTGAGATCTTAGTCTTGGTAGCTCTTGCAACGCATCATATAGATCTGCTAGAGGATTAGAAACTTTTTATTATGGTGGAGGAGTTTTGGTTCTTGGCTCTTGCCTCAATACTTTTCTTCCTGGAGGTAAGTTACTAGTCTGTATTAATATGCCAAAGTATTAGTGAGACAATGATGGAATTTTTTT
>JXTC01000479.1:79812-88443 GCA_002914845.1 Trema orientale
TGTTGGAAAATGCTCAATTACAATTCATATTGCAAAGGCGACTTTATAGATACAAGTGGTAATACATAGAAAGCAAAAGTATTATTAGGCGGTATATCGCAAAAGAAAGGAATAATTAACCTCCTGTATGTATCGACCAGATTGGGACAGAGACTACCTAGCAAAGGGACTGAGTTCAGTAGTCATAGCCATAGATAACACTTCATCAACAGAGTCTGTGTTTGATTGATCAGTCAAGCGACTATTGTTCCGTCGAGCTATCTCTGCTGCCAAACAATCCTTTAACTCAGTCACTACTTGGCTCATTGTTGGCCTTTTAGTAGATATTAGAGATGCACAAGCCATTGCTAATTCAACCGCTTTCCAAACGGAGTTAGTTTCGAAATCTCCCCGTAACTTCGGTTCAACTATGCTTTCGATGTCCCCATTTGCGAGCATGGAATTGACCCATTGAATTATGTGAGTCCTCTCGTGAGTTCTACTTATGGCGGGTCGGCCTGTGATTATTACTAAGAGAACAACTCCAAAGCTGAAAACATCGCTTTTCTCGTTTAGCCTGTTGGTTGTGAAGTACCTGCATTACAAACCATACTCAAATAAGTATCGATACCTACTAATTGGAATAAAGACTTCTATCAAGTACCTATACTGGTTGTTTTCTTAGCCATTTGAACGTACGTACTAGTACTACACTGTCCCAGGCACATGGTACAGCATCTTTATAGTCCATTATTTTCAGAACATTAAGGCTGTAATTTCATCATTTTGACATGTTGTGTGAGTTGAGTTTTGGTAGTTAAAGTGCTAAAAAAAGAAGAGAATCATACTCAGGATCAAGATATCCGGGGGTGCCGGCTACAATTGTAGAGACGTGACTGGCACCAACATCCGTAGGAAAAACTTTGGATAAGCCAAAATCAGCAATCTTGGCTTGAAAATTCTGAGTTAACAAGATGTTTGAGGTTTTCACATCTCTGTGGACTATAGGTGGCTTACAACCACTGTGCAAGTACTCCAATCCTACAATTTTGAATCCACATTTTTGCTTTTTAGTAAAATGGCAGACTTCCGCAATGAAATTAATAAATTTCCTCTAGGCGTCATCTTGCTAACCTTGTGCTGCATCTCTTGCTATCCGAAGTCTCTCCTCCCAACTCAAGACATTTGCATTCTCACCTCCTACACATGGGAAAATGGCCATTTATTTTCTTCTTGATTTTTGTTTGTTCAGAGTAAGAATTTTTGGTACAAATAGGTTTCAAGTAAACGAGAGCCAAACCTGAAAGATGTGAGTCTAAATCTCCATTGGCCATGAACTCATAGATGAGAGCCTTGTTATTTGCCTCATTGCAATATCCAACAAGGCTAGTCAAGTTTCCATGGTGAACTCTCATAAGCAGCTTAACCTGTAATTCATTGTAAAATCGTCATCGATTTATATTGACAGGCTCAAGAATTATGTGTGCATATACACGAGTGATGTATAGTGTAAAGTACCTCTGCTTGAAACTGTTGATAGAAGTAGTTTTGCATACGTTCTTGCTCCTCTGTTTGAGAATGTTGGCTGTCGTTAACTGACGGAGGAGAAAGCATCTTGACAGCAACTTCTGTACTCTCATCTATGAAACCGTGGTAAACTGTTCCAAATCCACCTTTGCCCAATATCTTCGCAAAGTTGTTTGTAATCTTTAAAACCTCAGAATATGCGAATTGTCGTTTTTTAGACTCGAGTGAATCGGTATCTTTGGATTCTGCATTAATCAGTTCAAACTACTCATAGTGCCACTGGTTTGACAATTAAGCGTTGAGGAAAAATATAATGATCCCCAACTTAACTACTTGTCTAATATGATAAATGCATAACAACTGAAGTAGTTACCTGGTCTCCTCCATTTTATGCCAACAAAAATAGCCACTGCTATCAACAACAGGATTACCACTCCTATTGACGCTAGTACTGGTATTAGAACATTTTTCTTCTTCTTCTTGATCTTTTCGGTTTCGCAAGAATGTGATGCACATAGATTTAGATTTTCTCCCACACTAGCATAAGTAGACGAAAAACGGATTCAGTTTCGGAAAATTTATCAGTTCATCATGACATGGTGCTATTGTATAAAAAGGTAATGATTTATATTGCTCTGTCAATAGATTTTCTCATCTTAGGCCATTTATGGGGCCTAAAAGAATCAATAACGAAATATGGGTTTATGCATGCTTTTGACATGAAGCACGTATGTACCTTAACGATAGTGAACCTTTTTCTGATTTTTCTATGAGTTCAGCTGGAACTGAACCTGTCAGTTTGTTTCTTTCTAAGTTTCTGCAAACAAAAAAATAAAACAAATCGTGCATTTTAATTTCATATTGATCGGATTTTCGTAAGAGCACAAATTTTGATTTGAAGTTACTTACAGAGCCCTCAAGTTCGGCAATTGAGTTAGAAAATGAGGCACTGATCCAGTTAAGCTATTATTTGACAGGTCCCTAAATTCAGGCACACACATCAATTATCAGAATAAAAAAAGATATGATGGCCAAATTAGTACTTCCGATCAGATGTTGGTAATTACTTATAAGTTATCTTGACATATTCAGTTTCAACTACCCAAAAAATGTACTTACAAAGATTGTAGCAAAGTGAGTTTGGATATGTACGAAGCTATCTCCCCGGTCAATCCACTAGATGATAAATTCCTGATTATAGTTTCATTAATTAGAACAAAAACTATATACGTTTAAAAAGAAAAATTTGCACTTTAAAGAATACATGAACTTACAAGTATGTGATTCTAGGGGCATCACGGTCGAAGCTACAATTTAGACCTTTCCACAAGTAGTCCATAGGAAGACAAGGATCCCCTTCCCAGTTTTTCTTCACTCCATACGTCGACTTTATCTTCATTATGGCGTCCACTATTGTTTAATTCACATTCATCAATCACAAGAGCATAGTCAAATTAACAAAAATAAGTTAATCTAACAATTCATAGAAAAGAAGATGAAAATATACCATCCTGTTGTTCTGTTTCTGACCGCGAAAAGTCCACCAACGTGTAGATTTCAATAGCATTGAAGATCGGTGGCAGAGTCGAACTTTCAAGCCTAACCATCGAAAAAGTTATGTTTCCTCCACTCACGCCTCTGGGGCTGAATACTGTTGTAACGTTTAAGAGATCAGGAACAAAAGGACCATAGAATAGGTCCCCATTTAGAGTGATATTGAATGCTCTGGACTCGTTGGCCTTCAGCTGTTGAAGCTCAGCAAAGTACATGTAGACATAGAAGATGGTACTAGGATCCGGGGAGGTCCAATAGAATTGTATTGGAGAATCTTCTTCTATAGGTATGGCGGCGGTATTCATCACAGCAGACGGTGGCTGGTAGTTGTTGCCAGGGTTCACATCAAGCTGTGAGGTGAATTCAGTCCATTGGTTGAAGCTATAGGGCATCCAGAGGCGATCAAAAACGTCGTATGGGAACCTAAAGTGGTCATAGTAGTTTACTCAGTTTTGAGCAAAAATAAATGTGTTCAGCTTTGAATACATCACCCCATGTATTGCAAAACTGTCGAGCGACAAAAATTGAGTCTCACATTGCTATACGACAATGTTATTATATTGTTATATGTTTCATAATTATTATTCATTTATGGTGTTTTTCTTTCCATGGTATCTTATAGCCATGTACATAATCGCAATTAAAATAGAAAAAATTTACACCAACACCCTAATCCAAAATATACGTTCGCATTAAGTCCCCTTTCCATTCATAAACTTATACACCCCTACACTAGTTCTAGTACTTGAACTATTTTTTTTTTTTACAATTGAACTTTTATTAAATTATGATGTGTTTCTATTCAGAATAACTAGCTGTTTAAGTTAATTACAAGCCAATAACAAATCCGAATGGTGACAATTTCATTAATTATTAAGGACTTGCTCGGATTTACATCTAATTTTTTTGCTTAAATAAATTGAAAATGAAACTTTTTTTTTTCTGGTTTTCAATTTTTAGAAACAAGAAATTTTCTTGAGAAACTTTATTTCACTACTTATTTCTAAAAACAAAACTGTGAAAATAATGAGAAAATTTTTTTTAATGCATTTTTCAAAGTATTCACATATATGTATATATGTAGTTGTGTACACATGTTAATAATTTTTTTAAAATTCATTTAAAAAACAAATTTATTAGAAATTTTTTGTTACCTCCTTGTTCTGAAAGTTTTGATAACAATTTTTAAAAACAAAAATAAAAATAAAGACAAAGTTGCGCCAAGCATACTTTCAAAAAAAAAAATTCTAATCTTTTATTTTTAAAAATAAAAAACACAAAACAAAAGTAAATCTAATAAATCCTATAAATTTTTTCAAACCGAAGAGTTTGGCTGCAATACTAAGCCTAATCAAGGAATCATTAGTACATTTTTTCCATTAAAACACAAGTTACAGAATAGTGAAATATTCATCAATACAAAGGAACCAATTAAGCATATAGATGATAAGCCAAATTAAATGTCGTCATACAAAATTAAGCTGCTTTTAACTCTCTTTAGACATTTTCCCTAACCGTATAGTATACTCCACAAAGTTGAATCAGCAAAAGAGTTTACCTACTAGATTGGTGTCTATATATAAATATAATATATATATATGGGTACTAATTTAGTAGGTTTTTTTTTTTTTTTTTTTTACTTATACATAAGTATTATTTTAGTCAATTAAAATTTTGCTAGTTCTTTTAAGCATATCATTATAACTGTTGGATAATTGTCGGATAATGACCCAGTAACCGAAAAAAAAAATACATATACATAGATAAAAAAAAATTCCTATTTTACTGGGAACATATATATATATATGTTGAACAAAATCAGTTACTCACCTATACGAACCATTGATTGTTGAACCAATATCCGCGCGCAACAAGAGTGACAAGGACCCATAAGGGGTCACATACGTCGTATTCTTCAAAGGCCGAAGCTCTAAAGCTGAAATAAAAGGTGTCCCAGATCCAGTGTGGACGAGACAAACTTGAACATTGTCCTTCGAGGGAATATGTATAATCTCCTTCCTGTTACTTATGACTACCGAGTCAAACTTCACGGTATCCCAAAAGTTGACTCCAAAGTGAAGATCAAACTCCGGCAACTGATTTAGGCCGTCGTAGTTTCCATACAAGAACGTCGCCCTGACCAAATACCGGATGCCTATAGTAACATTTATCCGGTAACAGTTTCGAATTCCTTGAGGAAAGCTTCTAACATAGGCAACCTGATCTTGTAAAGTGGATTTGTACTCGGCCAGTATGCTCTTGCTTACACCACTTTGAATGAAGGGCTCGTCTGAAATGTATTTTAGGCCTGTTGATGATTCTGAATAGGTTGAGTTTTTCGGCAGCCGACCACAATCTATGCTAATGAATCCTGAGATTATCATAGATATGCATATTTATATTTTGTTGGAAGAATTAGAGGGGAAATAAAAAAGGAAAAAGAAAAGCATGAAGGAATCTATTATTATTTGGTGAGGTTTTATTACGGATAAGCTTACCTGATTGATCCTGACCCATAACAACAAGTATAAGATCAAAATAAACTAGAAGCAATGCAAAGAGGAAACGTTTGAACATCTGCTTTACGTCCATCATGACCATAATTTGTTTTTCTTATCTTAAGCACACTATAGCTCCCTTTCTCCATGAGTGTTAATCGTGTAATATATGTAAATATATATGATATTCAGAATAGTAGTAATAAGGCGGAATAAAATATATCATATACGTAGTCAATTCCTTTTTTTTTTTTTTTCAATTTGTTGGCGTACGAATAAAGGATTCTCTTAAACAATACATTGGTGACAAATCACTTTTTGCAAATTGCCAACTTGTCTAGCTCCACGTTCCTATCAATATATGTGGTACCCATATATACAATTTTCTTTTCTTTTCTTTTTTTTTTTGGGGGTGTTAAAATCTTCAAGGGAATAATATTTGATATTGCACTACTATTAGATGCCTTTTTTGTGGCTAAAAGAGTGCTTTTTCTAGTAAAAAATGAAATATACATGTATTATTTAACGTAAATTTCATAGAACGGAATTCCGTAAATGATGACCTTTTCTAGGGATGAAGACAAATACTCTATAACGTAGAATTTAATTAAATAAGGAAAAAAAGTGATGCATTGGTGCAGGTGAAGTTCACCGTACATTGAAGGTACTCTCATTGAATTAACTACTCGTAGAATCTTCTTAATTCTCTCATTTAACTCCTACTCATGTCATGCATGTTAATAATGTAATGAGTGGAAAAGGAAAAAATTAAGGAAATTAATGCTGAAATTTGTTATTTATTCAATAAAATGGTGTGGATCGACGAGTGACCAAATCAATGGACAAATTAAGTGCTATATTCTCAAACCTTAGTCCTTGTTCGTACAAGGTCCATTACGTACTCTGACAGATGACAGCTTTTGACTGACAAAGGATAGGCAAGTTTACTAGCAAAATATGAAAATTAAAAAAAAAAAGAAGGAGAAAAACAATGGAAAAATCAGGAATATGTAAGTACTAATTCCTGCCAGTAACTAATTTCCTTACCAATAATGTATGATTAAACTAATATCTATAGGACTTGCAGAAGTCGTCGTTAGAATGTATTTCTACGCGCGCGTATGCTATATACATACAGTATATATAATATGTATGTAATCATAAGTCAACTTAATTGGCATTATTAATATTGCGAAGGGCCGAAGACCAAAGACCAAATCAAAGATCGAGTTTGGTTTGTTGCACAATTATAACTACTCGACAAAAATAATAGATTTCGGATCATTCACATTATTGATCATCTTTCCAATTATATCAATGCCCATGTAATTAGTTTGCAACTTTTTTATTTTACAAATTCATGAATTAAAATAGAAGGTAGAAGGTTGCTGCGATTTCGGTATGTGTCTTTCTCCTAGACATTTTCGCTACTTTAGTTAACTCTGTTAAAACATATAACTTCAGTTTTAGTATTATTATGCGATCTTAAATCCATGATTGGTCAACACTGAGTCAAACAGTCAAGCACGACAGGTCGCACAAGTGATCTCTTAATTAAAATGCGACCTCATCTGAATATGACAAGTGCGACTAGTGTAAAAAGGAAAATCGATTCGAGCTTCACCAAAAAGGATAATCAGCATAGAAAAGGAAACAAGCTTCAGAATGAAGATCGAGTGATTCTTTTATTTAATAAAGGATGTTACCCGATTCTATATTACCTAAAATTGTGTTTCTGATTATACTTACTCCATTATGTGATTGGGAAACTCTGTCACCCTCACCTATATAAAGGAGGGGGGGGCTCAGTTTCACGGGGGACAACGGACATTCTTCAAAAAACACTTTATTACGCTCTGTAATTCTCTGCTCTCACCTTGAGACAGAAACTCTTGTAATTCTCCAGAAAATAGTGAAGAACAGTGGACGTAGGCTCATCTTTTTTGGGGCTGAACCACTATAAAATTCTTGTCTCTTTGTTTACTTTGCTTTATTAATCCTTTTCACACACAAGCCACATCTCGCAATTTCCTATATTCATTGTTGACAAAACCTCCGTCAACAATTGGCGCTAGAAGGAGGGCTATTCCAGCAAAAACCATTTGTCAATTGTGCCTCTTCAACAATGGCGAACACCAGAAACACCACCAGGAACGCTGGACTTAGCCAAAACCAGCCTCAAAGTACTACAGGTGCACAGGATAATCCTGGTCATGATCAACCTACTGTGATCGCACCAGAGAACATTATCTAAAGACAGGACCGTATGGAGGACGCACTAGCGAACCTTCAGCAAATCACCAATCAAATTAACGACTTTCTGCGACGTCTCGCTGAAGGACAGATGGTCACTCCACCACAGCAAGAACGCCCCAGAGACCGCCCTGCTCGACAACCAGAAAAAGGAATCCAAATCCGAGAGGCAGGAACTCGCGATCAACCCAGAGCCCAACAGGAGCGTCAAGTGGAACGCACTTCCAAAGGCAAAGGTAAGATCGCAGACTTGCCACAAGGATCTGGTACAGGAAGTTCGAGCACTGACCGTGATCGTGGACAACCTTCTCGGAGAACCGTCAATCGTGATCGTCAGAGCAGCGAGCAGAATCGTCAGTCGAGGAGTGTCTTCGAAAGAATTAGCAGAGAGCCCAGGCAGAATCCTGTAGACCTGCAACAACACTTAGAACAGCGACGTAGTCATGAGCAATCCACATCGCATCGCCAGAGCCAGAGTTGATCTCGTCGCACAATTACAATTGAGTCTTCGAAGTCGCAACAGACCCAGCCTGGCCAACCTGCAGCTGTACAACGCAACGACAATCAAAGACCACCCCAGCAACTGATCAATACCATTCCTCCTAATATTGATGTCCACAATCTAGGGATTGCATTAGAAACAATTGCCGACTGGGACAATGAGCTCGCGGATGGATATCATCAATCGCCATTCAACGAGGAAGTTCGAGCTGCAGCCCTACCTGTTGGATTTAAACTTCCCACTATAAAAGCTTTTGACGGAAAAACTGATCCACAGGACCATATGGACCACTTCAGTGACCTGATGGAGTTACATCGA
>JXTC01000479.1:91925-156292 GCA_002914845.1 Trema orientale
GCCACCATTCCTCGAATGCCACCAGTCCCTTTAACATCGATGACTAGTCCTTGGCCGTTTGCGGTTTGGGGAATAGATATCATTGGAACTCTCCTGTTGGCGCGAGGTGGATTGAAATATGCGATGGTCGCAGTTGATTATTTCATTAAGTCGACAGAAGCAGAAGCTTTAAGCACTATTTCTGCGAAGAAGATGATAGATTTTATTTACAAGTCTATAATCTGTCGTTATGGCATTCCGCACACAATAATTCTGATAATGGGAAACAGTTCGACTGCGATCAGTTTCGCAATTTTTGCGACAACCTGGGAATCAAGAAGAGTTTCTCTGCCGTTGTTCATTCACAAGCAAATGGGCAAGTTGAGGCGATAAACAAAATACTTAAGCAGAATATCAAGACGAAGCTAGAAGAACACAAGGGCATTTAGCCAGAAGTACTTCCTGAAGTATTATGGGCTTATCGCACCACCCAACGAACAACTACTAGGGAAAGTCCATTCTCCTTAGCTTATGGCTATGAAGCTATGGTCCCAGTTGAAATTGGTGCGAGCTCCCTACATCGGTCCACTTATGAGCCAGATCAGAATAACACTTTAATGAGAATTGAACTCGATCTTTTGGAAGAAAGGCGCGAGCAGTCTCAACTACGTGTCGCATCATACCAACAGCGCACTGCTCGATATTATAATTCCAAAGTAAAAAACAGAGAATTCAAGGTTGGTGATCTTGTTCTTCGACAAGTTTTGCCAAACACCAAAGAGCAAGGTACTGGTGTATTTGGACCGTCTTGGGAAGGACACATGTTATTGATGCCGTCATTCGACCTAGGACTTATAAGCTTGCTCGCACTGGAGGACAGAAGATCGAACACGCATGGAATGCAGAGCAACTTCGTCGATATTATCAATGAATCGTTGTGTATCTTCATTTTATGAATGTTATCAGAATTCTTCAATAAAGTTTCTTCGTTTGATCTTCATGATGATTTGATGATTTTTTGCGCGTCTATCATCGTTTTATGGCAGTCCTCGAACACCATAAAACTCGGGGAGCAGTAGGATTAGATCGTCATCTCCTATTCGCTTCCTAAGAAACTATGCAAAACGTTCATTTAGAGGGGTTGGAATTTTGGATCACCGTTCTAAAATTTCTTAAAATCTTAGGATTTTCTCCTCGCTTCATGTCATAGCATGTCGTATTATGCAATTTCTCTCCTCGAACAGAAAGTAACTAAGCATAACGTTCATTGTTCGATGTGATATATTGCTATAAACCCTATTTTAACATGGAACTTTTGAAAAATAGTAGAGTTTGCATCACTCAATTATTATTTTTCTTAAGCGACCTAACCCATCCTACTACTTGAACCACGGTTTAAGTTATTGGATTCGAATCGCAATAGCGTACCGATCAGTCCCTAGTGATTGACTACTTGGTTAAATTATGCACGTTTATATTATTATGCGATGTAACATTTGTTCATTTTGCAGGAATGGAAACTTCGATGAATAAATCTTCAATCAAAAGAAATACTTCGAGGAAAGAAGTAGCTCGATAAAATTAAAACGTATATATTACAACAAAATTAAACGGGACATGCTCGCAATTGTCTTTGACATTATAAAATTACAACGATCATTTTGTAGAAGTGCTCGTCCCCGTTCCCGCCGCTTTCTCCACAGCTTCTGCCTCCTTCCAGCTGTTGACAAGCTCGACGACGTCCTCGCCAAGAATAGAGAAGTCGAATTCCGGATGCTCGCAGTAAATATTGTAGATGATCGTCGAAGAGGCGATGTCGCTGGCTTTCTCCTCGATCTCCTTGACTTCAGTAGCTCTGAAGTCCTCTATTGCCTTGCGACCTGCTTCTTCGGTTGCCTTCCTTAAAGCCTCCGGATGTTCGGTGATAGTCTTCTTGAGTTCCTCGACTTTTTCTTCGAGCTTGCCTATCTCGAGCTTTGCCTTCTCTAAATCCTCCTGCAGCTGTTTCTTCTCCAACTCGAAGGATGACTTTTCGTCCTTACGAGTCTTCTCCGAATTCTCGAGGGCATGGGCCATTTCTTCGACCTTCTCGCCCTTATCCATGCTCTCGAGAACTGGATCGTACATTAGGACGGCAGCTGCAGCAGTCTGAGGTATAAATATATTAGTGCGAGAAAATCATCGAAGAATTCAAATGAAGAGAAAGAAGCTTACATTGGCGAGCATCCTCATAGCAGCATTGAATGCGACCCTGGGCGATCTTTTCGCTGACTTGCAGGCTCAGTAGTTGGCTGGGGTGGAGATGAGCTGATTGGGACGTCATCGAAGGCTACTTTTCTCTTCTTCGAGGAATCAACCTTCTCTTTCCCTTTAGAGGGAGGTATGCTATCTGGAGTCTTGGATTTTGCGATGGATCCAAGAGTTGACGGGGGAGCTCGCAGACCACTTCCGATAGTCATATCTGCATGGATAAGTTTTGTCAGCGAAGATAATAGTGCGAAGTATAAAACAAAACAAACTTCGAGGAGTCACCTTCTTGTGGTTGCGACTGTGGAGATTCAGCCTCGGGGGAGGGTGGCTCAACAACAGGTGGAGCAGGTGCCTTCCTTTTTCTTGATTTGGAAGACGACGCACCTGCCTCCTTTTGCTTCCTCACCTTCTTTTTCTTTGAGCTCGAAGGCTTTGACGGACGGTTGGCAGAATACGGTATTGATGCGCCCTTCGGGAACAGTCCGCAGTCGGTCAGATTCTTGGTCGTCCCAAGCTTTTTCCAATCGAACTCTTCGGTTGGAAGGGCGTTAACTTTATACACTCTTGCGAACTGCGCCTCGGTGAGTCCTGGACGCTCTTTGTTTTCTGCGAAGACATGAAAATGCGATTAGACAGCATGAAGCAATTATAAAATTCGAGCATAAGTTATACAACTACCTATCAGGGTTTTGAAAGAACCCGTTGTCAGCATAATCGAAATAGAAAAATGGTTTTTTTCCACTTTCCCATGTTATTGCGAACTCCGTGAATGGTCTTTATTGTTTGATTCGACCATTTGCTCGCATAAAAGAAGCCGAAGTCTGAAGGGTTCGAATTCACTTGGTAAAACCAGGCGAACTCTTCGGGTGTGGGAGATCCTAAGTTAAGTTTATGGTATAATATATACAAACCTACCATGTATCTATAGGTGTTGGGGGTCAGTTGGTAAGGGACGACGCCGTAGTAGTCGACGATGGATTTTATGTATGGATGAAGTGGGAGATGGACGCCGCACCTGAGCACTGCTTCAGAGAAAGAAGTAATGCCACGAGGAGGGGTGTGTGGTCGATTGAATTCTGTAGGGATGCGAAGGAGGATGTTGATGTTGTAGATGCGGATGATTTTTTTGAGCTTATTAGTAGAGATACTGGTTTGGACGTCGGTGCACGACCAGTCTCCCTCCACGTATTGATAACCCTTCGCATATTCGGGGGCGTCCCTAATATGCTGAGGCCATTGGTCCTGAGGGAGGTCGCCCATGCGAGGACTACTCTGTCTAGTCCCGGTTATTTCTACTTCAGGTCGCTCTACGTAGTCATCAAGATCTATGGAGCTAGTCTTGGTGCTCACAGAAGAGAATGACGACTCCCCTGAGAACGCATTCCCTTCCCTAAAGTCTTTACTACTAGACATCTGAAAAACGAACAAGGAGATATTTAATCCTATGCGAGCATTATCCTACAGGTAAAATCATATATTGATTTATGCTAACCTAAAATGCGACCTAGAAATAGGCGTATTGCTGTCTACTTTTTTACAGGTATCCTCGCTATGTGCGAGCAATACACGGTAAATGGGATTTGCAAAGTATTCGACTATTTTTATGATTTTCAAAGCGATCATTCGTCATTCGTTCGTTCGTCATTCGTTTCAGAGCCTAATTTCTACATGATTCGGTTCTCATCAACATTCCCTCATCTACCAGTTTATCGAAATGGCAAAAATGGGGTTTTAATCTCTACAATCCTTGCTTCTGTAACCTAGATTTCATGGTTTCTAAATCTGAAATCCAGTACAGAAAAATTCTGGAGAAATAAAGGATATTCGGAGAAGTTTTAAATAAGAATCAAGGAGAAAGATCTGACCTTTCAGGGATTACCGGTGGCTTCTTAGAAGAAAAACTCATCGGTAAAGAAGAGGAAGAGACCGAAAGCCTTCTACAACTGCTACCGGAGATAGGGAAGAGGTTATGCCGGAAAAACTGCTTCTCGGATTGCAAGGAAAATGGAATAAGGAGACGAAAGGTTGGATGTTAGATTTCTGGAAAAACAAGAGGAAAATGAGAGAGGAAGTCGAGAATTTCTCTTTAAATAGCTAGAGGATCTGTGTAATTACAGCCGTAGATAAAGGGAACACTTACTAAAATCTGATGGCCGAGATTTGCACGGGATTTGAATTCGGAATTAAAATGGATTTAATTTTTGAAAGATGAAACGTTTTAAGTTGAAACGACGGCTGGAACTGACGTCGTCATCATGTATGTTTGAGAAACGGAGCAGTCGCCTCGAGCTGTGACAACTTTGAAAGGAGAGACGACACGTGGATGCGTCTGTCAGGAAAAGGTATGCGCGATTCTGAGTATAATTCAAGATTAGACGATTCTTCAGAATTTCAAGGTGATCTCGTAACATCGCATTTTAAGCTCGTATTTATCAGAATAAGAAGCTTCATTTAGCCCGAAAGCTAATGAAGCTGGGGGGCAATTGTTATGCGATCTTAAATCCATGATTGGTCAACACTGAGTCAAACAGTCACGCACGACAGGTCGCACAAGTGATCTCTTAATTAAAATGCGACCTCATCTGAATATGACAAGTGCGACTAGTGTAAAAGGGAAAATCGATTCGAGCTTCACCAAAAAGGATAATCAGCATAGAAAAGGAAACAAGCTTCAGAATGAAGATCGAGTGATTCCTTTATTTAATAAAGGATGTTACCCGATTCTATATTACCTAAAATTGTGTTTCTGATTATACTTACTCGTTTATGTGATTGGGAAACTCTGTCACTCTCACCTATATAAAGGAGGGGGGCTCAGTTTCACGGGGGACAACGGACATTCTTCAAAAAATACTTCATTACGCTCTGTAATTCTCTGCTCTCACCTTGAGACAGAAACTCTTGTAATTCTCCCAAAAATAGTGAAGAACAGTGGACGTAGGCTATCTTTTTTGGGGCTGAACCACTATAAAATTCTTGTCTCCTTGTTTACTTTGGTTTATTAATCCTTTTCACACACAAGCCACATCTCGCAATTTTTTATATTCATTGTTGACAAAACCTCCGTCAACAAGTATAAACGATGAAGAATGATTTAGAACATGCATGTGTTATATATACGATTAAATTTCAGATCGATCTTTGTTTCTTCGGAAAATTTTCTGAAAAAAGAGGTCATTACCTGGTCTGGAGGAGGAGGAACAATTAGTCTATCCCAATTTTCGTTTTTTTTTTTCGAAGTTTTGGATTGGAAAATTGATTGTGTAAAGGAAAGTTAATAATACTTAAGTGGATCCTAGACAGTGATAAAAGTGACAAATCATACGTTATAGTGAGGACAAAGTTAAAAAAAAAATAATAATGAAATGGGAGCAAGTTAGGCGAAAAAATAAAAAATAAAAAAAAAATAAATTCTCATTTTTATATGTAAAGTAAAAAAGAAAAATAAAAAAATTATTAGTGCGGCCTTGTCCTCACTTGCCCCTTCCTCCCAGTTTCTATGGTTTTATATAATAAAGGGGTGCAATGAGTGCTAAAGGTTGTTTGGTACAGATGATTGGACTGACTGGAATGTACAGGATCCTATTATAAAGAATCGGAGTATTCAATATTGAAATAAGAAACTTAATTATATTAAGCAAAGCAAAAGAGATAGATTACGGGCCAAGATCATTCGAAAGGCCAATTAAGATAGATCTTTTATTTTTGGGAAGTCTGATAAAAAATGAAGCAGTTATAAATTATTTATTACTTTTCCATGTGGAAAAAGATTTCTAATTTTTATCTAAATTCTATCTTTTTTTTATTTTCCGTGAATTAAGTTTATTTATTTAAGGCTTAATTTATTATTTTATATTTTGTGTAATTAGGTTTCATCTTTAGGTAGTATCAATTTTGAGATTCTTTTAAAGGCCGGGATGAAATAAAGGGACAAAATATAAATTATTTAGAAAATTAGACTTTTCATTTAATTAAAAATTTAAAATTCTAAATTTGCCCTCGCTTTCCCAGAATTTGGCCGGGTGAAGTACCCAAAAAAATAAAAATAAAATAAAAAGAAAAAAAAAAAAACCTCAGGCCTTCGTTCAAAAATATCCAAGCACGGTTACGTGTTTAGTTGGGTGCTATAAGTGGCAGGGGTGTCATAAAATCTCTATTTGGAAAGGTGGTATATCTAAATAATTTTAGATATCAAACGTGATAATGAGTGTTAATTTGGATAACGTTTATAAATAAGTCTTTTTTTATCACCATGAGGCATTAGTGGACTTCTTGATATAAAACCCTAATTTATGAGTTAGTGACTGAGATTAATTTTCAAGGGAGAGTTTATCTTTCCTTATTTGGCATTTGAATGATCTTAATGAGCCAATAATTAATCATCTCTTTATGCTCTGCATCATCAGTGTTCAAATTAATAGAATCATATTGGGCAATGATTAATTAAAATTGGACCAAAATCAGATGAGGCAATTATTTAACTAATATAGATATTTTGAAAAGGAAAAAATATATCTATATATTTCAAAAAATAATAATAAAAGCAATGCATTAGAGATATAAAATGGATAAAAGACAAAGGAAAAAATAATAGGAAGAGAAAACAGCGTGCCTCAAACTTCTGAAACGAAACAAAACCGGAAAAAGGCGAGTTGAAATTCACTGGGAGACTTGCAGCTGCAGGTACTTTATTTAACCTTCTTTTAAAGTAGTATGGACATCACGGCACCAGCGAGATCAATGGACATGATTCTCCAACGAAGTTGCTAGAGATGAAGTGTATAGTTGAACTCGAATACTTGTTTACTGTAGTATTCAGTGAGTTGGTGGGTCTAGATAATTTCTCTAATTTTTAACGCATCTTTAGACGAGAATTCATCCTTTCTAAGGCTCTTAATAAATAGTCCAGGAATAAAAATGACACAAACGCGTACGGGTCAAGGCCTAAAATAGTTCAGTCCGATCCTTTATCTGATCTGCCAAATTGTGCAAATGTTCAATTCTAAGTGATTGTTGGTTTTATGAATTGTGTGGAAAAAATCAACGTTTCTCAAAACAATTAAAAAATTTATATTACAAAAATTAATAACAAAACAGGTAGTTCTCAAAATTCACTTTTATGTTTTACCAATTCTACCTCAACCTTTCTCAAATTCTATTAAAAAGTTTGAATGCAAGAGCTTTGAATTTATTCTTCTAAATATTCCGGGTTATATTGTTCTTACTTACTTCTATTATGACGACCTGTACTAAAACAAAGGGGGATATATTTATATAATATAAAGAATATAAAGATAAATGAAAAGTCTAATTCGCCTTACCTATAGGTGTTTATTAATGTTTAATTTGGTAATTCAATTAGAGACAGTTTAAGAAACACTAAGAGTTTGATAATTTGCTCAATTTTATACTACGCTTTATGGAAAAGACAGAGAAGCAGCCACATTATTTCAAAGAAGAAGAAGGGAGCATTATCATGGGTTATTGATACTCATTCCTAAGGTAATAAACTCTTAACTAATTAAGTTTTATATTTCACTCTGATTTTGGGATTGAGACTGAGTATCTAGGGTTAGAGTTTTGAATTGCTCATTAATGATTTACAAATTATGGGGATGAATCTGATTAGAGGATGAAACCTATTAATATTAGAATTTTAAGCAAGACAAATTTTGAGTGATTTGGTTGGGTAAATAGAAAGTTATAAATTTTTGAGTTTTGGGAAAAGATATAAAAACGCAGCAGAGGTTGCGACTATATTTTAAGGAATTTTTACTAGTCTAATTGGGTTGTATTTAGTATGGTTGGAAAGCTTATCGAATTACTTTCCAACGATAGATAATTTATCAAAAACAGACTTATAGTCAGAGAGTTACAACTATTTGAAAGTAATACTACAAATCTTAAAACATCTGAAACTTTCTGTATTTGTAGTAAAACGTGGCAGTAGCTTTTTGGACTTGATAGGGCTCACCAGTGGAGCCCATAATTATATTCTTGACACTATTAGGACCCTCATTACTTGTAGAATTTGTCTCCTAAGTTTGGTGATTTTTAGAGATAGGTCAGAATTATTGTGAATTATGAGAAATTGAGATTACTCAAGATAAGTAGAGTTTGACTATAGAAGATTGATGAACAACAACTAGTCATTGTTCTTAGTGTAATTAGAGTGTGATTTCAATAATTTGATACTTATATATGGTTTATATGATAATAAGTGCTTGAACAATTATATTGATCATTTTGGTTAGAGGTGGCAATTCGGGTTACGACACGATGACACGACACGAACACGACACGATTTTTTGCGAGTTAGGGTTGAAGAAAAAAGGTGCGGGTCGGGTTCGGGTCGACCAGCCTGACACGAATAAAAAACGGGTCGGGTTCGGGTCAACCCGCTTGACACGAACTTGACCCGTTTGACCCGCCAACAAATATATATATAATTAAATTATAAAAATATTTTTTATTTAATTTGTTTATGACTATTATTATAGATATATTTAATTTGTACAACGTAAGTTTTGGGATTATAAGTTATTAATTATTTTTATAAATTACCCCTAATTTATTTATTTTAAAATGAGATAATAATAGCCTTAGAAAAAGAAAATATAAGTAAAAAAATACGGGTCATAGCTGGTTGGCGGGTCAAAAACGGGTTGACGGGTCAAAATCGGGTTGTGTGTTGGATGTTATTCACCAAAGCGGGTTGTGCGGGTCGGGTTCGGGTCAACCCGTTTTAGGTGCGGGTCGGGTTAGTGTTGATGGTTTTCTGACACGACGGGTCACGGGTCGGGTTCGGGTTGACATAATTTATGTATATATTAGACTTCAACCCGACCCGTCGACACGAATTGACACCCCTAATTTTGGTTAATATACTACAAGAAAATAATGCTTATACTTACACATATATGTGTAAGTAAAGTTTCTATATGTGTGAGTAAAGAAGTTTACTTACACATAACGTAAGTGAAGAGATGTGTAAGTAAAAGAGTGTAGGTAAAAATACTTCTTTACACATACTACTATGTGTAGGTAAATATAACTAAATGCTAATGACCTGAATAATGACATGGAATATGATGTGGCAGATGACATGGCATCTTATGTGGCAATTTTTACATTGATGACTTGGCACCATTAGAAGTGAACACGTGGCATCATTATAGTGAACCACATGTCACTTTCAAATGTTGACACATGTCACCTTCATATGCCGACACATGTCACTTCCTTAGAGTGACATATGGCACAATTCCAAGTGACACGTGGCATTAAAGATTTTAACATATTTTTAAAATTTTTAAGATTAAATAAGTGTAGGTAAAAGTTCGTTATGTGTAGGTAAAATTAATCATTCTTTATTTTATTAATTAAAATATTAACTGAAAATTTAGATGAAAGCATATTAATAATATGTCACAAATATAAAATTGTAATACATTGTCATAGAAAAGAAAATATAGAAAAATACATAATCCAAAATACGATGAAAATAGTCAATACAGCATAGGCACAAAAACTACAATCAAGTCTGAGAAAATAGGAGTCTTAACAATATACTGGTCGGAAAGAATGCGAGGGGCAGATTGCATTTTGCGGGCATGAACTTCAATTCGAAATGGTTGTGAGGCCGAACAAATCTGAAATATGAAATAAGCTTATTTCAAAACGCACATACGAAGAAAAGAAACAAAACAAAAGGAAAATGTATATTGAAACCAAAGTATACATATACATATACATATACATATATATACATATATATTTATATACATATATAAAGAAGTATTATGAGATGCACAAGCGAAAAATGAATCGAGTATGACCAAGAAAGACGAGTATGACCAAGCAAGACAAATTATTTTACAGACAAAAACAAAAGAGTAGAGTGGAAGAATTGCCTAAACTTTTGACTTTGCCATTGAAAGGCTATAAGAACCAAGAATCAATAGTAAAGAACCCAAAACAGGGAGAAAAAAAAAGCAACTAATTAGTCTACAAAAAGAGCAAGGTAAAAATATCCTAGAGGCAACTGCAGGAGATAATTTTTACCAGGATTCATATAGCCGTTATCCTTGCTAGTATTGCACAACCATATAGCTCTTGTAACTTTTTACAACTATAAAGCACTTTATCAATTCATCTTTAAATTGTACAACCATACAATGAGAGCCAATGTCGTCACAAACATCCTTTTTGTCAATTCATATATACACAGCTTTTAGAATTCTCCAAACACAAACCAAAAACACCTAACAAAGAATTACCATCCACAACTTAATGTTTTCTCAATACACAAAGCAAAATACACACACACTTATATATATATATATATATATATACACACAAAGCAAAATATACACACACTTATATATATATATATATATATATACACACACGTATATACACTATCTACATATATATAGACCATCTATATATATACATCATCTAATATTTCAATATTCTCTATCCCCAAATCAAACGAGATGTAAGACATAATTGTATATATACAACTTTTAGTATTCTCAATAAATTATAACAGAATATCAATCTCTACCACAAACCAAATGATCCAATAACAATGAGTATATTTATTTTCGAAATCCCTGCACATTGTACTACTCTAGTCCTATTCCCTTCAATTAGGCACCACGAATAATATTTACCAATGGTACTAAATCTTTAAAAGGAAAAAATCAGACATTGTATCTTAAGATGTTCAGAGGCTTTATCATCATTCAGGAGATAATAGAAGAAGTATCGCGGTCACCCTAAATTATTGAACTGAGGGAGAGATGTCACAAGTCTCAAATATTAGACACGGTACTTTAAGATGTTCATAGGTTATACCATTAAGAAGACAATAGAAGTATCACCTTGGACTACTGTACATAATTATTAGTTGTGGTCCTTCACAACCTGAAGGGTAGACCTCAGACCAAAATGCATAATTTTTTAGAAAGTGGGATCATTAAGTATTTAATTAGCAATACCATGCTCCAACTTTTTATAAACACAATTGCTAAAAATTCAATTACGTCTCTAAATACTAGTCTTAAGCAAAGTACATTAACAATATTACCTGAACTAACTATTCCAGATGTTGTTTTATCCAAGATTAATGGATGCTCCCCATGAGTTATTTGCAATCTTGAAAGCAAACAGCGGCTCTTTGACTTATCATTGTCACAACTTGATGATTTCTCCAGCCTCCTTGTGATGTTGACCGAATAGCTACAGAAACATTAAGAAACTCAATTTCATTTGGACAAAAGAAGCTGAAATGCACAAAACACATAGCTTGCTACATGAAAATTTAAATTTGCATTCTATCTTGACATAAGATTTTCATTTACTATTACATGAGCAGACTGAGCCAGCAAGAAAGAAATGTTTCCATATCAAACAATTTGAATAGAATTAAACACAACTTTGTTCCACTATTAGATGCCTGAGGAACTAAAAAGGTAAAACAACCACAGGGTACAAGGAAATAATATCAATACCAAACAAAAATTGGCATATGATACATGAAATAGCAATACACAAGGCTCAGAGAATCAAAAAGTTCATATAATTATTTTATATTAATTCAAACTTAATTGCCTATTTCTTAGCTGTTGTTTCAAGAAAAACTAAATCTAAGGCCTAGAATATCACTATCTGATAATCAAAAAGTAGAAAATAATCCTTCAAAATATTTTGCCTGAGTTAAGCCAGTAACAACCTATATAATGTATATATAATTTGTTAATCAGGTTTAGTTATCCAAATTCAACTCATTAAGATGGTTATGCAAAATAATAACCAAAGTTAGATTAAACAGAGGTTTCTGGTAGAAAAACATTTGACAAAAAGAAAAGATAAGAAGAAGACTGTTCCATATTGTCACCACACCACCAAGTGACAATACTCTCTAAATCCTTTTTTTTTGTTGGGTCTTCAATACGAATATGCTCAACTGCCTATCAGTGCATAATCACAGAAACTATAGGTACATATATGAATATATATACATATACGGACAAGAAGGACAAGAGGAACATGAGTGACCAGCAGGAGAGTGAAGGAACAGACCTTGAAGCAAGTGCGAGTACTAGAACAGCGTGAGAGACAGAAAAAAAAAAAAAAGAAAGAAAGTAAGTATAAAAGATTAGCACGGGATTGATTCATTAACCAAGGCAAATGGTGGAACACAACCCAAGCGAACCCAAAAAAGATTAAGTGTAATACATATCAATTTGGTCAACTTATTCTGCCTTTGGTTCTTCGGGATTAACAACCCCATTATCTTCTCCAAATTCAAACGAAAACACAGACCATATGGATTCAAAAATTGAAATAATTCCTATTCCTATTCCTACGTTGTACAGCAATCAACTAAAGGAAAATAAGATTGAAAAGGTATTCTATTGTAAAATCTTCAAATAATTTCTATTCCTACGTTGTACAGCAATCAAACACGAAAATACCCAAAACCCATTTAGATCTAGAATCTCATAAATTTCACATAACACATATCAGAATTAAAAAAAAAAAAAAAAAAAAAAAAATAAACAAAAATAAAAAAAAAAAAAAAAAAAAAAAAAATACACACACATATTCAAAGGAATGGAAAATAAAGCCAAAAACCCTTATTTTGAAAAGGTAAACACAAAAATCAAAAAAGAAAAAAGAAATAAAGTTTAAGAGATATTCACAGGTTACCAGTAAAGGAAGTTTTCAGATCCACAGTCACAGATATATCCCAAATCTTAACGTTAGATTCATCTCTGAAGCACGTAGTTAACTTACTGCTGCGTTGATGCTCTTGATAGGTCAGTCCAGGTCATCGTTTGAAGCATCATTAGAGACGGACTCCCGAAAAATTTCTTCGAGTCGTCATTTTTGTTTCAGGTCGTCTTCTCCGGCCGTCGTTTTGGGGACAAAGGAAGAAGCTAATCTTCTGGCCATCTTCTCCGGCCGTCGTTTCCTTCATTCGGTGGGTACGGAGATTGCTCAGTAACTGAGAGTGAGTATGAGGGACAGAACGGCTGAGAAATAGGAGATGAGAAATGAGAAAGGAAAGAAACCCTAATAAATCCCTTTTAAGTGATAAGTGACGATGTCGTTTTGGTATTGTGGATGGTGGCTATCTTTGCCACATGGACATTGACGTGGCAAAATTTTTCGTGTCAATGTCCATCTGTCATCAGACCTTTCCATGTGTTTATGGACTTGTAAATTTAACAATAAAATAAACTTAAAAAAATTTTATATATACATAGGAGAATTCTTTCGTGAGAGTGACGTTTTCGCTCCTATGTAGGAGCTTCTGCTAGACCATAGGATTAAAGTGAAAGATAAATCTAATGGACGTTATTCTATCTAATTATAAAACGGAAACACTTGATGTCTATCTTTATAATCCCCCATCCTGCTGTGTCTACTCTCTCTCCATTCAACCACTCTCTCTCTTCTGCTATTGTTTCTCTCTCTGTAGTCCCACATGTTCTTCCTTCTATAGAACAATGAGAAGGGAGTTTTAGATTCTTGGAAAATCACTATCCTCCTTAAGCTAAAATATAGGCAGGATTTAAAAATCATTCAAATCTATATGAGTTTGATTTTATATATATATATATATATAGAGTTTAGTTATAAAATCTTAATTACGCCGCAGGTTCATGAAGAACAAATTAATGGAAAAACGAAAGTCAAATAAACTAATTTCAAGAAGCAATTTCTCGTCAATATTTTTACCTAATATTGAATTTTGTTCTAATATTTTTTCATGAGATTTCCTGTGTAAGAAAACACAAATAAACCTTCCAAAATGTGACTCAGAGGGTTAGAAGATCTAAGAAAACAGATTTCACTGGCTTTCATTTTCAAGTTTTTTTGTCCACAATAATGGCGTGACTGTTCCTCCTTCGTGCAGTGAAACACGGGGTTTAAAAGAAAAAAAAAATTGAAGTAACCCAAATAGATGTGAGGTGAAATTAACCTTGTGGAGAAAAAGTATCGTAAGAGAGATGTTTTAATAGAGGGAGATAAAAAGATAATTGCAGAAGGAGATCGAGAAATAGAGAGAAGATATATATTATTTTTTTTTTTTCTTAATGTCTTGAGTTTAGCTTCGGTGTATCACTTTGTATTCATTGTTCCATATATTTATTCTTTGGATCAAATTTTACTTTAACGTGACGGTCTAAAATAAAGCTCCTGCATAGGAGCAAAAACGTGACTCGTATAATAGAATTTTCCATATACATAATATTATGCATGTGGCAAAGCATGAATAAAATTAATTTTTTATAAGCTAAAAAAATGGAGCCAAAACCAATATTTTGGAGGGAATTTTTCCCCCCAAAAAAAAATGTGTAACTAGAAGTCAATACTTATACATCAAATATGTAAAGTAACAACGTTACTTACACATGATTTACTTATACATTTAAAAATATTATGTGTAGGTAAATGAGACTTTTAACTACACATAATTATGTGTAGGTAAAAAATGAGTAAGTAAAAGTCTAATTTCTTGTATAGGCAAAGCGAACGAGCTAAGTAATCTTTGGTCTTCTCTAGTAACTTTTTGTACAAAAATTAAATATATTATTGTTTCTAATAAACTCGTGTTTATAAAGTATTTTATTAAAAAGTATGATTTCAAGTAAAAATATACTTTTTGCAAATAAGTTCTTTTATTGAAAGAAAATTATTTTACAGAAACAATCGTTTTGTCTAAAAAGTATATTAATTCTATCTGATAATTATTTTGTACAAAAATACAGATCAAGTATATGATATTGTTATTAAATATTGTTATATGAAAACTGTTTAGAAATGATTACAATGATATAATGAGAAAAGTGAAATTATTTTTGAATTGTTATTATATATAAATATGCTTTGAAACTCTCTTTAGTGACTGTGCAATGTAGACCTATTCCATAGGAGTTATATGTGGACAGTATGTACTGAATGTGGACCTAGCTACTGTGGTTAAATGTAGTAAATGTAGACCTAATTATAGGGGTCAAATAGAGCAAATATAGATCTAGCTACAGAGGTTAAGTATAGTAAATATAGACCTAGTCACAGGAGTTAAGTGTGGCCATAGTTGCCAAAAACTGTTGAAAAGTGATTTGAAAGTGTTACTAATTATCGAATGAGAATAAAACGACAGATTTTGAAAGCCTACTACATGTTTTGGTTAAGGTGACTTTCCAAACAATCTCATTTGATTATCTTGAAATTATTACACTTTGAAATTGATTTTATTTTGAAATATGTTATTTAACCTTTTCAAATGATATATACTTGATCCAGCTAGTTAAGGTTACTGGTTACTTACTGGGCTTTTAGCTCACTCTTTTATTTTTCTCTCTCAAGTTTTAAATATCGTCAATTAAGAGGTTCACTAAGGGAGAATTTGTCTAGATAATTGGGATGCATTTGAGTTCATGAGTGAAAGAGGGAAAGTCATTCATTTTTATTAGGAAAACATGAAGATTGGAAAGGTCAATTAGTACAAATTTATTAGATTATAGTTGTATTTTGTATTGTTTATTTTTAACATTTGGAGACTTAATAAGATTATTGAGTTGTACATAATTTATTGGTATTTATTGGAGTTTAATTATTCTTTATTTTTGTAGAGTGTAGATAGATGTCTTGCATATCTATAAGGCTTTGCCTTATAAGTATGCAGCACATGTCCTTGGGAGGAGAGCGTGATAAGTGGTATCAGAGAATAAGATAAGTTTGACAATTTGGATCGTGATAAGTCAATCTTATGAGGTTTAAAATATCGGGTAACTAAGTTAAGATCATTTGATTTTGACTTAACTTCTATTATAGTTTGGAGATTCATTTGAATTGGTGATCGGTTTAAATTTGATAAGTTTGTTACTTTAGTCTTTTCGAGCATTAAAGTAGGTTAAGTTCGCATTCTTAAATTTTGTTATTGATGAAACAATTAGTTTGACATTCATAGTTGGTGATTATATATATGGACTTTTAGGATAGTTTAAAAATGAATATAGACTTTTGGAATCGTTTCAAGTTGAGTACTCTCATTACGTTTTGATTATTAAGATCTATTAGTTGAATATTAAGGTTTCTAGTATTTGGTACTTTTAATATTAGTTTCCTTTTGAATTTAATTAATAGACCTAGGGTATCAGAAACTTCTTCTCTTACTGTTGATGTTGGATGGTTGTAGAGTTAGTGAGTCTTACTTTGGAGTTAATATTAAAATTTTATGAGTTTATTTACTATCTTCTTTCGCTTTTTCCTAAGATATATCTTAGTGTTTTTGACTCTATTTGGAAAAAAAAAAAGAGTCTAAGTTAATTATTAGAGAAGAGAATTATTTGGTTCCTAAGAAATTGTGTGGTTATTCTAAGGAGTTGTTAATCTTATATTATCTATGTAAGAGATTTATAGAATAGAGATTATTAAGAAATTATCCGATGTGTGACTTGGAGTGTTACAATCTCCTCCGTTAAGGGCCTAACGCCGTCCTGATTAGAAGGTCTATATTCAATAGCCCACATATAATCCCTATGGGTGGGGTTCACATTTACCACGATTACGACCCTGGCAGTCTTATAAGTTCTACACAAGTGTGGACTGGATCGACTCTGATACCAAATATAACAATACAGGGCCTTACCCAAAAGTGATAGCTTGAAGGTACTTTTGGACTCATAGACTATTACTTAAATACCCATGATCCTCTCAGAGATACCCGATGTGGGACTTGGGGTGCTACAGAACAACAATAGAAAAATATGCTAAAACTTTAAGAATACAATCCTATGAAGAAAAGAAACAAATGTAGATACAACTAAAACATTATTAGTATAATTTTATGATCGAACAACAATAAGAAAATATCCTAAACTACAAGAATACAATCCTCTGAAGAAAAATAACAAAAGAAGTATATACATATAAGAGAATTTTTGAAATATAGATGTAACACCCCAAGTCTTACATCGAGTATATATGGAAAAATCATAGGTATTTGAGTAGTGGTCTACGAGCCCAAAAGTACCTTCAAGCTAGCACTTTTAGGTGAGGCCTAGTGGTGTTACATTTGGTATTCAAAACCGACTTAGTCCATATCCGTGTGGGCCTTGGAAGGCTGCCATGAGCCAGAATCGTGGTGAATATGGACCCCACCCATAGGGATCATATGTGGGCTATTGAATATGGATCCCCTATCGAGTACGCTAGGCCCTTAACGGAGGAAAATTGTAATGCCCCCAAGTCCCACATCAGGTATGTTCTAATAAGATTATGGGATTTAAGTAGTGGTCCGTGAGCCCAAAAGTATCTTCGAGCTAACAGTTTTGGGTGAGGCCTAGTAATGTTACATTCGGTATTAAGAGTCAATCCAATCCATACATGTGTAGGCCTTAGAAGGCTGCCACGGGCCGAAATTGTAGTGAATGTGGACTCCGTCCATAGGGGTTATATGTGGGCTATTGAATATGGACTCCCTAGTGAGGACACGAGGCACTTAACAGGGAGAGATTATAACACCCTAAGTCCCACATCGAGTATGTTTTGGGAAGATCATGGGTATTTAAGTGGTGGTCCATGAGCCCAGAAGTACTTTCAAGCTAACACTTTTGGGTAAGGCCCAGTTGTGTTATATTTGGTATTCAGAGCCGACTCAATTCATACCTGTGTAGGTCTTGGAAGGCTGCTACGAAAAATCATGATGAATATGGACCCCAACCATAGGGATTATATGTGGGCTATTGAATGTGGACCCCCTAGCAAGAACGCTAGGCCCTTAACGGGGGGAGATCGTAATGCTCCCAAGTCCTACATCAGGTGTGTTCTGGAAAGATCATGGGTATTTAAGTGGTGGAGTTGTGGTGAATGTAGACCAATCCCATAGGGATTATATATGGGCCATTAAATGTAGACCTCCTAGCGAGGACGCTAGGCCCTTAAGAGGAGGAGATTATAATGCCCCCGTCTCACATGGGTATGTTCTGGGAAGATCATGAGTATTTAAGTAGTGATCCGTGAGCTCAAAAGTACCTTCAAGCTAGCGTTTTTGGGTGAGACCTAGTGGAATGTAACACCATTAGGCCTCATCCAAAAGTGCTAGCTTAAAGGTAATATTCGGCTCATAGATCAGCACTTAAATACTCATGATCTTCCTAGAGCGTACCTGATGTGGGACTTGAGGTGTTACAATCTCCCCCTATTAAGGGCCAAGTAACCTCGCTAGGGGGTCCAAATTCAATAGCCACATATAACCCTTGTTCTGGGGTTTTCTTAATTTTTGGGATTAATCCTAAGACATGGATTAGTACTAATTAAGCATAAAAATTATTGACCTAAACTACATGTCGCTTGGATGCAAACTACACGTCGTTCAAGCCCAAACTACACGCCGTTTTGAAGGGGTCCTCTATGTGTACAAGCTGCCCGACATCTCTAGAAAGCTCCAGAACTTTCCAACTTGTGCTCAAAGAACTTGTAGCTGAAGTGCTTCAAGAACAAGCCGCCCCACGCTTCTAGAAACCTCCAGAAAGTTCTAACTTATTGTATAAGCTCTTGTAGCTTTAGTTGGCTTGGCCAATAGCTAGCTACCACTTCATTCTCTTATACACTAAGTACTTACAAGTCAAGTACTTGTAGACTAAGTACTTACAAGCTAAGTACTTGTAGCCTAAGTACTTACAAGAGAAGTACTTGTAAATTAAGTAAACTTAGCCATTTGACACCTATTTTCCTTGTAATCTAAGATCTTGTCTTGCAAAGCAATTTTTTGCCTATAAATAGGGCATAGCCCCTCTCATTTGTATCGGGATTCATCCCATTAATATAAGCTTTTATTTTCTCTCAACCGTGCTCTCTCTTTCCTTCTGTCTCCCTCTTGTTCTTTTTCTTGACCGAAGCTCTCAAGCTTCCCCTTCTCTCTCTTGCTTTTATGTTCAATCCGTGGTCTAGCATCATCCATACCACCATCCTTCATTCTCCACACTTTTTCTAACTCGTGTACTTTAGCAATCTTTGGACACCGAGCTACTCTCCACAACCACGTGCTTGACCTGTAGCACAAGTTCGAGGTTTCGTGCTCTTTATATTATATATATATATATCTGTCTTATATCTCTACCTTGGCGGATAATTCGTATTGCTACTCAAAGTGTAATTAATTACTACGCTTCCCTTTTCCCGTAAAATAATTTGTATTGCTGCCTTAAGTGCAATCGGTTACTTTGCTCCCCTTTTAATTATTGTACGCATTTATTTAGTGATCTGTGTTGTTTTTTCTCGCAACCGGTCACACCGCTTTATTTAAATTTCAGTACTTAAATTTTAGTTATTTATTATTATTTATGATAATATGGCTGGACTTACCGCCTCGTAATTCTAACCCCTTGAATTAACTAAAACTGGCATATGGACGGTATCGCCTTCGTCAGTTTCTAACTATTTATTTTTCTGCACTTTATTTCTGCTGCTAATTCTAGTTGATACTATGATCGGTTTATTCGCCTCAGTCAACTAATAATATTTAATTCTTCGTCTATTTATTTATTGTATTATTATATTACTTCCAGTTCTAAGTTGACAATATGATCAGTTCATCCGCCTCCGTCAATTTTTAATATTATTTTATTCTTGCTTATGCCTATGCACACTAAGTGAGTCATCCTTGCAACCGCCAATCTTGTCGAGATACGTAGGAAGAGTTGTTCTCATTGCGACCGCCTATCCTTTTTCAACACGTGGAAGTGTTGTGATGACCCTTTCTGCTGCGCATTCTTCTGCTGGGCATTCTAATAGTATAACCCAATTATATTCTGTTTTGTTTTAATTAAGTACAGGTCACACTAACTAATCCAGAGCACAACTCCGACCCCGAATAACCCCTATGGGTGGAGTCCATATATACCATGATTCCTACCCGCGGTAACCTTCTAAGACCTACACAGGTATGAAATGGGTCGGATCAGAATGCCAAATGTAACACCACTAAGCCTCACCCAAAAATATCTTCGAGCTAATACTTTTGGGTAAGGCCCAATGGTGTTACATTATGTTCTGGGAAGATCATAAATATTTAATTGGTTGTCCGTGAGCCCAAAAGTACCTTCAAACTAGTATTTTTGGGTGAAGCCCTATGGTGTTATATGTTTTACTTCATAAGATTACATTCATACTATTTTAGAGTATTTCTCTTTTATTTACTTAATTATCAACAATAAAATGTATAATAGAAAATATGAAACCAAGTATGAGAAACTGGAAAAAAAAAAAAAGGAAAAAAAAAGATTGAATAGCCAATTGAATCTCTAGAAAAAGCTTTTGATAATTTTTTTATGAGCAATATAAAAGATGAAAACACAAGTAAATATTTTGTTTATCAACAACTAATTTTTGATGAATTAAGAGATGAGAAAGTGAATTATTTTAGTGCTTTCTGTCAATACATGGCCTCTCAAAAATTATATTTTAGTTGGTAATATGCATTGTTGAGAGATTTTCTTGGTAAAATAATAAGTATTATAGCAAAAATAGATAAATATCAAATTTTAAATTGAAGATGCGTCTAATTCAAATTTTTGCCTAAGGCCTCAAAATTGCTTGAGTCGGCCTGCAAAAAGGTAGCAATAGACTCTCACTTTCCTTTTCAATATGCCAAAATAATATTGTAAACTTCAAACAAAAAATAAGACCTATGAAAAGGTTACTAAAAATCCGGTCATTAAACGAATAAACAGAAGAAGACCAGTGCGCTTTCGGGGATTATGAAAAATTGATATCGTATTGAACAGACCAGAAACGAATCAGAGAATTATTTAACATCTTCGTTTCTCTATTAATTTGGATTTTACAGTTAATTATTACAAACAAAATATTCGTATATATATATATGTTGTTTAATCCCTGGATTCAGTGGGGAAAAACTATTATCATCTCTGTCAGGCAAAGCGCAAAATGCTCTAAATTACAACTTATGTCTTGCAAGATAATTTTATAGATACAAATGGTAAACCATAGAAAGCAAATTAAAAAGCATTATTAAGCGGTATATCCCAAAAGAAAGAAAGGAAATAAGGTAAAGAAAGGAAATAAGGTACAATATATATCAAAACAAGAAAGGTCATACTCGTAGCTAGATGCCTGAACTCTGTTTGGGACAAAGACTACCTTGCTAAGGGACTGAGTTCAGTAGTCATAGCCATTGATAACACTTCAACAGAATCTGTTGTTGATTGATCAGTCAAGCGACTATTGTTCCTTCGAGCAATTTCTGCTGCCAAACAATCTTTTAGCTCAGTCACTACTTGACTCATTGTTGGCCTTTTAGCAGATGCACGTGATACACAAGCCATTGCTAATTCAACCGCTTTCCAAACGGAGTTAGTTTCGAAATCTCCCTGTAACTTTGGTTCAACTATGCTTTTGATGTCCCCATTTTGGAGCATGGAATTGACCCATTGAATTATGTGAGTCCTCTCATGAGTTCTACTTATGGCGGGTCGGCCTGTGATTATTTCCAAGAGAACAACTCCAAAGCTGAAAACATCGCTTTTCTCGTTTAGCCTGTTGGTTGTGTAGTACCTGCATTACAAACCATATTCAAATAAGTATCGATACCTACTAATCGCCATAAGGACTTCTATCAAGTACCTATAATTGCTTTCTTAGCCATTTGAATGCACATTATGGTACTAAAGTGTCCCCAGAGCATGGTTAATGTGTGTACAGAATCTTTATATCGAGTAAGTTTTGGAACTTAAGTGCAAAAAGAAACGTACTCGGGATCAAGATATCCGGGGGTGCCAGCTACAATTGTAGAGACATGACTGGTGCCAGCATCAGTAGGAAAAACTTTGGATAAGCCAAAATCAGCAATCTTCGCTTGAAAATTCTGAGTTAACAAGATGTTTGTGGTTTTAACATCTCTATGGACTATAGGGGGCTTACAACCATTGTGCAAATACTCCAATCCTACATTTTCAAACCCACATTTTTGCTAATTATTAAAAAGGCAAATTTCACAATGAAGAAAAATTCGCAAGTGTCATCTTGCTAACCTTGTGCTGCATCTCTTGCTATTTGAAGTCTCCCTTCCCAACTCAAGACATTTGCATTCTCAAGCCCTACACAGGAAAAAAAAGTAATTTTTCTTTTTCTGCCTGAGTTCCTTTTTTCACTGGTCAGGATTCCGAGTAGGCGAGTTATACAAAAAGGTTGCAAAACAGAGAAAACTAGTAACGTATACGAGAGCCAAACCTGAAAGATGTGAGTCCAAATCTCCATTGGCCATGAACTCATAGATAAGGGCCTGGTTATCTCCCTCATTGCAATATCCAACGAGGTTAGTCAAGTTTCCATGATGAACTCTCATAAGAAGCTTAACCTGTAATTTGAAGTAATACTTTCATCAATTTACATCGATAGGCTTAAAAATATTCTGCGTGCCTAATATGTGTGATAGATACGTATAAAGTACCTCTGCTTGAAACTGTTGATAGTAGTATTTTTGCATACGTTCTTGCTCCTCTGTTTGAGATTGTTGGTTGCCGTTAACCGGTGGAGGAGAAAGCAACTTGACAGCTACTTCTGTATTCTCATCTATGAAACCATGGTAAACTGTTCCAAATCCACCTTTGCCCAATATTTTCTCGAAGTTGTTTGTGATCTTTACAACCTCAGAATACGTGAATTGTCGTTTTTTAGACTCGAGTGAATCAGTATCTTTGACTTCTGCATTAATTAATTAACACATAGTGCCACTGGTTTAACAATTAAGCATCACGGAAAAATAAAATGATGCCCGAATAAAAACTGTAGTAGTTACCTGGTTTCCTTCTCCATTTTAGGCCAATAAAAATAGCCGCTGCTATCAAAAACAGGATTACCACGCCACCAACTGAGGCTACTATTGGTATTGCAACATTGTTCTTCTTGCTGTTTTTCTTAATGTTCTCCGTTCCGCAAGATAGCGATGCACACAAATTTAGATTTCCTCCCACACTAGCATAAGTAGATGAAAATATAGTCAGTTCTCTGGAAATGTTCATCTCAGTTCATGACATGATGCCATTGTATTAGGAGCAATACGTATCAATATTGCTCTGTCACAAAATTTTCATGATCATAAACCATTTACGCGGCCTGAAATAATTTATAATGAAATATGATTTTTATTCATGCTTTTGACAAGGAGCATATATGTACCTCAATGAGAGGGAGCCGCTTACTGATTTTTCAATGAGTTCCGCTGGAACTGAACCCGTGAGCTTGTTTCCTTCTAAGTTTCTGCAAAAAATTTAATTAAACTAATCACACATTTTAATTTTCTTTCCAACTTTATAGGAGCACAATTCTTTGTTTAAAGTTACTTACAGAACCCTCAAGTTCGGCAATTTAGATAAAAAACGAGGCACCGATCCAGTTAAGCTATTATTTGACAAGTCCCTAAACTCAGACACAAACAAAATAAATAAGATATGATGGCCATAGTCATACTTCCAACCAATTTTGGTATAATTAGTTAACGTGAGTACTACATATTCAGTTTCAAGTACTTACAAAGTTTGTATCAAACTGAGTTTGGATATGTACGAAGTTATCTCCCCAGTCAATCCGCTAGAGGATAAATTCCTGCTTGTAGTTGCATTAATTATGTTAACAAAGAGCCAAAATGCATATGTTGAATATGCAAAACTTTGTACTTGGAAGAATAAAATGACCAAAGAATGTACATGAACTTACAAGGACGTAATTCTAGGGGCATCACTATCAAAGCTACAATTTAGACCTGTCCACAAGAAGTCCATAGGAATGCAAGGATCCCCTTCCCAATTTTTCTTCACACCATAAGTTGACTTTATGTTCATCATGGCATCCACTAATATGCAATTCACATTAATCAGTCACAATAGTACTATAGTCAAAACAAACGTTCATGCTAAAATATTATGTTTAACTCATGGAAAAGAAAATGACAATATACCATCCTGTTGCTCTGTCTCTGACCGTGAAAAATCCACCAACCTGTAGATTTCGATAGCATTGAAGATCGGAGGAAGAGTCGAATTCTCGAGCTTAACTAACCAGAAAGTAAAGTTTCCTCCAGACACTCCTGATGGGGTGAAGATGGTGGTTACGTTTAAGTATTCAGGGACAAGAGGACCATAAAATAGTTCCCCATTTAGAGTGATATTGAATGCTCTGGACTCGTTGGCCTTAAGCTGTTGAAGTTCAGAAAAGTACATGTAGACATAGAACACTGTATTAGGATCCGGGGCAGTCCAAAAGAATTGCATGGGAGAACTTTCGTTTATTGGTATGGCGGCAGTGCTCATGACAACGGACGGTGGCTGGTAGTTTTTGCCAGGGTTCACGGTAAGCGGTGTGGTGAATTGAGTCCACTTATTGAAGTTATAGGGCAACCAGAGTCGATCAAAAACGTCGTATGAGTACCTAAATTTCAAAAACTTTACTCAGCTTTAAAGAAAAAAAAAATGTCATAATGCATTGATCACCACCCCATGTAATAAAAACACTTTCATATGTGACAAAAATGAATCTCATACCGTTGTTTGACAATTTTAATGCATATTTACATGAGTAATGATTGTATTAGTGATTTGTAACATCTTTTCGTAATATCATAGTCAAACATGACACACATAATGAATATAGAAAAATTCACATCGACATCCCTGAACCAAAAGTACTCCCNATATACATCCCCAACATTAGTTTTGACAATTAAATTTTTATCTATATATGAACTTTATCTATTAAAACATCACAGAATTGTTCCAACTACAGGAGCATACCAATTGAATGGTGAAAATTTCATTTAGCTTCTAGTTTTTCCAAATCCAGGAGTGTTAAGATGAATATATAATATTTATCGAGATTATGTCAATATAACATTGACGTAATCTAGGGGTAGTCAATATTGCGCATGAAATTAAGTTAGTGACGTATTCATCAATTGGCTATTACAAAGGAGCAAATTATGAATATACACATTACATAGAGTCGTTTGGTTTTTTTTTTTTTTTTTTTTTTTTTAGTTTTTTTTTTTTTTTTTTTTTTTATAATTTTTTTTTCTTTTGTTTTTTTTTTACATTTTTTTTTTCTTTTTTTTTTTTTTTTTTTAATTCTGTTTTTTTTTTTTTTTTATTTTTTTTTTTTTTTTTTTTTTTTTTTTTTTTTTTTTCAGTTATTCAAGTTAGGGTAAATATAGAGGTATACATGTTGATTAAAAACTAAAAACAATTAAACAAAATTCATATTTTCTTTCAAACTCTTCAATTCCAAAAGAAGTCACATGGATGTGGCTTTCTCCTGAAAAACTTCCAGAGGTCAGAAGATCTTTCAATATCCTATTCAAGTATGAACAAATGCTGAAATGTCACCTAAAGTTGCTTTGAACTGTTCGAGTCATTTTCCAAACTGATAGTATACTCCAAATAATTCAATCAGTAAAGTAAAGGAATCACCTGTATGATCCATTGATGGTTGAACCAACATCCGCGCGCAAAGTGAGTGACAAGGATCCAGAAGAAGTTGCGTAAGTCGTATTCTTCAAAGGCCGAAGCTCTAAAGCTGAAATAAAAGGTGTCCCAGATCCGGTGTTGATGAGACAAACTTGAACATTGTCCTTCAAGGGGATATGTACAAGCTCCTTCATGTTACTTATGATTACCGAGTCAAACTTCACCGTATCCCAAAAGTTCACTCCCAGGTGAAGATCGAACTCCGGCAACTGATTCAGTCCGTCGTAGTTTCCGTACAAGAACGTTGCACGGATCAAATACCGGGTTCCTGCAGTAACATTTATCCGGTAACAGTTTCGAATTCCTTGAGGAAAGCTTCTGACATAGCCAACCTGATCTTGTAAACTGGGTTTGTACTGGGCCAGTATGCTCTTGCTTACGCCACCTTCAATGAAAGGCTCATCTGAAATGTATTTGAGGCCTGTTGATGACTCCGAATAGCTTGAGTTTTTGGGCTGCCGACCACAATCTATGCTAATGAATCCTGAGAATGTGAAATGAGAAATACATATTCATATAATGTTTCGCCAAAAAATAAAGTACAAAACTTAGAGAAACAGTTATTACGTAGAGGTAATTTAGATAAGTATATATATACCTGTTTGGTCCTGACCATGAGCAAGTATAAGAGAAAAATAAACAAGAAGCAATGCGTGAAGGAAATGTTTGAGCATATTAATCTTTACGTCCCTCATTGTGAGGTTTCTCAGTTTAAGCACACACTCAGCTGCTTCTCTCCGTGAATGGGATGATCCGGTAACATATATATGTGATATTCAAAAAAAAATAGTATGGCTGAATAAAATATAATTTTTATTACATACGTGGTCAACTTTTTGAATTGGTGTACCCCAAAAAAATATGCTCTTAAATTATTTTGGTTACAAGTTAATTCTTGCAAATTGCCAACTTGTGTACGTTTCCTATCATTAAATGTGGGACATATACTGGCACACATAGTTCTGGTCTTCGAGAGAATAATTTGGAATATTGCACCATTCTAATTGGATGCTTTTTTCGAGTAAATTATAAAATACTTAAATATGTAAACATGTAAATTTCGTAGAATGGATGTTAGCTAGAGTGTCCATCTACGGCTACTAGAAGACCATAACTCTATAGCTTTACGAGGAAAACCCGGTGCCTTGTAAAGTTTAACATAAAAGGGTAGGTCTCGGTGATTAGTACTTGATGACTCCTAATTATTATTCTTCTTTTCTTATTAAATTCGTTACTCATATCTTATTAATTATGTCATGAGAGAATAAACTTAATGCTTAAATTTGTTATAAGATCAATAAAATCGTCTCAATCTCAATAGTTACTAAATTAATGAACTAAATAAGACCCATATATAGTCCAACTAATAAACGCTCCGGCTGTTGTGGTCCATTGATATGACTGACGGTTCTTGGCAAAGGCCAGGCAAACTAACAGGATAAAAATATATAAAAAAAAAAGGAAAACTACAAAGAACTAAAAAATAATAAAGAATAATTCCAACCATTAATTTCCTCAAGAACGTGTACTTTCCATATAATGATCGATTGGAAGATCACTTGTCAGAAGTCGTCGCTAGAACTTTGCATGCAGACATATATATCTCTACGCGAAAACTATATGCTATATAAGTAAGTCAACTATGATGTCATTATTACTTGCGAAAACCGAAGACCAAAGACCTAATCAAAGAGTTGAGTTTTTGGCGCTCTAATTATCGTTTATCAATTCTACGTACAAGAAAAATTATGTAGATTCCGGATGTTAATACATTCACATTGGCAATTATATTCCACATAAATATATATATGTAGTGATAGGATCCCACCTAGTTTATCATCATTTTTAATACAATATGACAGTGATAAATGATATATCACAATTCAATTGATGAATTGAAATTTTTCACAAATAAATTGAATGCTATTAACTAACAAATCATATATTATATCAAATAGTATTAAAATAGTAGAATGAGATGTGATGTATTGTATTTATTCATATATATATATATATAACTTTTACAAAGTTCCTAAATTTAAGTCAAGAATAAAGGCTGGCACACGCCCTTAGCTATAGCTCAATACAAAACGCGCATTGAATATCGAAGTACTCTGTCCATGGCCTGAAAGATTTGTCTTGTTTTTTTACGAAATAAAAAACAAAAAACCCGTGCTATAATATCCGTAGGCCATCAGCCCGTTGGTTTTATAACTTTGCTCCTTCTAGAATTCTTTGTAATGTCGAATAACACTTGTTGAACCTTAGCAAGAAACTCGTCGAGTTGTAAACTTTTGAAGTTTGGTATTAATTTGAGGACTGTATATGTAAAGCTTCTATTCCCGTGATTAATGGCAGTACTGGTCCTTACGTAATAATTTGAACTTACCAACATAAATGTTAGAGCTATTGTACACGTTTTCTGCTTTTAGTAAGTCAACGTCTGAACCTCTAGTACTTTGTAAAGCATTTCAGTCTCCTTGAATGAAAATCTTTGCAGTTGACTTTTTTTATCTTTAGATCATAATTTGTCTTGTAACTGAGATAATTGCTTTTGTAAGTTTTATCCACATTTTAATTTTACCGACTATTAAATTATGGACTGGTAATGTATTAAAAACACTATCTACGCGGCGAAAAATATTTTCTCAAAAAGAACAGCTCATGTTTATAGATCGAAACGCGATGCATTGTATATAACCGACTACCACTTTATTTAACGGCTTCTATTTACTACTACCATAATGTGTCACATATTAATTTTACCTTATATAACTTTCCGATAAGAAAAGAAATTATATGGACTGTTGCGGTAAGAATTGCTATTTTATATAAATAAGTGAGATATTAAATTTGGTAAAAATCGATATTAAGATGGTTTTTTTATTAAGAAGAAAATATATATGGTCTTTGAAGTACTACTTTTTGCACCTTCCCCTTTTTTTCACTCTTAAAAATCTTAATTATCTCTCCGTAGCTAGTCGTATTATATATTGTTCTCACTTCTCAGTTATATATACCGCGTAGGCTCGAATGACGTGGATAGACATTCCGCTTGTTGAGTCTTTGTCCGTACACAAAGTTTTTTCGGTAGCAATTGTCAACGACTCCAAGTGCTAGTTTTCTGTATCATGCGTATTGCATATTAAACAATATTAAATAACAAAATTTTCCGTTGGCCCACGGAGTGGCCACTCTTTTTGCCTTGGAAAGTGGAATAAACGCGTGCCGGAACCGTAATTTACCATTTGACCATCTTTTAATAATTTATTCATCCAAAACTAGCATTTAGTATTTTCGAGTCTTTTCTTCTTTTTTATTTCCTTTTTAGTTATTAATTATTTAATGAACAAGAGAGTCATGTACTGGGACCTAACAAATTTTCTTACAATTGGCTCAAAATTAAGTTAGCATGATACAAGTTTGAATTCAAGGTTTGACTTAATTGTAACGTTTATTCATTTTGAAAGGAAAGTGTGCTCACTGCTCAGGATGTGTTTGTTCGTAGTTTACCATATATATACGAGCAAGCAATTGCAAATCCAGATTATATATTGCACATGAGTGCACGACGATTTTGTGTCCATTATAAATAATATCCAATAATTAATAAATTAAACAAGTAGAATGATCGTAATAAGAAATCATATTTGAAAAATAAAATAAAGTAAACAAACAAACCAACCAGAAGATAGAGCGAGCGTTTATTAATTTAAGATCGCTGGAAAAACTAGTGGCTGAAAAGTCAACGAAATTACTAATTATGTTCATTCCAAAATATACAAAGGGAGAAGGACATTGTGTAACAAAGAAGAATATTATGTTTTAGGTTCTTTATTATTAGATCGTTTATAGATAACGTACAGAATATTAATATTTTAATACCCTCGCAAAAAGAAATATATTATTTCACTCCCCACAAGAACTGCGAAAGTAAAAACCAAGAAGGTACATACCAAGTGCAAGAAATTGGAGAAATGAAGACAAGAGTTTCTACCTTGCCAAGGGACTGAGTTCAGTAGTCACATTCACAGAGAGCATTTCAATTGAACTTGAAGAATCCGTCAGACGACTCTTGTTCCCGCGCGCTAATTCGGCTGCCAAACACTCTTTTAGCTCACTCACTACCTGATTCATGTTTGGTCTCTTGGTGGATGAAGCAGATACACAAGCCATTGATATCTCAACAGCCTTCCAAACAGAGTTAATTTCGAAATCTCCCCTTAACCTTGGATCAACTATGTTTTTAATGTCTCCATTAGCAAGCATGAAACCGACCCATTCCTTCACGTGAGTCCTCTCGTGGGTCCTACTTACGGCCGGTCGACTTGTGATTATCTCTAACAGGACAACTCCAAAGCTATAAACATCGCTTTTTTCGTTCAGCCTATTTGTTATGTAGTACCTGTAGGAATAAAAGACATGAAACTTATTACTAGCTAGCTAGCAGAGAAACAGGCTTACAAGAATATTTAGATCTAAGTGTCTATAATTTTAGATAACGTTATTATATATATTTAGTACTTCCCTAAGTTCTTTGTAAGAGAGACTTGTATAATCCATGTTTATTTGGATTTGATTAGCTCTCTTAATGTTAACGTTGTGATTAATGTTTGTAATCAATTTTGTGAACAAAGAACTTACTCGGGATCTAGGTATCCAGGCGTGCCAGCAACGACCGTAGATACATGAGTACCACCATCAGTTGGGAAAATTCTTGAGAGACCAAAATCAGCAAGTTTGGCTTGAAACCTCTCAGTTAACAAGATATTGGTAGTTTTCACATCTCTATGCACTATAGGTGGCTTACAACCATTGTGCAGATACTCCAATCCTACAGTTCATGAATATCCAGATTTTAATTTCCCTATTTCATAATTATTGTACTAATAGAATTCACAAAAAATAAGATGGTCAAATTCAACTCTTTTGCTAACCTTGTGCTGAATCAATTGCTATTTGAATCCTTTCTTCCCAACTCAAAACATTTTCATTGCTAACACCTATACATAAGAATCAGCATAGTGTCAGTTCTGTTATGCTTTACTATTACCAATAATTGTTACGTATAAATTGAAGGTCTCTATAGAAAAGAAAAAAAAGAATATTTTAATTGTAGGGAAGCCTAACTTGAGAGATGAGAATCTAAATCGCCGTTAGCCATATACTCGTAAATAAGAGCCATGTTGGTTCCTTCATTGCAATATCCAACAAGGCTTGTCAAGTTTCTATGATGAACTCTCATAAGAAGCTTAACCTGTAATTGAGATCAGGCACATATTACTTTAACATGCGCAAATAATCTCCAATTTTCGACCCAAAACAAAGAAAGAACAACTTACAAATAAAAATAATTGGATCGATATGAAATAGTACTGAAGAGAACTTCATACGTACCTCTGCTTGAAATTGTTGATAGCCCTGACCTGATGAATGAGAAAGCATCTTGACAGCTACTTGAGTATCATCATCAACGAATCCATGATACACTGTTCCAAATCCGCCTCTTCCAAGAATTTTTTCAAAGTTGTTTGTCATTTTTACCACCTCAGAGTATGTGAACTGCCGTCTTCTAGACTCAAATGAATCATTCTGTAAGTTGGATGTCCCCACATTCCCTGTTCTAACACCTAATCATGATAATAAATCCCAGCCAAGGATTTCGGGAAAGCTTTATTAATAGGTTAAAAAACTCAGAAAATTAATTAATATATCAATCGAGCAAATAATATACATAAACAATATTAATGATGATATTACCTGTTTTGTTTTTTCTCTTTTTCATGCCAAACAAAATAGCTGCTACTATTAGCAACATGATGACTAATCCACCAACTGATGCTGCTATTGGAATTAGAATATTATTCTTCGTCTTCGTTTTACATGGAGACGAGTCACATAGATCTAGATTTTCTCCAAAACTAGGGTATGCATATATATCGGTAAAGTTGGTAGAAAATTAGTCAGTTTTGAATCTTGAAAAATTTAAAACTTAAGGAACAGTATTATTTGATGCCATAACAAAGGAAAAAAAAATTAAAAGATTTTGATTTCAATTGGAGGAGACACACCTTAATGATAGCGAACCATTCTTTTGTCTTTCAAGAAGTTCACCTGGAATTGTGCCTGTGAGCTTATTTCTTTCCAAATTTCTGTATAACAAGGAAACTTAAAACGATTACTTGCAAAGATAACCTAAGTTCAAAATATAGGTCTTTCTTCGAAATAGTTCTAAAAGATGATAGATTGTTCTTTAAAAGTGCTTGCTAAAAAGACTGTTTTGTAAAGAGTCTAAAATTTAATTTGTACCGTTATTGAAAAATAAATAAAAATTATAGTTTGAAGGAACATATTAATTAATTACTCTAAATTAATAACTTACAGGACTCTCAAGTTCGGCAATGAAGATAAAATTTCAGGCACGGACCCAGTTAAGTTATTATTTGACAAATCCCTGAAATAATTAAGCAGACATTTCATATAAAGTTACAAAATTTGGATTGTCATGCTATTTAACTTATAATTATCAACTCATATCAAATACTTACAGAGATTCTAACATGGTGAGTTTGGATATATCTGTACTGATATTGCCAGTTAATCCGCTCGAGGATAAGTCCCTGGTTGTAATGTATCACATCAACAAATTTTAATTATGCTAGCAAAGCAAACTAAGTATTCTCATTTTTTTAAAAAAAAAAAAAAAGAAGAAAATATATGAAAGAAATCAAATCATGGTTAACTTACAAGGATATAATTCTAGGAGGTTCAAGAACATCGCTGCTACAATTTAGACCTGCCCACGTGTAATTTAGTGGCACACAAGGATCCCCATCCCAATTTTTCTTCACACCATACGTTGACTTTATGCTCATGATTGCATCCACTAGATAGTAACATTTTCACGTCATTAAGAAAAATAACATATTAATCACACCGATAGTTACATGATATATATAAATCTCATATAAATACTCATAAGATGTGACAAGTACAAGTACATAAGTACATATTAATTGTCATGAATAGAAATTAAATTAATGCTCTAATGCTAATAGAAAAAGATTATATAGTACTAAGATTAAAAATAAATATATACATCAGTGTCCAAATTATTTATCTTTTTTATAAGTGTTCTAATTCACGTTAAACTAATAAATCGATATCATTTCATATTAAAATCTTAAATGAAAATAATAAAGCTAAAATTTTGAATAACGAATTTAATTAGTATAAATTCATTATTTAGACATGAAAGGACAGATGATAAAAACTTGGGAAAAACAGTTGACATAAATTTGTACGTACCGTCATCTGTGTACGTTTCTGATTGTGAGAAATCTAGCAGCGTATAGATCTCGGCGGCATTCAAGATCGGTGGGAGAGTTGAATTTTCAAGCTTGTTGATGGTAAAAGTATAGTTTAATTTTCCGGTTATGGGTACGGTGCTGTAAACGGTGTTCGAGGTCAAGTATGTAGGGATAACGGGGCCGTACAAGAGCTTCCCGTTGACGTTGATATTGAAAGCTCTGGACTCGTTGGGTTTGAGTTGTTGGAGTTCGGCAAAGTGAAGGTAGAGATAATATCTGGTGGTGGCATCAGGTGGCTCCACAAAGAACTCCATTGGAGCGGTCTCGTTTATCGGCGTGGCCGCCGTGCTCATTATCACTGACGGCGGCCAGAAGTCAATGTGGCTATCGGGGTCAACGGTGAGCGAAGAAGTCAACTGGGTCCATGCTTGCTCGTAATAGGGAACCCACACCCGATCATAAGCGTCCAACGGAAACCTGATCAGTAAGGGTAAAACCACTAATTAAATATATATGACTTACAATATGAAAATATTGTAACTCTTCATTCTAACAAGCTTGTTATAGATTCAGAATATATCTTAGGTGTCTCTTATCATGCAAGTACGTGCGTCATAAAATCATATAAAAGTAATTGCTGTAAATAAATGGGTACTTGTTAAATTATTTTTAACATATGCATATATATATATATGTGTGTATGTATCCACTATGTTTAATTAATTGGTAAAATGTTTAATTTGGCCTAACATTTAGAAAATTGGAGTCAAGAAGATGGTACCACTGAATTGCATTTGTTTTGCAATCCACAATATAGAAGCCAAAAAAATAAAAACAAAAGAAGATCAATATAACTGACCTGTATGTAGTATTTGTGGTTGAACCGGTATCCACCCGGACTACAAGTGACAAAGCGCCAGAATCAATCTGATAAGTGGTATTTTTCAAAGGCCTCAATTCTAATGCATTAACGAATGGTGTCCCAGATCTAGTGTTGACGAGACACAAAGGAACATAGTCTTTAGAGGGAGTATGTATGATCTCCATGATGGTGCCAAGGGGGTTGAATGTTACCGTGCCCCAAACGTTGGGACCAATGTGGAGATCAAATTGAGGCGTGTTATTTCTACCATCATAGTTCCCATAAAAGAACGTTGCCCTCATCAAATACCTAGTACCCCTTTTAACAGTTATTTTGTAGCAATTTCTGATACCTTCGGGGAAGCTTCTGATATATGTTACCTGCCGTTGAAAATTGGCTCTGTATTCCGGCAATATGGTTTTACTCACACCGGTGCTGATGAAGGGTGCGTCCGAAATGTAATCTATGGTGGTTGTTTTCTCAGTGTAGCTAGTATTTTCAGGCAGCCCACAATCTAAGCTGATGAAGCCTGAGGCATTTAAGAGAAATAACTAATGAGAAAAATGAATATATTGCTAAAACATTAATTTGGAGATACATTATGCGATAATTATTGTTATTACCTGTTTGATCAGCTTGTCCATGTCCGGGATGTACAAGAGCAAGGACCCCAAGCAATACAATGAGGAAATGACATTTGAACATCTCCATTCCCCTCATACCTGTGCTACCAGCTTAGGAGCACAACTTTAAGCTGGAACCTGGTTTTTCAATGAATATATATATGATTATATAGTGCTACCTATAACCTATATAAAATAATTAAGTCCAAGTAGCATATTAGCTGGCGAATGTCATTTTTATTTATTAACTACTGAATAAATGCATTTACTACTTGATTTAGCTACGTTTAGCGAAGAATATTTTGCTATTATTATTATTTTTTAATAGAAAGGACTTGGTCTGGTTATAAGCCACATTGGCGTATACAAATTACAGAGGGCATATATATAATCTGTCTTTTTAATTCTTTTTTCCTTTTTTTTTTTTTTTTTTTGTCTGCTTCAGCGCTGAAGTTGCTATCATGATGTCGTGGTAACTAATTGGATTCATGAAAAAATTTTATAAACAGTTATTTTTTTAATGGATAATATTCAAAAAGAAAAGGCAATATAATAATAATACCCGATTCACATTCAAAATAATCCGTGGGGTATGTCAACGTCCGCGATACAAATATGTATTCCAAGATATATGGGCACCAATCCAGTAGGTATTTTTCTTTTTTACCTATGTATAGGTATCAATTGGACCAATAAAAAAATTTTTTGCATATTTTTTTATTATAAAAAGTAGAGGAGAGAAATAGTATTAATGATACACGTCTTTTTATGTACTTGATTATAACCATTGGATCACTATTAGATGATGATCTAACGGCTAAAAAAAAAATACCTACACATAAGTAAAAAAAGAAAATACCTACTGGATTGGCAACCTATATATATATACATGTACGTATATATATATTTATAGGATGATTGTTTCAATGGTGATTTTTATTTTTAATCTATAGATGGGTATTTTAATTTGGGTCACTGGATTTTAATCTATTAGTTAGAATAATATTAGTAGATTTACTAAAAATATTATTATTATTAATACATATATAAACATAGAAAATTATTTAAAACCAAAAAAAAAAAAAATAGGTAACCTGATGAGGTGGTCAATTTTTTTATTTTTTTATTTTAATAAGAAAATGAAACTAGTGAAAAATACTTAGTAATCTCAAATCACTCTCAGCTATCTTATTCGTTGGAAAAAAAAAAAATAAAAAATGTACAAATTTTAAACTAATTCGCACATAATTTTTTTTTAAATAAATTTTCTTTCAATGTAATTGCTTTACTTATAGTTTTTTTTTTTTAATTAAAGAAAATAACTTATTCATTATATGAAAATTATGCTACATTGGATTTTACCTTTCATACAATAAAATAAAATGTTATGAAATATTGAAGATGCAATAGTACATATAGTTTTAAATTAAAGGTAATTTAAAAAATTAAACTTTAAATTAAATTTTTGAAAAGGAAATAAATAAAAAAATGAATTAGAAATTATTATATTAAATGAGATGACTTGTTATTGTACGTTTATTTCCAAATTAGTCAAACTTACTTATCCATAAAGCAAAAACAGAAATAGTGCTCATTGAAAACTCACCCATATATATATTTGGGCACCAATCCGGTAGGTATTTTTTTTTTTTTTTTACATATGCATATGTATTAATTTGGCCAATGAAAATTTATCATGCATATTTTTTTATTATAAAAAGTAGGAGAGAGAAATAACTTTAATGATGCACGTTTTTTCATGCATTTCATTATAGCCGTTGGATCATCATCTATTTAATGATGCACGTCTTTTTATGCACTTCATTATAGTCATTGGATCACCATTAGATGATGATCCAATGGCTAAAAAAAAAATACCTACACAGAGGTAAAAAAAAAAATACCTACTTGATTGGCAACCTATATATATATATTTGGTTTACATATATATTTACGTAGTAAGGAGATACTCAGATAGCTACCTTGATTGAAATTCATTAGAATATTACTATTGAAAGTCTTTTAACATTATACAAACTATGAAGATTCTCGGATAGCTATACCGTGGAAAACTTTCAATTAAAAAATTAGTACAAAAAGTCTAACATGGAAGAGAAACACTTCGAGCCCCTAATGGGTTGGTAGCTAGCTACCTTTGGACTTCATTAGAAAAATACACAACTCGGAAAATAGCAGCATTTTAATACTAAATAATATTGTTGAGAGAAATGCAAGTTTTACTACAAATTTAGCTTGTTATCTACGTTTAGCTTACCGGAAGAATAGTTCGTCCAAAATATTGATCTTAAGACGAACGTGGGACCCATTAATTTCATGTATTAGCGATTAGAATAGACCATGATTAAAATTTGATTATTTAAATGTGAATTTCGTACGATGGAAGCCAATTTCCAACAAATTAAATGACTTTCTATTGCAATGAGCCTGGGATTAATCGAATCGATTTATGTACTATCCCAGTCAATGGTTTTTGTAATATTGCCAATCATGTAAATTCATTAACGTGATGCTACTAAAACATCCAATTGATAATCTGTCATGACCCAAAGTACGGGCCAATAGTAGAAAAGGAAATTCACATGTGGAAATTCAATAATTGTTTTAGAAAAATTTATAAAAATATAATTTTAAGTGTAAATTCTTACAATTTTGTTATCACTATTTTTAAATATAGATTATTAATAAAATTTATAAAATAAAACCAAATATCATCATCATCCTCACAATTCAGGCATAATAATTATACAGACCAAATCTGTAGTACTAGCTCTTAAGTATTAATACAGTCCAAGATAAATAAAATTGGAGTCTTCTAAGTAATTACCAATTATTTAAAATGGTAATATATTTCTCTCTACTCACTCTGCTTTTGAGTTTCCCAAATCACCTTGAATAGGGTAAAATAATAGGGGGTGAGTATTTACATACTCAATAGGAATTCATTAGCTACGACTGGCTTCCCTTTGAAAAGTACAAATCCTTCTCTTTTTGTATTCCAACCATCCAACTGTTCGCTATTCTGAAGTTGATCTCAGATCATTCTCAACTCTTGGTCTTGCCATTGACTTTGTTGTACCATTTGGAGAAGTGATGCTGTGGCCATAATGTTGCTAAGGTAAGCAACTTTCTTACTCTCGAAGTACTGCAAATTGTAATCACTAACTGCCACTAAATTCTTCCAATCCTCAAAAAGAAGTGCAGCTAACGTACTATGAGGTTTTCTACTCAAAGCATCAACTATAACATTAGCTTTGCCAGGATGCACTACTAAAAAAAGGATCAATGGCGTCACTTGAACTACGTCGATTTCCAAAAAAAGTAACATCGTTGAACTCTCACGTCACGTCATTTGAAAGCAATGTGATTGCAAGTTCTACTATGTCGCTTAGTTAATACCACGTCGTTTTCTGCAAAAGTGACATGGTACGGGGCATGTACCACGTCACTTATGTAACGAGCAACGTGGTTAGGCCATATACCATGTCACTTTTGTAGAAAGCAATGTAGTATATTATTTTATTTAATACCACGTCGCTTTCTACAAAAACAACGTGATAAGGGGCTTATACTAGTCAATTCATTGATCCACACTTACAAAAGAAACTCCATCACGATCGTCCATTCAAAACCATTAACTCTACCAAATCATCCCCCAACCCCAATTAGAACAAACCCAAAATTTTCAATACCTTCTCATTCAAATTCTACCTATTTCGAATTTCAGGTACCTCTCTCTCTTATTTCAGTTTTTTCAATTTTTAGGTCTTTGAAAATTTATGTAAGTTTTTTTTTTTTTTTTTTTTTTTTATCTTTTAGATATATATTCTTGAGGTTTCCGATCATTGTCGACAATGTTGGGATGTGGAAACTGTAGGAATTTGGACCTAACACTTAGGATAAATCATACATATATGCAAATATAGAAAACACATGATTACTCATACATCTAATATAGGATCATGTATAGCATAAATCAAATCTAAATACATGAATCTTAGAGATGAGATTAGGGTTTACCTTTTGTAGTGTGCTCCTTCTTAATCTCCTTATTCATGGTGATCAAATCTCCAACCCTAGATCTTCTTGTCTATGCTCTTGCTCTTGGTTGAGGAGGCGAGTGGGCGCCAAGTCGAATCCTCCGTTGGAGAACGATCAAGAACATCTTCTTGATCCTATGGAACACTGGGACGTGAGATGAGAGTGTGACGTTACAGGAAACTTTTTCTCTCCTCTCTTAGCCTAGGGTGGCCGAATTAACTCTCTCTCTGTGCCTTATGCATGTAGCTCTCTAAGAGTTATTGTGCAGTTTTTTTCTCTCATATATCTTATATATATGGGTCCAAAAACTGCTAACTCTAGTCCAACTAGGATTGGGTTTGTTCTCCAATTTAGGTTTTAGGTGTATTTTTATAAATATGTCCAATTCATGAAATTTATTTATAAAAATACCAACTTCTGTGTAGAATTATTATTTTACACTGTTCATAAAACTAATTTTACAAAAACCACTAACCAATTAATGAACTTTATTGAGTTAGACAAGGGACCTAATGGATCCAAATAATATAACCTTCAATAGTATGATAAATACATAATAACTCTTATTATGGTATTTATATAAATACTATTAGTAAATATGACACTCTACTAAAGGCCCAATATTGCACTCTTAGATTAGATGGCATGCCTTTTATAGAGATTTAATCTACTAGCCTTGATTAACCGATCCGTCTAGCATATTCTATACTACATATAGAATTCCTATACAATGCCGTAGATGGATAGGTGAAATTACTGTAATACCCCTCTAACACATATTTACCTTTAAATTACTATCTTTCTATCAAGGAATAATGTTGTCGATAATTTTTATTCTCATTGGCCATTTAGACAAAATTATCAATCAATTCACAAAGTAAATACTAAGATCTTAGATTTAATTATTCCATGAATCTTGAAAGAACCTAAAGTGGCATTAATGTATAGTGTCCTTAACTATTTGGTGTTCCCATCAATTCATAAGCCATAACCTCCAATATAACAGAGTTCACCTCTAATTTCATAGAAGTTAGTCTTTTAACAAATCAAAAGGCTATAAACTATGAAAGCAAGTCCAATCAAATATCAAGAATTTAGATCTACATGCTAAGAGCTAATTTGTAGTAATATAAGAATTGAATTACGGCACTCCAATTCTTTATATTACCTGGTCTAGTTCAATACACATAACTTATTTATGTTGTACTAGTGTTTCTATCAGAATTCACATACTTCAATGATCTGAGACACATCATTCCCGTTAAAATAGGTAAACACTACAAACTGTAGTAAATAAAGTATTCCATCTTTATTTACGGATTGTGAACTAGTTCATTTAGACTTAGATAAAGAAACAAGTCTCTCCATAATTAACACTTAATCATGTTTGTTTCTTTATTCATAAATAAAGTCATGGAATCTTTTTCAGATAAATAAACTACTTAACTAAGATAATTTAATCTAGCAAATATCATAATTGTACATAAAACAAAGTTGTTTATTCTAAAAGGATAAAATTAGAAATTTACTTTTTTTTTAGGACAAATATCCCAACAAAAACGGAGGCAAGGGAGGGAGTGACACCATAAAAGTTTGAGCAATAGATTACGAAGTCAGTGACATTTGGCTTGTAAAGGTGGTGTGAAGTGTGTGTATCATTAGTTTGATCTACGAGGAGATTGCCATAGGGTGGTTAAGATTTTTTAGAACGTTGTAATCTATACCGGCTGAGCATGCGGCCGAGTACGTAGGGGGAAGAAGACGACACATGCTGCTTCGCTTCCTGGATAAGTGACACGGTATCCCCCCAAAAGTGATGTGATAAGGCCCTAACAATTGATAATTTGTGGCCTACCACGTCACTTTCTATACAAGCGATGTGGTAAGCCACTATACTATGTCGCTTTTTATATAAGCGATGTGATGGACCGGTATATCATGTTATTTTTAAAGTGACGTGGTATGACATGGGGCTATCACGTCACCCGTTTCTATATCATTTATAGAGTGACATGGTTTCTCTACCACGTCGCCTTATAAGTGACGTGGAAAATATTTTCTGTAGTAGTGATGATACTGCAGGTCGAAGTCATAATCTTCTATCACTACAAGAAAGGGGGTTTATAGTGACGATAAAAGTTGTCGCTATAGATCAGATTGTCTATAGCAATGACAAAGTCGTCGTAATTTAGTCGTTGCTATAGGTCGGTCAGTATAGACCCCGTATAATGACGATATATTTTGTCGCCACTATAGATGACCTATAGCAATGACTTTTGTCGTCGCTATATAGACACAATTTTTAAAAATTTCATTGCTATAGATGTCACAGATTTTTAAAAAAAAAATTACAGTTAGTTTAATTAATCTAAATTAATTCTTAAATAATTACTTTTAAAAGATAATCAATAAAGTTATACCCACAAGAATTAAAATATCTCCAGAAAAAAAAAACTACAAAAAGAAAAAAAATAAACCTCCAAATCAAAGTCAAAAATTAAAACTAACACTTTTAAACAAACATATTTCATACTCTAAAATCAAACTATTAATAAATTTCATAAACCAAAATATATATTTCACAAAAAGTATATTCAACCTTAAATCAATAAATACTCGACAAAATTATAATACAAAATCCACATATTCATATACATATCTAAAACATTTAATCCATATACTTAAAATATTAATTAAACTACATTATAATTTAAGGAAACTTACCTCTCTAATGAAGAAAAAACTTGAAATCTATAATAACACAAATCTGAGTAACAACTAATCAAGGAAACAAAAAATTAATATTTATAATAAAATATTTACATAAATGTATAAAAGAGAAAAAACTAGATATGCATATATATGTGTGTGTATATATATATATATATGAATATATATTAGTGAGAGATGAGAGGAAGTGAGAGAGAGTGCAAATCGGAGAGAAAGGATGAGAAGTGGTGGGATTTGGAGAGAGTGAGTGAATGAATGAGAGGATAGAAGAAGAAAAAATATTTGAGCTTTTACTATACAACATCTATAGCGACGACATTTTTCATCACTATAGATAGGAAAAATCGTTACTATAGCCCAAATGACATCGTTTCATTGAAGTTTCGAAATTGAGCACTGTAAATGCTACCGCTCAAAATTTTATTTGAAACTTATAACGACCATTTGTCGTCACTATAGGTAAAATAAAATAATTTATTAAATTTTTTAGATTTAGAGTATTAAACGTTACTACTTAAAATTTTATTCAACACTTATAGCAACGACAAATGATGTCGCTATAGGTTAAATGTATTAAATTTATTTATTTTTTACTTTTATTTTTTTTACATTTTAAAAAAAATTAAAATTTATTAAATACAATTTATAGCGACGACAAATGTCGTTGCTATAAGTTAAATATATTACTTTTTTAGTTTTTTATTCTTTTTACCTTTTAGAAAAATTAAAATTTTTTAAGTAAACTCTATAACAACGACATGTGTCGTCACTATAGAGTATATAATATAATTTTTGGTGTGAGATGTGGTCTACTTTTGCCCATCAAAACTATAGCGACGATATTTTTATGTCGTCGCTATAGAGTTCCCTATAATGACGATCTTATATCATCGCTATATGTTTGTTTTTTTGTAGTGCATGTATTCAACCTTACGTTGCCTCAAGTTCAAATCTCATTGAGTGAAGAGATACTTCAAGCTCTTGTGGTCACAGAATATGTCAAATTTTTCACCATATAAGTAATATCTCTAGATGTTGAGTGCAAAAATTACTGCTAGAAGTTCCAAGTCGTGGGTAGGATAATCCTTCTCATATGGCTTTAACTGTTAAGAAGCATAAGTTATAACTCGCCCATTTTGTATCAAAACATATCTCAATCTTGTTTTCGAAGTATTTGTATACACCACATAAGGTTCATTATTATTAGGAATGGTAAGAGTGGGTGCAATTGCCAAACTCTGCTTCTATTCATGAAAGCTTCTTTACTATCTTCATCCTTAATGAACTTGACATCTTTTCTAGTAAACTTCGTTAAAGGTAAATAATCCTCGAGAAATTCTCCTTAACATAGTGGTAATAGCCTACTAAACTAAGAAACTTCTTATCTCAATTGTGTTCTTCGACATTTCTCATTTTAAAACTGATTTTATATTAAAAGGGCCAAACGAGATTCCTTCTTGAGATATTACATGCCCTAAGAATTTTAAAGGATTCAAATGAACTTGGTGAATAGCAAGATATCCATCTTCTAGAAAAAGAGTAATTTTTTGATAAAACATTCAATTGTGGCTCGATATTTGGATAACTAATCTATATCGAGAATCATGTTAAATTTATGTAAGGGAAACACAACAGAATCAACTCATAATTTTCTACTGTCAATCATAATTACATAATCATGACACACAATAGAAATATCAGCTATTCTACCCATTGATGTTCCCAAGATTTATACAAGATCCAACATAGAAGATTCGAATCCCAATAGTTGAGCAAACAACAAAGACATAAAAGAATGAGAAGTACTAATGTCAAATAAAACATGAGCGTAAGAGTGTGAAATAAGAATCACACCATCAATGACTCCCTTGTCAGTGTGATCACGAATGTCATTTATTCTGGTAGTCAGCTACTACTAGGTCCTAGACCGGTGCTAGTATATCTGTGTCCTCCCTCATTTCAGAAGCTTATGGAGTTTGGAAACTTTGATTATAGCCTGAACCTTGTGGCTTGTACTGGCACTAGTACTTAGAACTATAAGGGTTCTAGTAAGGAGAAAAGTTGAATACTTGAGACTGGCTCTAGGCTTGTACTCGTCTTATTTGATTACTTTGAAATGGTACAGAGGCACTCTAACTTCCTTACAGTCTGCTTTGGGATAATATTGGCCTCTGTTAGCAGAAGGGGCATGCTTTCTTTTCATGGTCCTGCTAGTCGCAGTTAAAACATCCATATAGGCCAAATCGACCTTTCCATGAAAAACTACTGCTTTGGGAATTTTGTCTTTGATTTCTCTTGTTAATCTTTCTGTCGTTGCTCTTGTTCCTCAACTGCTTCCTTATAGTTGACTTTTCATCAAGAAAGGCCTCAGCTTTCTGGGTCATAGCTACTAAGTCAATAGGATTGTCAAAAGATTGGGTCACAATCTTTTCTAGGATAGCAGTCTTTAAAGCTTCCATAAACTTGACAATCTGGAATGTAAGATTTGTTCCAAGTGCATGGACATATTGTGCCAACTCTATGAATTAAATTTCACCGTCATGTAACCTTGTTTAAGTCGCTCATATTTTCTATTCATAGCAGCTTTATAATTAGTATTTACATGATCTGAATAATCCCTCAAAAGTACTCCAAGTCATATCAGTCACTTATCGTAATAGCTTGATCGTCTCCCACCAGATGATAGCTCCATCAGTTAGTTTAAAGGTTGAAAAGATTATTTAGAACTCTACTGGTATTCCAATAGTCATCAAAATTCTCTTGATGTCTTTAAGCCATCTTTCAGCTATATTTGGGTCAGATTTACCATCAGATGATGGAGGATTTAGCTTAATGAAATCTTTGAAAAAGTTTGCTTTGGGCTTTGGGATTTTGTTAAGCTCTTAGCCTCGGTATTGCATGCAGGGCATCATAGAAATTGCTAGAGGATTTGGAATTTATTGTTGCAATGGAGGAGATTAAGCCCTTGGCTCTTGCCTCAATATTTCTCTTCTTAGAGGAATCTTACTAGTCTGTATTAATATATCAAAATGTTAGTGAGAAAATGATGCAATGTTTTTTTTTTGAAAACTAATTACAATCTAATCTGATAGTGTCACATCCTAGGCAGATAAACATCCACTCTGATACCAAACTTTTTGTCACAACCTAAATCCTAGGCCAGTGGTAGAAAAAGAATTTTAAAAATAGAAATATAAAAATATAATTTTAAGTGTAAATTTTTACAATTTTATGATCACTATTGGACATAGATTGTTAATAAAATTTATAAAATAAAACCAATCATCATCATCGTCCTTATAATTCAGGCATAATAATTATACAGACCAAATCCATAATACGGTCTCTTAAGTATTAATACAAGCTAAGATAAATAAAATTGGAGTCTTCTAAGTAATTACAAATTATTTAAAATGGTAATGTATTTCTCCCTACTCACTCTGCTCCTGAGTTTTCTATATCACCTTAAATACTATATGAAAGGATAAAATAATAAGGGATGAGTATTCATATGCTTGTTAGGAATTTAATTACATTTCTAAATGGATGTAATTTCTCAAATATACATAGTTAATACCTTTCAAAATCCATTTATAAACTAAGTTTACAAAATAATTGAGTTCAAGAATAATCTCATATTCAAATCTAAAACTAATACTACATAATTTTACATATCATAAATCAACTAGGTATATAAGTGAGCTCTCATCCTCCCATCACGGTCCTGTAATACCTCTTTACCAGAGGTACCTAGTACCCTGTTACTACTATAGGTGTGTCAAATAAACCTACAGAAGAGCCTAGGTCTCTCACCTAGTGCTGCAGTAACTTACTAGTGATCTAAACCACCGTGATGTAATAATGGAACTCAACTGTATAATCCTATGGTATGTACAACATCTAACAATTCATAATAACCATGCATCCAAGAATTAATTAAATCACACTTTAAAATTCTACTTGGCATTATTCTAGAATTTACATAACATAGGCAGCAATCTGCTTTATTATCCTATAGTCACAATTTAAAAATATGTATAAAAATTACAAAGTCCAATCCTAGTATAATCCAATATTTCAATAGTTTATCAAATCATCGTATTATTCACGTTTTTTCATAAATAAACCATAATGCAAATTTAAATCAAAACAGGTGTAAAACTTGGCAATTGAACCCTTACCTTAAGATTGTAGCTATACCAAACTAACAATGCTCGTAGAAACTCTCGTTGGTTACTTAGGTGCTCGAAAGGTCGTTTCGTGAATCCGGTTAGCTCATTTTGATGGATGACTTTTCCAACGGAGCCTTAAATGGAAAAATGGACATCACCTCTGAATTCTTAGCATCTAAAATAGTTAGATCAGATACATAACTCTCTTAATTTGGGTTCGAATTGAAACCCGGCCTGTGGCATGCTAAACGATATTATTCACGAGCCTCGTACCTCAAAATTCGTGTCACATTGAAAAATATCACTATTTTATATCAGAATTTGCCTCTTGACCTCAATGAATCCAAATTTGTGGTCGAAATTTTGTTCTGAAGTCCCGAGCCTTAAATGGGCCTCAAATCCAAAAATTACAAAAATATCATTTTTTGAAATATTAAGAAAAATGTCCTCTTTTTCAATTCTAAAATTTGCACATCTCCAGATATCATTTCAACATCTAACAACTATATGTGTTTATGTTTTAGACTCTATAACTCCGTATAATTATTTCGGCTTAAATAATTATTTTACGAAAAAATTATAAAAATACTACAAAATAATTGGAAAAATGGCCAAATCAGAAAAGTGGTTTCCAGCTGCAAGGTAAGGGCTGAAACTTGTTGGGCTTGGTTTGCAATGTCGAGACGAGTCCATATGCACTGGCAGTTACTCCAACTGATGTCGGACGACGAAGCTTTGCCAGCTAAACCGTTCGATGGCGGAGAACTTCGGAGGCTCCGATCTCCGGCGAGAAGCGACGACAGGCGGCTAGGAAGGGTGACACTCGATTGTCAACGGGTTGCGGTTCACTTCGGGTTGCGGTTCAATGGATTTGTCCCAATGAATCTAGACTTATAAATGTCCAAGTACATACCAGACATTTTAAATTTAATTGTGATGCTCAAGATTCTCATATGCATAATAAGCCAATAATAAACACATTTCCATTACATATTAGACATCAACAAGTCACTGATATCTATTCCATAGTAATATATATATATATATATTTTTATCTACTTTTTAGACATGCGTTATTATGCTAATACTATCGAAGTTTTTCTATACAATGTAAAGACTCGGTAACCTCAATCTTGTAGTATAGTGTGTGAAGAGAGCACAAACATGCTTAAAATCATAATATTGTGTGCATTTGCATGTTAAGAGCATAATTAAGTGATTACTAGGCCAAAATAGTGATCAATTTCTGTTATTAAAAACTAATTGCAGATATTTGCTAAATTATAATTTGCTTTTAATTTCTTGTTTTCTATGTTTACTTTACTTTTAAAAAAAAAAAGAACTTTAATACAATGAAAATGATTTTCACTTAGGTTCTGTTATTGATCCTAAATTTTGCTTGCTTTGGGCACTATGGGAAATTTTATGTGATTATTGGTCTAAGTTTTATTTCACTATTATGAATCAGAGTTGTAGTAAGAATTAGTAAAAGTAAATTAGTTTAGTTAGTCTAGTAGTTGACATCTCAAAAGAAAAAAAAATACCAGTTAAGTCCTTTTTTTTCCTCTCTTTTTCTTTTTTTCGTTTTAATCGACTTACTTTTTCTACATGGTTCTTTTATGAGATAAATTCACCATTATCTCTGTAGCTCATGACCAGACCTCTTAGACATGAGAAAATCATCTCCTTAGTCTCCACTTATGCAGTATCATGGTTTCCAAGAGTTAGAGGGTGGATTAGTATATGAAATTTCTTAGTGGAGCACTAAAAATCAAGGAGAAATACTAAGTAAGTGTCTCACGTATAAAACATTAGAAATCTAAACTTTCTTTCATTTATTGCAGCTACTAAACTCTAGAGTATGTGGTTGTATATTAGACTTTAAGAATCTCTTCTAGTGTGTTAAAAGTGAGAAAGGTCATAGGAATTGTTAAAGAGTAATTTTGGCTCACAAGTAGGCGTTTGAGAGGACTTCAAAATAAACTTTGTATTTTTGGTTCTTCCAACACAATCTTCTTGCTGGAACATTGAATATGATGCTATTATTGTATTAAATTAGTATTTTCAGTTATTATATAATATTTAGAAATGGGTACTAGTCGTTTTATCTATTGAAAATTTATACTAGTCTATATTGGTTTTACTTTTTAATATTTTGATTCATTATAATCTTTGACCATACTACTATGTTATTATGTTATTCTAACAGTCCCTAGGACACCATTTCCATGTCAAATATAATGTTTAGGTACTGGAATAGTAAGTAAATTATTGAAGGTTTTTGAAGTTTATTAGAAGGTATATTGGTTTTGGCTTCTAACATTGAGTATTGTTGAGTATAGGTATATCCAATTAGAAATCTTCATTAATCTGAATGTTTCTCATACTTTTCATGTTTGGGAATGAGACATTATTAGGAAAGGTGCTGCCTAAAATATTAATTTGATTGGCCAGATTTGAAAGCAAAGTAAACTATTTCATTAAATAAGTGCCATTTTCTTTTGGATCTCCTTTATATAATATGCTTAATTATAATTTTATTTGTGATCCTAAACTATTTTCTAATAATCGCAATTAGTGCCTTTTGAGGTATCCTGAAAGTAAAATCAAGCAGCATAATTATGAGAAATTTGTGAATTTTAATCCTCTGTAAGATATTTTAAGCATTGTACTTTGTGGTGACTATTTTGGTAATGAAATTTAAATCAACTCTTTTACACATGTTACTACAGAGGATACTGACCTTTTGTACTTTCTCTCCTATTTGGAACCAGAGGTAAGTAAAGATTTATTTTAACTGCATCACAAGAGCAATAGTAGATATAAAATATTTTCCTACATGCTTATGTGTATTATTTCAATTATATGTTATTTATATTGTTGTTGTAAAATTTAGGAAAAACATAAGTATGGCATGATCATTTAAGCATGATTTTTAAGGAAGTTAAGTTTTCCACGCATTGGATTCAATATAGTACCATTGTACTGATTTTACAAGATATGTTTTAAGCGCATTATTTAGTCTGTCTGCGTTGGATAGATATAGATTGCACAGGTATCCTTCCCGCACAGGTGTGCATGCCATACCGACTGCTGGGTCTGAATATTGTATTATAAGTTATGTGAGATGCATTACCACCTAGCTAGTTAGTCTGCGTTGGGTAGGTATGGTTCGCATTGGCCATGTATTTCCTTCCCGTATAGGTAGGCACGACTTGCCGACTGTCGCGACTTTGAAGTGTACTCAAGGGCTCTATAAAGAAATGTTTTCTAAGAAAAGTGCATTAAAATGAAAAGTTATGAAAGAAAGAGTACAATGGGAATTTCAGTGAAGTTTATGCATGAAACACGTTCACGAACATACATAATTTTTACTTACTGAGCATTAGCTCATTTAGTTCCTGTGATGCAGGTGAGGAGATATATGATGTATAGAGTTGCTGCTTGGCTAACACATCTTTTTACGGTAAAAAGTTAGAGAGACAAAGAGTATTAAATAGTGTGTATTTACTTTTTAATTTTTATTTCAGCTACTTAAATCATTATAGCAGTTAGATAATTGATCTAACGGCTAAAATATATATATATATAGATTAATTGGGACCCTACATAGAATTTTTTAGTATTGTTTGGGTTAGTGTAACAAGGCTACTTTTGTCATTTGATAAAAATTTTATATGTAATATTAGTCAGAGTATTTGATAGGATTTGTTAATCAAATATTTTTGAGCATCTTCTCTAAATCGCGAGATCAATAATTTGAATGTATCTATATATATATATGTATCTATAGTGGCCATCCAACCAAACATCATACTTCATTAGAATATTTCGCAAGGTCATTTCAAGCAAGATTGTATTAGATATAGAATACTAGCTCGCTAGTTTCGTGGTTGTTCCTCATAATGATCCATTCTCAAACAGTTTTAGGGTCGGAGACTCGGAACCAACTAGAATTAAAATCTAAAAATTAAATAAAAATCACACAAGATCAATTAATCATAAAAAAATTCAACAAACAAACACTTCAAGCGACTTTACTTACCAAGAATGTCCTTAAATAAAATAAAGAAGACTTACTTAAGTCGTCCATATGAGTTTGCATGTATAATTTTTATATTATTACTTTTAGTTGGCATTTTATCCGAAGACCAACGATCAAATTAAAAGAGAACTGATTAATATTTAATTGGAAGGTACGTAGTGCTGGTATAAATTTGATTCTACTGTGATAAAAATTGCGAAACTCATCCTTTTATTCTTAATTGTTTTTAAGCTACACCTCAATAAGGAAATTAAGGCGGCAACAACTGTCTCGGCGAGAAAAATCTAAGAAAAATAATAAAAACAATATATATAATACAACAAAGCTATTAAAATTTTAAGGTTTAATTAGAAGCAACTGCTCTTCCATTTTTTTTTGTTCAATAAAATGAACTTTTTTTTTCTCTTTATAATTGTCTAAATTCTGAAGAATAAGCTACGCCTTACCGGCCCGTCACAACCTGCAGCCAATGTTATAAAGTCTGAAGTCTGAAGAATAAGCTACGCCTTATCGGCCCTGCTAGCCCAAAACAGGGGGTATAATACTGGGAAATTAGGGTGTTTATTTGTTTTTGACACTTGATTTCAATAATTTATCTTTTCTAATATTTTGATTCAGTTCTAGGTATACTATTGCATATTTTTAGATATAAGATTCGCTTAGTATATTAGCTGATATATTTGAGTATCAACTGAAAAATTCCCCCAAAAAACTAGAAGACTTTTTTTTTAAAGAATTTTTTTATATATTTTTTTAATATATTTGCCCCCCCAAATTATATATTGAACGTCTCAATATATCCCCAAATTTCAATTTTTCCTCTAGAACCACTGAAACTGTCATAGTAATAGGCAAACTTACGAAATATTACACCTGTACTCAAATTTACTGATTTTAGTCTTGCATGCTCATTTGGGTTTTCAACGATATTCCAAAATTATGACATCTATCATTTTTCATCTACTTTCCTGATAGAATGACGATTTTAGTGTTTTGGGGCACAAATGAAACATTTAATATTTTGAGAGTATATTGGGCGTCCATATGTCAAGCAACAATTACATTTATATACAAAAATAACCCCCCAGGAAAAAATAACTTTACATTACCAGCATAAGAAAAAAAAAAAAAGAGAGAGAAAAGAAAGGGATTAATAATTTTATTGGTCATTGAACATTTGCTCAAGTCTCATTTTGGTTTTTTAACTTTAAAATTACTCATATTGATTTTTAATTGGTCGACTCTTATAGTCCTTTTCAAGAAAAATGGATGAAAAATGAAACTTTTTCCAGAGTTCGGAGACTAGTATTAAACTTGAATTTTGTATAGAATTATCATTAATTTTGTCCTTATATATTCAAGGACTAACGTAACATACTTCCAGTAATTTAAAGAGTAGAAATGATAATATTCAAAGTTTAGGAGCTGAAATAAAAAAATTCTAATAGTATTAAATTCTAATAGGTTCATTTTTTATTTTACAAAAAAAAAAAAAAAGATAACTAATATTTCATGCACTAAGATAACTTCCTGTGAATTGACTGACTTCATTGACCTTTTGGTTATTTGACTACGTCTTTGACTTTGAGTATCCATTGCCGTAATCGATGGCGCTTGTCTAGTATTTGTCCATATTGCATTATTGTGGCATAGGCAAAGTCAAGAGTGAACTACTTACGGGAGCTATTGCTGTAAAAAATAATTTTCACTGAAAAAGTTTATAAAAAATAAAACTGAAGAGTTCTTGAGTCATTAAAATTTAGAACTTGACCACCCCTTTGAATAATTGGCCATAGCTTAGTATGGAACGTATTTAGGAGAAGGCCAGTTTGACATTTTTGGCTGTCCTTTGAGTAATACAGTCCTAAACTTGCAGCACAAGTACAATCACAACTAGTGCTAGCTAGCCCAAGTCAACTAATCAATTTGGTTGTTTGGCAAAATCTTTCTCAAACTAAAGTTTGTACCCGTGAAAATGATTGAAAAGACTTCAAACGTAACTCTTCAACGATCCAATAAAAAACAACTTGCTTCATTTTCCGACGGATCTGGTTTGTGGTGATTAAAAGAAATCAGGGTGATATTTTTAGTCACTATGAGAAGAACGTTCTGTTTGGTCCCGTACTTTATAAATAAAGTACTTTTGCTATATTGCTATTTGCTAATTAATTGATACCTTCTTGATCTCCCTTGTAACTTTGAGTTTCCTTTCGTTGAAAGGCGCCACTCTGCTTTTTTATACCAATACTCCGACCAATTCAGGGGGGTTAGAGTTAGATAAGAAATTTTCGTTATATATAAGTTAGTAATTTTAATTTAATAAGAGTAATGCTACAAATTTTGGTAAATTACCTAGAAAAAAATGTGTCATCAGTGTAATTGGATAATAATTAGCTTTCTTCACTTTTACTCCCACTTATTAATTGCCATCTTAAAATTCACTTCATTCAAGTTATAAATCTAGAAAGAAGTATAATGATATCACATTAGTTAAATTATTTTTTGAAAAATAATTTTTCAGAATGTGTAGGACTAGCTTTACAAATTATATTTATTATAGAATTAGAAAATGATTGATATTCGTTATCCACCAAAACATATGTAAAGGAATTAAAAAAGAACAATAAGCCTGTGTTGATAATGAATTAAAATAAGCAATAGAACTATCCTTTTTATTTGAAACCCAATAAATCGTTACATCACTAAATTGTTTTTATCTCCAGCTCCCCAAATCAGTTAAGCCCTGATCTATTCGTTTACCTGTATAATTTTCAAAAAGGCAAAAGAAAAAGATAATAACATGACATAATTATAATCAAAATTAAACTACAGAGTATAGCAACACAAAATGTGTTATTTGGATTTTTCAAACTTTGAACTACCGTGCCAGAGGACTAAGTTCAGTAGTCACACTTAGAGACAGCATTTCATATGAATCTGTTGAATCAGTCACACGGCTCTGATTTTTCCGAGCTATTTCCGATGCCAAACACTCCTTCAATTCAATCACTACTTGGCTCATGTTTGGCCTTCTAGTAGCTGTTGAAGCCACACAAGCCATAGCTATTTCCACGGCTTTCCATACTGAGTTGATCTCAAAATCTCCTTGTAACTTTGGATCAACTATACTTTTGACATCCCCATTGGCAAGCATAAAACCAGCCCATTGGCTTATGTGAATTCTCTCATTCTCATGGAGTCTACTTATAGGAGGTCGGCCAGTGATAAGCTCAAGAAGAACCACTCCAAAGCTATAAACATCACTTTTCTCGATGAGCCTGCTCGTCAAATAGTACCTGCGAATACAGACGAAGAAAACATCTGCTTGATCTAATGCCCTATTGCATGCAATTTTTCGAATTTTCGTGTGAAGTCTTGTAAATTTGATTTGAGATCAGAACATGTGCACAAACAAATTAACATAGGAACTCACTCAGGGTCAAGATATCCAGGAGTGCCTGCAGCCATTGTGGACACATGACTGCCACCATCAGTTGGAAAAAACTTGGACAAGCCGAAATCCGCTAGTTTGGCTTGAAAATTCTCAGTTAACAAAATATTTGCAGTCTTTACATCTCTATGCACTATAGGTGGCTTACAACCACTGTGCAAATATTCCAATCCTACATATAATCATAATCAATGTTTCACTTATAATTCAAAAATAGCAATGATTGTAGAAATTAGAACAAAACAATGTACATGCACATGTCAACTTCTATAGCCAGCTAATTACCTTGTGCTGCATCCAATGCTATCTGAAGTCTTCCTTCCCAACTCAAGAGTTTTGCACCGATATTACCTGGACAAGGCAAGACAAAAATTTGTTCTACTTTCTTAGTTTTTATTATACAGTCTATCGAGAGGTTGTGACATAGGAAAAAAGTAATTAGTCAAACTTATAATTCTGTATCATAGAAAATCAAACCTGAAAGATGCGAGTCCAAACTACCATTGGCCATATACTCGTAAATAAGTGCCAAGTTGGTTCCCTCGTTACAATATCCAACAAGGCTAGTTAAGTTTCCGTGATAAACCCTCATAAGAAGCTTGACCTGTAAATTAATATGTTTATATAATTTCAGAAATTAGTTTCAATCAAGTAAACCAATAATAAGCTCAAAAGTTAGGTATGTGATTCATGCCTCGGCTTGGAATTGTTGAAATCCCTGAACTGATGAAGAAGAAAGCATCTTTACAGCTACTTGAATGTCATCTATGAAGCCATGGTAAACTGTTCCAAATCCACCTTTTCCGAGGATTCTCTCGAAGTTATTTGTAATTTTGACAACCTCAGAGTATGTAAACTGTCGTTTTTTGGACTCGAATGAATCATTCCCGAAATTGGTATCCGCATTCACATTTACACCTGCTATAATATCACCAAGGATTTAAAGGGAACTCTCTTGCTTAACCTTTAGATGTGCATTTTAAGATGAACCATGTTTCAAGATCTACATATGCATGGTATTACTAACAACAAAGACATGAATATAACCTTGTTTCTTTTTATTCTTTAGGCCTAACAATAAAGCCGCTGCTATTGCCAACAGGATGACCAAACCACCAAGTGATGCGGCTATTGGAACTACTATGTTCGTCTTCTTCTTTCGGCAGGGAGACGATTCACATAAATCTTGGTTTTCTTCGACGCTATCATCCGTAAAGTTGATGAAATATTGTCAGTTTGGAATTCAAAACTAAAGTGTACAAATTTGGAGTTATTAAATTTCCGCCTTTCTGTATAAAAGAAATGATAAATAATAAGAAATAGGTTAGCTGGTAATTTTAACAAAGAAATGGACCTTAATGATAGGGAACCATCCTTTGATCTTTCAGTGAGTCCCTCTGGAACTGAACCAGTGAGCTTGTTTCTTCCCAAGTTTCTGCGAAAGAAGAGTAGAGAAAATTAGCTCTGCATTTAATAATGAAAATTGCAGACTAATCCTTACTACAAATTACTTACAGGACCCTCAAATTTGACAACTGAGACAGAGAGCTAGGCACTGGTCCTGTTAAAGTGTTGTTTGACAAGTCCCTGAAACCACTCATATATACAATATTATTTAACATAGCTTGTAACTATCTCTGATGACCAATTTGAATCACTACTGACTGAACATGGTAAGGTTCATCAGGTACTTACAAGGACTCTAACATAGTGAGATCGGATATGTACGTGCTTATCTCACCAGTCAATCCACTTGAAGACAAGTTCCTAGCATATATTTGTAAATTCAGTAATACATAAGATGAGAAAAAACCATGCATATCAAACAAATTAATTAAATGAAAACTGAATTAATACTTGTAGCAGACTTACAAGGACGTGATTCTAGGTGGATTAGAATCATCAAAGCTACAATTCAGACCTGCCCACGTGTAGTTTACTGGGAGACAAGGATCTCCATCCCAGTTTCTTTTCACTCCATAAGTTGACTTTATGTTCATCATGGCACCCACTAATATTGGATTACACTTATTATAGTTAATATTCAGGATATGTTCAATATAAGTTAACATCACGATTTAAGTATAACGTACCATCATCTTGATCTGTTTCTGGTAGCGAGAGATCCACCAGCCGATAGACCTCGACCGCATTCAAGATAGGAGGCAGAGTCGAATTCTCTGCTTTACTGATCGAAATAGTGTAGTTCAACTCGCCAGTAATGGGTGCTGTGCTGTAGATGGTGTTTGAGGTCAAGTAGTCAGGGACAACATGTTTGTACAAGTTCCTCCCGTTTTCTTTGACATCAAATGCTCTTGATTCATTGGGCTTGAGCTGCTGGAGCTCAGCGAAATGCAAGTAGAGATAAAATCCAATACTTGCTATTTTGGACTCCAATTCGAATTCCAGTGGTGCGCTTGCATTAATCGGTGTAGCTGCCGTACTCATTATCGCAGGCGGAGGCTGGAAGTCGATGTGGGATGATTGATCGACGGTCAGCGATGTTGTTAAGGCGGTCCATTTCTCGTCCCCATAATAACCCCAGGTGCGATCGAAGACGTCGGCTGGATACCTAGAGTCGAAAAAAAGTACTAATTAGTAGTTATTTAAAAAAATTGTGGCATTAAGTGTTATTGTCTCTAGCATTTCTCTTTGATCAGTTACCTGTACAAACGATTAGTAGTTGAGCCAACATCGACTCGGTTGACGAGAGCCAACGATCCAAACTCAACCACATAAGTGGTGTTTTTGAGAGGCCTAAGTTCTAGTGCCGAAATAAACGGTGTGCCGGATCCGGTATTGACAAGACAAACGCGAACATAATTCCGTAACGGGAAATGTATGACCTCCGTGGAAGCAGGTATTGATGCACCCTCAATTTTCACCGTATCCCAAAAATTAGCTCCCAAGTGGATGTCGAATTCGGGCATCTCATTCTTGGCGTCGTAGTTTCCGTACAAGAAAGTTGCTCTGATCAAATACTTGGTGCCCTTTTTAGTGTTTACCGTGTAACAGTTGCGGATTCCATCAGGGAAGCTTCTGAGATTTATTCCTTGTTGCTGGATATTGTTTTTGTACTGAGGTGATATGCTTTTACTTAGGCCACTGTTGATGTATGCGGCGTCTGAGATGTAATTTATTTCTGTCGTTGGCTCGGTGTAGCTCGAGTTTTCAGGTAATCCACAGTCTAAGCTGATGAAACCTGAGATGTTATAAAAACATATATAATAGCCTTAGTATTGGGCTATATACATATATATTATATTTGGAGATTAATTAGATAATTGTACCTGATTGGTCCTGAGAATGAGCAACAATGACAAGAGAATAGACAACAAGAACTGCGAAGTGAAAATGCCTAAGCATGGTCTCCTTTATCGTCATATGCTACTGCTAGCAATCTAATTAAGTAGCTGCTAGAATTTATAGCAACGAGCACTATAAGCTGCAATACTTTTTTTTTTTGGGTTAAAATCGTCAACTATAAGCTGCAAAACTTGTTCTTATAATATGTGATCTTTTAATTTTGTACGTAAGGAAGTGTATAAGTGAGTCGGTCAACTCTTTTTTAAGTCTACCCGTGGGCCCCAGGAGATTTTGGTCAAAAGTGATTGATCACAACTGATCATGTAGTTGAATGTCGTTTCGTTGTCCTATTATGATTGCAATTGGTTGAAACTTGAAAACTTTGGACCGCGTTACATGTTGAGTCTGCTCACTCAAGTTATGGGACCACCCGGTTTGTTAATTCGACTTTGGCAAATAATACAGTCTTGCATGAAAGGAAATCACCTAGCTACTTACCTGTTGGAAATTCATTAATCAGGAGATTATATATATAATATAGTTCTTTTCATAGTAAAAATGGTGTGAGAAAACGCTAAATAATATGTATTTATTTTTATTATTATTTTTCTTTCAATTACTCAAATTATAGTAACAATTAAATAATATAATTTAATGGCTAAAAAAAATGCCTATTTGATTAGGAATCATATATATATATGATAAAAGGTGGTTAGAAAAAAACATTAAATAATAGGTATTTATTTTTATTTTTTTTCTAACTACTCAAATTATGGTAGTCGTTAAATAATTATTCAATAGTTAAAAAAAATCTCATAAATAAGTAAAAAAAATACCTATTAAATTGGGAACCATATATATATACATATGTACTTAAAAAATGGCAGCAAATAATCACTAGAAATCAAGAGGAGTGTATTAGCTAGGATGATTATTGGTTAATTACATATCCGATTTAAGATAACAATGCATTCACTTCATGAGTCCATGGATCAGAGGGTTTCTCGTAATTAAATTTTTACATTTTTAAGTGACAGTTATATCCTTCTACATAACTTAAAAGTTTTTCGCACCAACGACAAAATCATGATGAAATCCAACTAGGAGAACATATTTTCAGTTACATAACTAATTACTTAGGAATAATTAGAACCATGGTAAAATGCACGTTCAAACTTATAAATTATTGTTTTCGTTCTATTGAGAAAAGTAACCAAGTCTAATGTGCAAATTAAGGTAGAGAATTCGACTATAGCGGCCAAAAGAACAATTATAAATGCGTCCCGTCCCCTTGTTGGTCAAAATTGACTCGAAATTAAGAATAATGGTTCATTTCCTCTTGCCGATGACGGTTTGAGATCAAATTAATATGATGACAGGAAAAAAAAAAAAAAAAGGAAGAAAGACATAAACCAAATATAATTCTTGAATTTCATCTCTAAATTTATTCGAGCTAAAGAATTAAGGCTTCGTTTAGAACTTAAATTTTTAGAGTGAAAAAAAAAAATTCAATAGATTCATTTTTTTTCTTATTTGGATTAAAACAAAAAATAATATAATTTTTTTTAAAAAAAAATAAGAATTTGATTTGATGACATTTTTTTAACAAATATAATTTTGACACATTAATTAGTATAATCAAAAGAGTTCAAATGAAATTCTATAAATATTTAAGAGAAGTATTTTTCTTTTTCTTTTTCATGATTTTTTTCTTCGCAAGTTCTTTTTTTTTTTTTTAATTTTTTCGTCGAAAATCCGAGTTCCAATGGGACAGTAAGATCAAGAAAGAAGACCTGTATTAACAAAAGTCGTCATACGAATTTCCGTGTTTCATTTTTCTTACATAAATCTCACTCATCTTCTGCTTTATTTTCTCTCGTGGCCAAGTACAGAATTCATGAATTACAATCATTTTTTTTTTCTTGTACCTGTTCTTAGAAAAGAACAAATTTAAGTCACTGGTTAATTAACTTCTTTTTCGCACACACAAGTTCAAAGTCAATAATTAACTTTTTTTTCGTACACAAGTTCAAAGTCAAGAATATCAGCCATTGTCCCTAGTACTAGCTATATAGAAGTTCATTCAAAAAATTAAAAAAAAAAAGGCAAAAACAAAAGTAGGAGTTTTCGACGCGTAATTGGATCTTAAAGTCTGCTAATTATGTCTCATATAAGATTTCAAAGCTATGTGATTCCACCAATCTGTTTTTCTTTCTTTGGGATTTACTCGACCATCCTCGATCGTACGAAGTAATCGAATGGCAATTTCGTTGAACTTTTGTTTTTGGATGATATATGACATGGATGGTGTTGAATTTTTAAAATTTTGGCCCCCCTTCATAGAATTGAGTGGTGCTGGTTTTAGTCCACGTACGATCGAGTTTTCTTGGTTTTAAAATGGGTAATCTCATTAATTTACAGATTTATGGCAAAATTACAGTCACATTTTGTTGGATAAAATAAATACCTATAGTTATAGGTGTTGTTTTAATATAAGAAAATTTAAATAGTCATGAAAATTTAAATAGGTGGCAAAATTACAGTCACATCAAACTTTACCGCTTATTAAATTAGTCATGAAAATTTAAATAGGTGTTGTTTTAATATAAGAAAAAAAAATCAATTAAGTCAAGTGAAAATGTAATGGTAAAAAGTGAAACAACTAAAAGAGGGAGTATTGATATATTATTTGAATTTTACACGTCCTAAAATAAAAGGAAAAAAAGTCCAATAGGTTATTGTAATTTTGACGTAAATCAGAAGGTACAGCTGGCTGAAATTTTCCATTTTTAATTTACTTTAAATTCAATTACGCACTTTATTTGGAGTAGTGATGCCCAGTACTATAATGATATGTCTGTTTTTCACTGGATGATTTAATTAATAAACTGGGTCTACCTGGACCCACCTGAATTATAATTATGATTTGCCAGTGACAAACTGATACATCATTATAGTGCTGGGTATCACTGGTGCCTATAGCATTATTCTTTTATTTATTTCTTTTCTTCATGCTTATTTGGAAAAAAGTGAATACTACAAAGACACGTAAGCTTTTCGCCTTTTGCTAGGCTAAAGTTCCTCAATCAAAGGTACCGGGTTGGTTATAGCATGCTCCTATTTTCTAAATTTTGTTTCTTCCAATTCATTGTCTAGATTAGTAACATTTTTCCTATATGACGAAATGTTGATGGTTAATGGGTTTCTAACACTTTTACTGTTTTACATATAAAAAATCAATCAAAAGAATTTAAAAAATACAAAACTTAGGCCTTTTTCAAATTTTCGTACAGTTTTTCTAGAAAAGTATTACTTTTTAAGAAGTTTTTAAAAAATACTATTTTTAAAATAATTACCCGTTATCAGTTTCTAAAAACTGGTTACCAGTTATATACTAGTTATAAATACTTTTATTTACTAATTACTAGATTCCAAAAACTGATTACTAGTTACTAGTTACTATTTTCAAAAATAGTATTTTTCTAAATATTTTTTAAAAACTGTATTTTTCTAATAAAAGCCGTACCACATTTTAAAAAAAATACTAACCACCATATTTTTCAAATTTGTCCAAAAAATACCATATAATGTCTAATTTCCCCATTATTAATTTTTAAGAGGTCCATGACTACTTGTAGCATTGAGTCATAAAAGAGAAAATAAAGTTGTTAGATTCGGAATGTGATTAGAAGAGCTACCTACGTACCGGCTCTTTACAAGTATCAAACCTTATTTTTTCTTATTAAGTTAATGAAGATAAACACACAATCAAATTACAGCAGGAACACGCAATGCAAATAAACGTGGCTAGAAAAATAATAATGAATATATGATTTCTAATCTCTAAATTGAATCTTTCTTTCTCTAGAGAGTAGAGAATATGAGAATTTGGTGGTTGATAATAACGTGATTTTTCTATTGTTCGATTAAGAGGGAATACAGATATACCATTTACAGCATAAGGGATGAACCCTGAATAGTAAACCCAAATTATAGTTTACTGGGTCTAGCTCAGTGGGTGGAGTGGGGATTAGGTATTACTTAGATGGGGAGTTTGACTCTCAGGGTGTTTAAGTTTTTTTTTTTTTTTTTTTTGGTAATAGTGAAATTCATTAGTTAAGTTTCACTTTTTTTTGCCCAAATAATAATATTATAAATATTATTTTGAGGTAATAAAATCATAGGAGATATTTACCAAATTCTGTGTGATATTAACAATCATGAATATCTTGATAATTAAATACTAATTATTCTTTATGTTTAAAGATATTCATCTCAAATAAATATGGCAATATCTAGTAGGCCATGTGAACAGTGAAATGAGTTTTAGTGAAATTTGGGCATAACACTTGCGTTATGCTATCTTTTAAAATCTTATGCTATCTTTTAAAATCTTTTCCTTTTTCTGGTCGTAAATTTAGCTTGATTGGTAATCACATCTACCTCTAATATTGAGGTTTATAGTTCAATTCCCTCTACCCCCAATGTCAAAAAAAAATTCTTTTCCTCCTTGCAAGTTTTTTATATTCGTCCAACGGCTCTCATTTAAGAGAAAACAAAGTCTTTAACATGAGCAATCTTCCTCTATCTATTTAAATTTGTATAAAATTCAACGACGAGTTATATTAGTAATGTGTGTTTAGTGGATATTAATTTGGCCTGGCACCCATTCGAGACTACTTGCGAAGATGATATTTGAGAGACTACTATAGTACTTTATCTTATCTTTTTTTTTTATAATCAGGTATCTTAATTTTAACGTTTCAAGTATATTTTACAATCTAGTTGAAATTAAAAATATAAGAAAAAGTGAACCCTTTTGATACAAGGTTATTGATTTACAATGACAGATATGGATGTTTCGTGCTATATTATATAAAAGTAATACAATCAGTCGATTCATTGTAGCTAGTGTGCAACGATGAATAATAATAGTATAGCAACTTTGGACAAAGTAGCTCGTGCACCACCTTGCCAAGGGATTGAATTCTGTATTCACATCTACTGATGAATCTGTCACTGGACTATATATGGTTCTTTCAAGCTAGTTCTGCTTCCAAACTTTGTTTTAGCCCACTTACTACCTCACTCATGTTGGGCCTATTTATGGGTGTTGGAGATACACAAGCCATTCCTATTTCAATACTTTCCAAGCAGAGTTAGGCTATGTTTTATAAGAGAGAAGGAGAGTACGAAGGATGGAGAGTTTAGAAAGAAAGGAGAATATGAAAGAGGGAGAAGAGAGTAATAATCCCTTGAATAGTTTGATAGAAAGGATATAGAGTAGGAATGATAGAGATCATTTATGTGTAAAATTACTATATTATCTGTTTTATCTTTTTCAAATTAATTGACTTGATGGGCAAATTTATCAATTCATGTTTTTTTTTTCTTTTCAATTTTCTTCAATCCTTTCAATTTAGGAGCACGAGTTTTTGTGGGCCCGGAGGGAGACCCTCTCCCTCCACTTCTCCTCTTCCTCTTTCTACCCCTCCTACCAAACACAAGATTGTAGCCCTCCATTCACCCATCTTCCTCCACCCCTTTCTATCCCTCCAAAAATCCTCTCTACCAAACATAGCCATAGTGTCAAAATCTCCTTGCAATCTTGGATCAACAATACATGAAATAGCCACATTAGCGATCATGGAACTAACCCATTGGCTTATGTGAATCCTCTCATTAGTCCCACTGATTCTACTTATGGCTAGTCGATTTGTGCCTATCTCTAAAAGTACCACTCCGTAGCTATAAACGCTACTTTTCTTATTTAGTCTATTTGTTACATGGTACCTGTAACATTAGAAGCCATTCAAAACTTCTTTAAGTTCTTAATTAATTTGTTGATCATTTATTGATCATATATATTTTAGTACTAACACCATAACTTGCGTAGGATCAAGGTATCCATGAGTTTCAGCAACAACCATTGACATGTGATGCCACTATCAGTGGAGAAAACTCCTGATAAATCAAAATCAGCAACTTTAGCTCGAAAATTCTTGGTTAACAAGATATTTGTTGTCTTTACATATCTGTGAAATATGGATGTCTTACAACCATAGCGCATGTACTCCAATCTTACATTTCAGGATCGAAAAGTTTGTATCACTATCGAAAATTAGTACAAAATATAAAAGAGGGAACAAATACTGAATCAACTTCTTCTTGACCTATTGCAGTGTTGTTCCAATTTAATGGACAAATTGCAAGAGCATGGGTCAACAAGTAATATCAGGGTAAGAGTAAGAGTATCGTCTACAAAGAAATGTGATTCACAACTATTAATTACTAACCCAACATAGTTTCTAATTTATCCAAACGAATTATAAGACAATTAACTAAAATAACTTGAAAATTAAAGACAACAAAATGAGCAAGAATAAGTATAAAAAGTAAATGCAAGCACTAAACTTAATAACCAAGATGTCAAATTATAATCAATCAAATGCGAGATCTAGAATTACAATCTATTCTCTAGCTCCACTAATTACCTAATTCCCCTCTTAAATTAACTAGTCCAATAGAGTTGTGAACCTAGAATAATAATGTTATCAAGAAGCCTTTTGCAAGTGCTAAATGGACTTACCTAGATAAGATAATACATTATCCCTAATATCAATTGACTAAGTTTATTAAAATTAGGTTCTAAAAATGGTTGCACAAGTCACAAAAATATATTTCTATCCAGTTCAAAGTTAACCCAAATTAGGTAGTCCTATGTTATTTTACCTAAGTCCAAATATCTATTCTGTTTTCCAAGCTCATAGAAATTTCACTCAACATTTCATTTAGTAGACAAATAAATAGAAAGCAAGAAGCACAAGATAAGACGAACAACTCAACAATAGATTTCATTAATAAAAGAGGAGGAATAAGTAAAATATATATATTAGAGATTCAATTGTAACCCTAGGCAAATGAGTTTAGCTCATATTCAATATAAACAACCCAATATATAAAATACAAAGGTTCAACATCTTAAATGTATAGAAATTAAATAGTAAGAGAAGAAAAATTAAAGAAAAACTCTTTAGGAGTTCAAATCTTCAACTCTAGCTCTTCAATCCCCTTGGTTCTTGATGTTTCTCCCTTGGAAATGGCCTCCAATAGATTTTCGGCAGCTATGGTTTTTGTTCCCCCCAAATGAGTGAGAAAGATGCTATTTAAAGAAGCCTACAAACCTGCCTCAGATTGCGTGTCATGTGTTAAAATGCTGAAAAATTCCAAGTATTGGGGTCGTGGCCTCACTTTTGTTGTCGCGGTGCCAAAATGACATAATTTGGTAGCACCATATATTTCTCAATATGTGGCACTGCGGTGCTAGAAAATGGTGCCCATGCGCTGCTAGAATTGCCTAACACTTAGGGCAAAAACATACATGCATGTAAACTATGGAAAAACACATGATCACATCATGAACGCAGCAGAATAATTAGCGGATTTAGGTTTTAAAATTTTTACATGAAAATAATTTTCATAATCATATTACATGCATATATCATTTACAGGATCATGTATAACATAAATCAAATCTAGATGCACAAACCCTAGAGATGGGATTAGGGTTTACCTCTTGTAGCGTGCTCCTTCTTGATCTCCTTGTTGATGATGATCAAACCTCCAACCCTAGATCTTCTTGCCTATCCTCTTGCTCTTGGTTGATGAGGTGAGTGGGCACCAAGTTGAATCCTTTGTTGGAGAACGATCAAGAACGCCTTCTTGATCTTTGGAACACCAGGACGTAAGATGAGACCGTGAGATAGTAGGAAACTTTTTCTCTATCACTCAGCCTGGGGTGGCCGAAAACTCTCTCTCTCTCAATGCCTTAGGCGTGTAGCACAATATGTGTTACTGTACAGTTTTTTCTCTCATGTATCTTATACATATGAGGCAAAAAACTGCTAATCCTAGTCCAACTAGGATTGGGCTTGTTCTCCAATTTGGGTTTTAGGTGTAATTTTATAAATATGTCTAACCCATGAAACTTATTTATAAAAATACCAACTTCTGTGT
>JXTC01000479.1:156533-168965 GCA_002914845.1 Trema orientale
TTTATGTTGTACTAGTGTTTCTATCAGAAGTCACATACTTCAATGATTTGAGACACATCATTCCCGTTGAGATAGACAAACACTACAACCTATAGAAAATAAAGTATTCCATCTTTATTTACAGATTGTGAACTAATTCATTTAGACTTAGATAAAGAAATAAGTCTCCCCATAATTAACACTTAATCATGTTTATTTCTTTATACACAAATAAAGTCATGGAATCTTTTTCAGATAAATAAACTATACAACTAGGATAGTTTAATCTAGCAAATATCATAATTGCATATAAGAGAAAGTTATTTATACTCAAAGGGTATAATTGGAAATATACTTTTTAGGACAAATATCCCAACATGCGCAACCGCTCGAGTTCCTAGACCATTTTTGGGTCACTTTGGCCCCGTGGCTTCATTCTGCTACACTGCAGTGCCATTCTCTCAAGTAATTGTCATCTTTTTGATCTGTTTAGCTCCAAATTGCATCTGCTTAGTTCGATGGTTCCATACCTAAAAATTGTATCCAAAACACCATAAAAAACACAAAAAATAAGCTCAAAGATGAACAATTTTTAAGCTCGAAGAGATAGAAAAGATAAGTAGAAAATAGATTTATCATACAGCATCCATTGCTATATGAATCCTTGCTTCCCAACTCAACACGTTTGTCTTATTATGACCTATTTAGGAGTAGTTAACTCAGAAAAAATTACGGTTTCCTACTAGTATATATTTCCTAACATAATATCCTTAACCTCAACCTTTTACTTGTAAAAAGAACATATTATTACAAAATTGAACCTAAAAGATGTGAGCCTAAGTCTCTATTAGCTGTGTATTCACAGATAAATGTCAGGTAGATTCCTTCATTGTAATAACCAATAAGGCTTGTTAAGTTTCTACGATAAACTTTCGTAAGAAGCTTAACATGCAATTAGGAATGTCACACAACATTATTATTACTATTTAATTTATTAACTATATAAATATAGCATGAGTGAAGAAAAAACATACCTATGCTTGAAACTATTGATAGCCCTAAACTGATGAAGAAGAAAGCACCTTAATAGCTACTTAAGAGCCGTCATCTATGAAGCCATGTTAAACTGTTCCATATCCACTAAATTGAAGAACTCGCTCAAAGTTGTTTGTAATTCTAAGGACATCAACGTAAGTAAACTATCATTTTATGGACTTAAATGAATTTTGTTGAGCCTTGGGCTCTGCATTTACATTTAAAAGTTTATAACAGAACGTTTCTAGCTTGGTTGATATGAAAACTTGCTGAATACCTAACGTAGTTAGCTTGTGACTTCTTCTTTTTCAAGCCAACCAAAACAGCCAAAGCAACAACCAATCCACCAAGTACTGATGCTAATATTGGAATTAAGGTACTTTTCTTCTTCTTATTCTTGCATTTAGATAAAGAATACAAATTTAGGTTTTTCCCAATACTAAGATAATCAAAATTGAAGGAAAATCTTGTCATTTTTAAGTGTAAAAGTATAAAATAATTCTGTGACATTGAGATCAGAACTGATGCAAAATTGTTAACATAAGAAACTATAGACAACAAAGTCATAGCTGTATTGAAGTACTTTCATTTTTGTATTTCTAAAATACCATATTATAGTTTTATCAACAGTAAATTCTTATGCAAATTAATTATCCTGTCATGAAATCAGAAAATGATCTGTAACCTGTGACTTTGTTCAATAATTTTTCACAAGAAAAGAACCTCATAAAACTTACAGGGATATAATTCTAGGTAGATCAAAACTATTGTAGCTACAATTTAGCCCAATCCATAAATATTCTACTAGAACACAATGTGTTTTTCTTTTTTTTTTTTTAAAGTAGGAACACAAGGTGTTAGGATAATGCCCAAAAAGTATTTATTATTTATGGATATTTATTGAATATTTTCGATATTTAATAAAGTGATATTTCATGCATAGTATTTGCACTAATGTTTCGGTTATTGTACAATAGTAAATATCAAAAGGTTCCATGATTTATTTATTAGAGAAATATTTTAATAAATTTTTTTATTAAACTTAGGAAGTATATTTACTAATTAAATAAAATAAGATTATTCATAACTAAAGAAAAATTAGACACTTTTCTTGGATCATGTTGCAAGACTTGAAGAATTTATAGTATCTTAAACTATACTGGTATGGCTATGTGCAAAAAGTGTTGGTATATGTAAAAGTATATTGAACAAGGATTATGTAAAATATGTTCTCGTGATAAGTGTCAATAATGAGAATATATTCTCACAAACTTGATAATTAACACATGGCTTTCTTAATCCTGAAATAAGTGTTGAATTCTTGTTCATAACTTGTATTATTTGATATGAATCAAGAAATTGACGATCTAGACCATGACATTTTAGTAATGCATTATTATGAGCATTGGGAATATATGCTTATAAATATAGAATCCACAACTCTATTATATAGAGAAGTGAATACTATCTTGAAGAGCTATAGGAGCATGGATGATTTAAACCTTAGCTAAGTAATTAATATAATTAGTTATTTTATTAATTAAAGACTTTTTATAAGTCTAGTTATTTATTAGATATAGTCTTGTGTCAAGAAATTGAAATAAAGATGGGTAAAATAGTAATTTTACCTAACTCAAATTATTGGTATTCATGTAAAGATATGCATAAAAATGTTAATTATCTAATGGACATAATTCTAATTGTAAAGTATCTTGTGATATTTATTTAATTCGATAGTGCAGTTTAGATCTTTAGTGGAATAAATCTATAACTAGTAGTACAGGCCTACTTGTATTAAGAGTTAATAAAAACTGAGACTTATTCGATTGTATAAGCCTTAAGAGGAGTCTATAAAAGACTTCTCTCCCCTCTTTTGTGTATACATTCAGTTTTGCTGAAACATTAGTTTAGTAGCTGCACATAGAAAACTGAGAGAAAAGTGAGAGAGTTAAAATTATTAGAGCTACCGTTGGAGGCTATTGAACTTATTCGATTCTTACTTAGAGGTTGATTAAGATCAAGGTGCCCACACATCTATGCTATTACAAGCTTAGTGTTTAAGAAGGAAGACTCATTGATTGAGGTATTTAGACCATAACAAAGATTCATAATTGATTTTATGAAAAATCAAATCCGAAAATTTTTTATTTTCTGAGATTCTGTTTATCTTTGATTTTGCCATGTATTTCATAAAATTTAACCAACACAAGGGTCTCCATCCCAATTTCTCTTTAGTCTATAACTTGACTTCACATTTGTGATTGAATCCACTAATGTTGTCACATTTATTCAAATAGAAATAGTGAAAAAAACAATGAGACAATATAGTACTAATGAAACAAGCAAAGAAATTAAGCTCGTATTGGGGAAAACATACCATTCTTTTAGTATGTCTCTGATTATAAAAAATCAATCGACGAGTAGACCTCAAGTCCATTAAAAAAGGGAGGCAAATTTGAATTTTTAAGCTTAATAAATGAAAATTATAGCTTGTTGAACACGAAAATCCCGAACAGCTGTATACGGTAGTTGTGTAGAGGTAGAGAGGAACCAAATCTTCAGACCAAAGCTTCTCATTAAGAGTTATAATGAATGCTCTTGACTAGTTACTTTTGAGCATTTGAAGTTCAGTAAAGTGCAAGTAAAAGCAAAAATTAGTACTCTCATCATGGGAATCCAAATAAAATTCCATTGATGGGCATTACAATGGTGCTAGTGACAATAGAGGCTGCCTGGTAGTTTTTCTGACCACTGGTATCCACAGTTTCGATGTACTAATTTGAGTCCATCACTTAAAGTTATAGGATAACCAAATCCTATCAAAACCCTTGATTCATGTGCATACTTACATGTTATATGTAGTAGAACTTGTATTGTGAAAAAAATAGAGGAGTTAAACTAGTCAGTGAAGAGGCTAATGATTTTATAAGTTCACAAAGATTCTGGTAGAGGGATATTATGTTTTATGAGATAGAGTTTTAGAGATAGACACGAAGACTAAGAGGAATATCAACTAGAGGCAAGTAAAGATAAATATTTTTACTACATTATAAGAGTATAGTACGTATTGGTATTCTCTATTTGCTATGTGAAGTACATGCCTATTTATATGTACTATTTTTATATATTACGTTTATGGAATAGTGTGTATAGCATATGCATAAGGCATATTCATGAAAGGAAAGTTAAAGTGATTTTGAGAAGTTCAGGTTTTAATGTATATGTTACCATCGTACCTAAGTTTTTATATTACGTTGTTTATAAGGTATGACTCCTAGCTTGGTGATTATGGAAAAAAAGAGGTGGTGAAATCCCTTGAGGTGAAAGAGCCAATATAGGGTAAGCCAAATATATGAATGTGGTGAAATCTCTTGAGGCAAAAGAGCTAAGATAGGGTAAGCTAAATGAAAGAGATCTACTATGTTACTGAGTTAGGAGTTATGCTTAAAAGGGGCCCAAAATGATTTTTAAGAAAAGAATGTTTTCAAAGAGAATTTTATAAGATGTTTTCTAAGGAAAGGTTTTACAATGGATAACAAATACTTTTATAGCACGTCATCATTCATGTGCGTGTACTGTCTTTACTTATTGAGCACTAACTCATTATAGTTCTTGTAATACATGTTTGAATTGCATCAGTAGATTCTTAAAAGTTGCCTGAGCTGCAGTTCTATTCGCTCCATTATACGTTAATATCTTGTTTTTAAAATTATTATCAAAGTTTACTTTTGAAACAAAATGCTATTTTGAACTCTTCTACTTTCAATTGCTCAATTTTCAAAAATGTTTACAAAATGTAAATGCTCGCTGGCCTATCTAGTCATATTTTTAAGTAAAGTTCGACCAATTAGGTTAAGGGGCATTACATATAGGTACTTAAAGTAGAATCAAATAAACTTGTAAATAGAGTATTTAATCAATAAACATATACAACTTTTGTGTAGAACTGAATGACAGTTACTTATCCATATGCTAGATCAGTGGTTGAACAAGTATCTAAGTGCAAAACAAGGGCTAAAAACTCTAATAGGGCAATGTTATTATCATAAGCTAGACTACTCACAAGCCTTAATTCTATAGTTGAAATGTAGTCCTAAGATGGAACATGTAAGATCTCCTGGATGTCGTTTATACACGTTCACAAACTTCACTGTGCCCAAAAGTTGGCTTATAAATTGAAATAAAATTCGGGCATAGTGTTTTGGTTGTCGTAATTCCTATGATAAAATGTTACTCTAATGATGTATCATCAAAGCATATTAACAAAAGAATAATCTTTAAAATTATAAGCAATATTCATGATTCATCAAAACTATAACTAAAAGTATTCAATTCTCATCATAAAAGTTAGAAAGCGCCCTAAGACTCAAAACTACACAACCAAAAACGAAAAATTTAACCTTAAAAACACAAACAAATAAAAACTTCGAAAAACTATTCATAAATTTTTCTCTTACACTTAAACTCTATATTGTCCTCAATTTAGCACTAATCTCTAATGCAAGGAATTACCATAGAAATGAAAATAAAAATAACTAACTAAAATAAAGAGAAAAAAAAAAAGCGAAATAAAATAAATTGAAAAGAGAAAGAGGTTAAGAAAATCAAATTTGATTTTTATTGTACTCCTTACCTTCTTATATCAGGTTGCCTCCCATCATACACTTGGTTTCTCGTCCTTAGCCAGACATGCATCCGTTTAAAATAATGGTTTCCTCCTATCTATTGTGTCAAAGAATACAACATATGGATCTTCATTTTATTTTGCCCTCAAAATTGGCATGGGCGGAAATATTAAGGCCTGTTGCCTCAATCTCACACCTTTTAGATTGATTAGCTAGGGAGAAAGGCACCACCCTAGAAAGATACCACCCTTTGGTTGAGATCTTGAATAATTAAGTGGAGAGATAGTGATAGGAGTGTATTGCATTGGTCGAGTGGCATCTGGTGAAGGTGGGTCACATAAATCTAGTGGCAGTGATGGGTCTTTTGGTAGGTTGGTTGGAAGTATTTGAGATCGTTCCACCATTAATAAGTCGTGGAATCCTCCATTCTTGTTATTTCATGGTTCCTCCATGTTCTCCTTGTAGACTTCCTTAGGTAATGTAGACTCTTCAATGGTATGGGAGGGTTGCTACATGTTGGCTCAATCTCTCCCTATTTCTTTGAAAGTCGTGGTGTATGTCATTCGTACTTTTAGTAAGCGTATCGACAAGGTCTCTTAGTTCATCCAACATCCCTTTACTTCTGTTCTCCTCTATCATATTATCACTTTTTACCATCACTGCATTAATAATTTCCTTCGGCTTCTCAAGTGGTTATAGTGATGGATTAGGAAAATATTGGGCTACCAATTGTGCATCTTCATTAATCAATAGCTAAGGCTACTTTCTAATATCTTAAACTTTGCTCCAAAAATTTCTTGAAATTGAAGTGAAGTAGTGGCTATAGCATTGACCATATCTTCTAGTGATACTCCTAAAACTCCACCCCAATCATTAGCATATTCATTCCTCACCATAACTCGGAATGTGGGGCACACATGGTAAAGATAATCTGGTATTTGACAATGGTCACATGACATGCTACGTTAGATCACCATAAGATGTGCCGGAGAGGTGAGTGTGGCCAATTGTTGCCCAATATTTCTTGCCACATCTACCTTCTCATACAGAGGATATTGCATAATATGTCTGTTTCTCCACTAAGCGTCATATGAAGGCACTGTGCCATGTTGGGCATAATTAAGATGTATCTATAGATTAAACATCATTACGTATCTTGAAGAAAAAATGAAACTAAAAGAAAATAAAGAAAAAAAAAATAGAATTAATAGCAAATTAATTAGAAATCGATTTTCTGGCAACGGCACGAAATTTGATAGCAGTCATTAATGCAGTCAGATTAAATTATAATACCTCCTCTAACTATCCTAGAAAATCTCATACAGTAGCAAAAAGAGTCGATTCCACGAGAAACTAGTCTAATTAATAAGCTATTAATCCTAAGGTTAAAGGAGGATTCTAAATAAAAACTAAAACTAATACAAATAATTAAAATAACAAAAACAATTAAATAAACTAGGTTAGAGATACATTCTTATTAAATTAGTCACCAAATTCTATATTCAATTATTATTCAGAACTACTAACTGTAGATAGCAGACACATGCCACTAACCCTATACTCTATTAATTATCACTAGACAAAACAAATTCTTTATCTGGATTCTATTAGCAAGATAATATTGGATATACTCACTCAATTAGTCTATACTAATGCATTGAGAACTAGACTAGGTTGAATCTAGATAATAATCACACATAGATCGTTTGAACCAGAGTTATGTCTTCATGATAGACTAATTAAATTACGCAATCTGATTTTCACTATGATTATACTACATCAATTAGAAATCTTAGATAATTACGGATCTAAAATCTAATATAGCCCTAGAAATCTATCATGAATTATTTAGTTGGCCACAAAAATAAATCAAAATAGAAATCATAATCATCAAACATACAAGAATAATAACAATACTGAAAAATAGTAATTGACATATAAAACTGAAAAAACTAGCAAAAACTCTTGTCTAGGGTTTTGAAGTTGCTCTTAACCTAATTTAGCACATATATAAGAATAAACAATAAAAAACATTATGCTAGAAAAGTAAAACAAAGGAAAGGAAAAGAAAGAAGAATGAAGATAGCTGTAGATCCCGCCTCTAAGCTCTCTCTCTCTCTCTCTCTCTCTCTCTCTCTCTCTCTATATTTTAGGTATTTTTCTTTCTAAGAAGTCTCTTTAATCTGACCTAGAATGACCTATTTATAGAGGAAGACTCGACAATGGTATCTTTAAAAATATTTAGTCAAATTAGAAATCCTTGGTGTGCAAAAACACATCAATACAGAGGCAAAACCTAAGTCGGACGCTGCGACACAAGGGAGCAGTGCTGCGGTGTCTGACCTCTGGTCCTCAGCTTCATAATTTTATGTTTTTTCTAAACTGTAGTGGACACCATGACGCATGGGGTTTAGTGCCACGGCACTGAGGCTCCATTCCTCCGGTTCTTTGCTACGTCGCTCCAACTCATCCCTGTTTAACTCTTTTTCAATCATTCCTTCGTTTCACATCTAATAAAAATAAAACAAGATAATTAGCCTCATATTTAACACAAAAACAACCAAAGTAATATAGAGAATTCATCATCATTTAAGTGTAAATGGACACCTATCAGAATCCTTGCACAACAAGCCTAGCTTTATCTCTCACAATCTCATATTATGATTTTGCTCGTCTACAACTATATATTTGTATCTAACATGTTTTACGCCTTCAGGTGTTAGGCCAACTAACCCAAATACATTATATTTAGCAAAGCATTTAATTCTACCTGAAAGCGCATCTTTTCTAGTTTAGCCAATCACATTTGCGACAACATTCTTCGAAGAATTTTGGTTCGTGATCCTCTTTTTTATTTATAACATCAGTGGCTTCTATATATGAAAATATGTTGTCGATGGATTTTTCATTTTGGTCCCATATTTTCCTAGTAGGTATGTGTTTTGGGGTTTTTCTAATTTTTTAAATTAATTTTAAGACATAGATTAGTGGTAATTAAGCAAAAGAATACCAAGGATTAAGCTAGCTTACCTAAGCTGCGTGTAGTACAGGACAAACGACACAATGCAAGAAAAACCACATCTAGCATAGTCTAAACTTTATGCCGTTTGGAGTATTTCCATCTAAGCTCTAAACTACACACCGTATAAGCTGAGCTATATGTTTTTTAGAGTTATTTCATCCAAAGCCCGAACTACATGTCATCCAAGATCAAACTATATGTCACTCAAGCAGAAACCACATGTCATTTTGGAGCTCTTTCCTTCGTGTACAAGCTGCCAACCTTCAACTACAAGCTCCTCTATTTTTCTAGAAACTTCTAAAAGCCTCTAACTTGTGTCCTAAGATCTTGCAACTCAAGTACTTGTATGAGGAAGCTGCCTAATTTTTCTAGAAGCCTCTGAATGCTTCTAACTTGCACACCAAGTCCTTGTAACACAAGTCTTTGTTGGCTTGGCCAATATAGGGCTGCCACCTAGTCCCCTTATTGCTTAAGTTCCCTTGTAAATCAAGGCATGATATTGCCTATGAATAAGGGTAGACCCCCTCACAGTAAGATGATTCAGCTCCAAGCATATTAACACATAATATATTCTCTCTTTTCTCTTGTTTAAGCCGTGTCCTCTCTATTTTTCTTCCACTACTCTCTTGGATTCTTATCTCCACTCTTGATTATCTTGTTTTTCTCTCAATACCATAGCAATTAACATCGTCACCATCACTTATTCCTCTTGGCTATACCACCACCATCTCCATCATCTTGTCTAAGCCGTAACATATCATTACCAATTCATCTCACCTCTTATTGAGCCTAATTCATGTGCATGTTGTTTTGCACAAGTCCAATTTATATCCTCATCATTTCTTCTTCATTAATACCATGAGTGGAAGCATATATATGCACGGGATCTTATAATATCATCACTTTATCAATTCGTGGTCACTTTGCTTCCACCTTGTTCACATTTGCTTACTAGGTCTTTCTTTCGTATATCTCTTATTAATTTTATGTTTCCATTGTCATATTAGTATTATTGTCTAATCCTCATTTCTCTCTTCACTTTATATATTTTTATATACACTTTTTTATATACATGCATATAGAACTTGGTCAATAGGTTTCTTTTTAGAGTTGATATTTTCTTAAATATTTATATAGGCCTAAATATTTTCAAATGTCTATTTCCTAAGTCCATACTTATTTGTTTACATATACAAGGCCCAATAATTATTTTATATCATTATCTATCTCATAAATAGTTTTATAACATTTTCTTACTAGTCAATTATCTTTATACCATTTTCTATTATCTTATTATTCTTACATTACTATTTCTACTAATTTGTTTTATAAGTTTTCTTGCATGCAGTTTCTAACTCTCGCACTTTAATTATTTATGGGCCTCGAGCTACTCTCCTCGAACTCTGTGCTTAATCTGTGGTACAAGTTCGCGATTTTGTGTTCTCTCATTATCTCTCACCTATTATTTCTATTATTATTATTATTATTGTTGTTATTATTATTATCCCTAATCTCTTTATTGTCTGTATCTAATGTCTAGTTGACATTATGGTCGGTTTATTCGCCTTCATCAACTAGACTTTGGTTCGGGGTCGGAGTTGTGCTCTTGATTAATTAGTATGACCTGTACTTAATTAAAATAAAACAGAAGATGATTGGGTTATACCATTAGAATGCACAACAGAAAGGGTCGTCACAACACTTCCACGTGTCGAAACAAGATAGGCGGTTGCAATAAGAACAACTCTTCCTACGTATCTCGACAAGATTGGCGGTTGCAAGGATGACTCACTTAGTGTGCAGTAGAAATAAAATAATATTAAAAGTTGACGGAGGCGAATAAACCGACCATATTGTCAACTGAAGACTAGAAGTAATATAATAATGCAATAAATAAATAGACAAAGAATTAAATATTACTAATTGACTGAGGCGAATAAACCGACCATGGCGTCAACTAGAAGTTAGCAACAGAAATAAAGTGCAGAAAAATAAATAGTTAGAAACTGACGAAGGCGATACTGTCCATATGCCAGTTTTAGTTAGTTAGAAGGGTTAGAATTACGAGGCGGTAAGTCCAGCCATATCGTCGTAAATAATAATAAATAACTGAAATAAAAGTGCTGAAATTTAAATAAAGTGGTGTGACCGGTTGCAAGGGAAAACAACACAAATCACTAAATAAATGCGCACAATAATTAAAAGGGGAGCAAAGTAACCGATTGCACTTAAGGCAGCAATACAGATTACTTTACAGGGAAGAGGGAGCGTAGTAACTGATTGCACTTAGAGCAGTAATACAAATTACTCGCCAAGGTAGAGATATATATATAAATATAAATATAAAATGTAGAGAGCACAAAACCTCGAACTTGTAATACAGGTCAAGCACGAGATTGTGGAGAGTAGCTCAGTATCCAAAGATCACTGAAGTACATGAATAAGAAACTGCATGCACAAAAAATTTGTTGTACAAGTTAGTAGAAAAAAGTGACATGAAAATGATAAATTAGTACAAATGTGATGTAAAAGTATTTGAATGAAAGTAAAATAATGTAAACTTAGATATAGGACCTAGGAATACAAAAAAGTAAAAATGGACCTAAAAGTGAACATGTGCAAAATTGCTTAAGCCTATGTAAATATTTAGAGATATGACAAAACTATGGATATATTGACTAAATTCTACATGCATGAACGTGTAAAGAAACTCACAGATACATATATATGTATATACACGTAAATGGTAAGAAAAAGACCAAAAGATTGGTCACGGCTGTGTGTGAGATGGTGTTGACAATTTGGAGTTACAAATTAGTAAAGAGATTGAGATGGGATGGTTAAGTTTATATATATATACTAGTGAAAGGCGGCACGTGCCTAAGGCACGCGCCCGTTGTTTTCAATTATTGCTATCAAACTTTCCATGCACGCCGTTTCTTTTAATTAGTGCTATCAAATTTTTCATTTCGAATGTGAAGGATAATAATATGTACAGTATGAAGGATAATAATATGTACATATATGTTATTAAAAGGAAAGAAAATAAGTATATTTGAGTTGTAACAATGAGGAAACATATGTACAAGGAGCTACACGAGCTCAAGAGACAACTTTCAGCTCATTTTACAGTTTTTGACACGAGCTGATTTTACAATGCCAAGTTCACAAAGAAAACTGAGGAAGAAATTCAATTATAAAGATTTAGAATACATTAACTGGGGCTAAGAGTCAGATTTTTTATATCTCAGCATATTTTACTATTTAAACAAGTATATATTTATCTCAAGAAGTATTAGGATTCATGAATGATAACACTTCTTTATAAACAATATTCTTAGTATATTGATCATCAATATTATGTGGAATTGTAGGTTTAATAAGTATTTTGATACATTCAGCAGATCTAGCTCTTGATAATGCAACATATAGTTGACCATGTGAAAATACAGGTTCAGGAAGATATATACCAACGAAGTCTAAAGTTTGTCCTTGAGCTTTATTTATAGTCATGGTAAAACTTAGACGTATTGGAAATTGAGTTCTTTTGAATGGAAATGGAAATTTTTTATTTTCAATCGGTATAAATGGTATTCTAGGTATAAATACTCTTTTTCCAATATAATAACCACTACTAATTTCTGCGTCAATAATATTTAGTTGAAAGTGTCGGCAAATCAAACGAGTACCATTACATAATCCTTCAGAAGCATTAAGATTACGAAGTAAGATAATTGGACAATTTGATTTTAATATTAATTCATGAGGAGG
>JXTC01000479.1:174620-235536 GCA_002914845.1 Trema orientale
AAATATTAAAAACAAAATACAACACGTGTCCTGAGTTGTGATACGTGTATATCAGTACATATCATTTTCTGTACTACACTTGTACGTTTTTTTTTCCTGATAATTACTACACTTGTACGTTAACTTGAAGACCAAAAGGCTTATGACACATATATATACTGTTTCTCTCTTTGACTAAAAGTCCAAAAACACTCATTCGGCACTTTCAAAAAAAAAAAAAAAAAATTGAAGTGATCTTTGATTTTTTGGAATAAAAAATACTGACTACAACAAATCAGAAGAAGACAGAACTTATCAGTTAACCAGAGAAAATATTTAAAAAATAGCTTAAGCAGCTGGAACATAAGCGCGCTTCCCTAGACGTATTCCTTCTTCTATAATTGTTATAAATATGTGTATGGAGAGGATAATATGAAGATAAGTGGGGCCACGGTTGAACATCAAGGAAAGAAAAAAGTGACCATTAAATGCAAGAAAAGGTAACCAAGAAAGGGGAAATAAAAAGTAACCAGACAAATGCAAGAAAAGGCTAAAAGCAAAATGGGATCTATAAGGCTTCAGGCCTCGTCAACGTGGAAAAGAGAAAGCATTTATTGACTTGATAGTATATGAGAGAGAGAGAGAAAGGACGAGTTAATTGTATTAAATGAGCTCTAGGGATGTACGAAAATGGATGAGCTTAATTGTATTAAATAAAGAAAGAAAAGACAATTTTAAAGAGAAGGGGATATGAGCTGCCAAGACCAAAAAAAAAACTGCTCTTCCTTTTTTTTTTTAGCCCTCCTTTATATCAGGTTACAAGGCTTTTATATAGGCCAAAGCCTAAAACGTTAACCGACTACATTAAAAGAAGTGGCATGCTTGGCTGCCACGTACTCACTGAGGTGTCAATAAACTATATAACCAGAGCTTAGGTTTTGACACATATGTAATAAATTGGTCAAATAATTGCTTGACACATGGCATGGTATTGGGGTTCAATAAGAACTTGACAAGTGGCTCAATAATTTTGTGACACATAGCATAATGACTAATGTGGTCCAAGCTCCTTGATGATGTGGCATGAATTTGACTATGTCCCAATAAGAAATTGACACTTGTCTCAAGATGTCAAAATTTTCTTGTGTAATTTTGCCCTATCATATTTTATTAATTAACCCCATATTGCACAATTATCACATTATGTGTGACTTAATATTTTTAGTTAGTGACTAATTATAAAAATTTGTCACACTCCAAAACAACCTTTTTATTATTTCTGCGTTATTATATTATCGTCGATCTGTAAGCTAGTTATCCCTACAATCGCCTACGTACAGGGACGCCGTGGGAAGTGTCTTTCTCTATTGCGACTGCCTATCGGGACTTCGATACGTAGTGTCAGTATTGTAATAATACTTATACTATTATTATGCCAATATTATTATTGTTATATTGTAAGTACGTTATCCCTGTAATCGCTAATGTGGCAAAGACGCTGTAGGAAGTGTTGTTTTTTATATCGACCGCCCATCATGACTTCGACACATAGACAGTGTTGTGATAACTCTTACACTTATGTACACTATGCGAGTCATTTCTACAATCACCAACGTGGTAAGGATGCCATGGGAAGTGTCGTTTTCTATCCTAACCACCCACTGGGAGTTCGACACGTGGCTCGTATTGTGATGGCCATTTTTGTGTACACCCTGTGGTTTAACTTTAATCTCAATTAGTCTCTACTTTATTTTAATTAATCACAGGCCTCATTAATTAATCAGAACACATGGTCTGATCCCGAACATTAAAAGGCGACTCCACTAGGGAGTAGCCAAGGGAAAACTGACGTTTCTTCGAGATTCCCAAGATCGGCGAGTGCATCTCGTTACCTTACCCATTTCATCTACTGGTGTACCGTTACTCTGCCTATTTTATTTCTCAATATCTAGTGGTGTACCATTACTCTGCCTGTTGTATTTCTTAATATTCGGTGGTGTACCATTACTCTGTCTGTTTTCAACACTTGATAGTATACTATTACTCTGTCCGGCATACCGTTATTCTGCCCGTTTCATTTCTTGATACTTGATAGTGTGTCATTACTCTATCCGGTGTACCGTTATTCCTTTACACCATAATTCTGCCTATTTCACTTCTCGAAATACGGCCACTGCTTTCTCCTAGAATCTCTTATTGTCAAAGTCCATTCCTAAACACTCTCTTTCTTATTGTTGAAATTCCACTTCCTAAACACTCCCTTTCTTGTTGTTGAAATTCCACTTCCTAAATACTCCCTTTCTTATTGTTGAAATTTCATTCCTGCAACAGTTCCATCTTTCCTTTTTCAAAATGGATAGTCAACAACAACATCCTCAACTGAAACAACAACAAGAACCCTCTAATATTGAGTTGACTAATGCAGTCAATAGCTTGGCCAATTCGCTCAATGATATCAAATGAGAGATACAAGCATCTTATGCTCAAATCTTACAACGATTAACTGGAGAAAGAAGATCGAATGAAGTTGGATCTTCCACCCCAACTCTTGACCCAAGTGGCATTCTGCCTGTTACAACGGACCAAAGCTCTACTCTATCCCAAGTTAGTGGAAATACTGCCAATGCTGCCATCACTACACTAAGTGATACTGGCAAAAACCTCCTCACCAAATTTTATCACCAAGGAACAATTGCTAGAAATGTTCAAGCACGAAGCCGAAAGAGGCCGCAGAAATATAGCAGCTATAGAATTCCAACCTCTCTATCCTGCTTGGATCACGTCAAAGCCGTATCCAAAGGACTATGTCAGCCCTTCATTCAAAAAATTTAATGGTAAAAGCGGCAATGCTAGAGAACATGTCATCAGTTTCCTTGATGATCTTGGAGTTTACACCTCTGACCATGAGCTCCGTTTGAGAGAGTTCTCTAAGTCTCTTACCGATAGGGCTTATTCGTAGTTCGTCAACCTACCTGCTGGTAGTATTACCACTTGGGAAGAATTAGTGACAGTTTTCTGCACTCAATTCTTCATGGCAAAACGCAACTTAGAATTAGCCGACCTCGCTACTTTGAAGCAGCGGGAAAATGAGTTTCTTTCTCACTTTGTATGAAGACTCAAAGAAATTGCTCTTGATTGCAGAGAGATAGTATCTGAAAGAGGACTCATTTGTATTCGCATTAGTGGGATGTTGACGCCATATCGAATTCACATCGAAAACTATGTTATCACTAATTTTGCTGACTTGATGTTCCGAGTCAACAACATCGAAGCTTCTATGTCCCAAATATATATGCCAAATCTTGTCCAGATGATGCCTTCACAAGTTACAACCAAAGTCACGCCTTACAAGCAAAAAAGGACAGTAGATATGGTCGACCAATGCCAACTACCGAGAAGAGACCAGGAAATTCCACCTGCGATCCCGTTCACAAATGAGCAGATTGACGTACTTGTTCAGGCTTGGATAGAAGATGGAGATCTAATCTGTCCCCCCAACACCAGGCTACCGATGCAAGAACAATTAGCAAACACACGATTCTGCCTGTTCCACTGCAAAATTAGCCACCCTACTTTTGAATGCTATAAAGTCAAAAGACATTATCTAATCAAAGATCGAAGAGGTGAAAATACTGCATGACAACCAACAATAAAGAGCGGAAGTCAACCCCTTTTCAAGACATGGAGGTGACCAAGTGAGAATATGCATCATCGAAGAGTACTCAAAATCAGACTTAGCCCAAGAAAGTTCCTCCAAAAAAAAAGAAATAAATGACATGATGCATAACTTCACGAATTCTTAAGTATTCAAAAATCTTTTTGACACTCTCAAGTTCAATACTGAGGTGCGATGAGAAGCCACTATTGCTTTATTCAAGATCTCTCAGAAATTCGGTTCACAATGCTGCGCCGTCAATCACCAGTAAAGTAAACCACTAGAAGAAGTGAAGATAGAATTACCTCCTCTGCAAAAGATGCACAAGCCCCACATCTGTTCCACAACATATCACTCTATGTAGAGGCTAAGGTAAACGAATTGTTTCTCAAGCGTGTCCTTATTGACAATAGCTCTTCTGTCAACCTCATACCATTAAGTACTTTCAAGGCTAACAGTATCCTTGAAGACAAGCTAATCTTTCAGACAGTACCCTTGGTGACTTTTGCTTCTGATAACTTTAACATCAAAGGTTATGTCAATGTGGATTTTTAAATTAGTCCTATCAGAGCATCCACTAAATTCTATGTCATCGATGTGGATGTCCCTTATCACATTTTGGTTGGGAGACCATGGCTTCATCAACATCATGCAGTACTTTCTTCCCTCCACTAGTGCGTAAAGGCCATCTAAGGTAAAAAAGGAGTCATGATTCCAGCCACTAAGGCTCCTTTTGCAAAGTAGGCAGAATCTACCCTATATGAGGATCTCGCCGAAAATGTCAATGCTACGAGGCCTCAAGGCATCAGTCTAGGTAATACAGCCAATACATCTTCTGAGGACATGGAGATAGATCCAGTCACTCCCAAAAAGGTGTTACTCCGAAAAGACACCCTTCCTGATAGTCGAACTTTGTACGGTTTCTGAAAGTGTGGCAAAAACAACAATAGCCTCCCAAGTTCTCAAATAGAATATGCCGAATTGATAGAGGCAATTCCCCTCGCGTCCGACAAGTTACAAGATAAGCCTTCAAACCCACAAGATGGATTGAAAAAGATCAACTTAGGTATCGAAGGAAAAGAAAAGCCAACTTTCATCTCCACTAATTTGGACGCTAAATTCGAAGCTGCTTTACTCTTATTCCTTAAAGAATAACGCGATATCCTCACTTGGTCCTATGAAGATATGCCAGGGCTTAGTAATAAGTTAATCACTCACAAACTTGCTACTAATCCCACTATTAAACCTGTGAAGCAAGCAGCCAGAAATTTCAGTACTCACGTCCAGCTCCAAATTCAGAAGGAAGTCCAGAAGTTCCTCGATGCAGGGTTCATCTGACCCTGTGTCCATGCTATTTGGTTGGCCAATAGCGTTCCTGTTAAAAGGAAGAATGGCCAAATCCGAATCTGCATGGACTTTCATGATCTGAATAAAGTATGCCCCAAAGATGATTTTCACTCCTGAACCTCGACATGCTCATCGATGCCACGGCTAACCATGAAATGTTCTCTTTAATTAAATCAAGATGGACCCAGAAGACACGATCAAAACGGCGTTTCGCACTCCATTTAGAAATTTTTATTATATGGTCATGCCATTTGGTCTCAAGAATGCCGATGCCACACATCAGTGGGCTATGACTGCCATATTCCATGACATGATTCACGATTATGTCGAGGACTATGTTGACGATCTTATAGTCAAGTCCAGGAAACAAGAGATGCAACTCAACCACTTAAGAAGTGTATTTCAACGCTGTCAATAGTACAATTTCAAAATAAACCTACTAAAATGTGCATTTGGTATTTCTAATGGCAAGTTTCTTAGCATTGTGGTGCACAAAGAGGGTATCAGAATTGATAATGACAAGACTAAAGCTATAATTAACATGTCTCAGCCTCGAGATCTCAAGCAGCTAAGGCAATTGTTGGTTGAAATGTCCAACTATAAAATCACACACTCCCGTGCAAGTGCACGTGGTCACAAGTAATATAGATACGGAAGTAGAGTATCGAACCCATGAGGACTGATTTCTAATTCAATGCTAAATATCAAATTTATCTCAACCCTAACTTTATCCAAACAACTGAAATATTGATTTTAAAGAAATAAAATAAAACAACTAAACTAGCATGCAAAATGAATGAAAGCAAGCAATAAGAAAAATGTGTAGATTTGCTAATTCCCCAACCATAGTTTAAACGCACAAGATCCTAATTCTCCTCTTACACTAATTAATCTACTAGAGTTGTTAACTGAGAATTCGAATGTATTTACAAACTCTTTCTCAAGACATAAGTGAAAATATCTAGATAAGCTAATATATTACTCCTAACATAAATTGACTAGATTTATTAAGTTTAGTTATTCTCACACAAAGGTTGCACAAGTCACATAGGTATATTCCTATCCTATGCAAACTTACCCTAAACTAGGTAATCTTTTTTAAAATTAGATATTATGAGGTAGCATCATTTAGTTTTTAAATTCAAATTTTGAATAACTGATTATGTGATAGTTAGTTATCTATTTTGAATTTTAAATTTATTTTAATTCAAATCAGAGGTACTGTAAGAGATTTTATCCATAAAATCTTTTGTCTTTTAAATTTCAAATTTTGTGAAGATTTGAAATGTAAATTTAAATCAGAATATCTTTTCAATTTTCAAATTTGAATTTATGGTTAGTAGATATTTAATGAGATTAGATATTGATTTGAATTTTGAATTCAAATCTGACAAGATAAGATAATGGGAGATATTTAAGGAAGTTAAATTCAAATTAAGATTTCAAAAGTAGAAATTTAAATTTGAGATATTTAAGGAGATTTAATTAGTTAAACCTTTATTTAAACTGATTAGATTTTATGAAAAATCTTTTCTAATTTAAATGTTAAATATTATCTTCCGTATTTAATATTTAATATTATCTTATCAGTTAAAATTATTTAAATGTTAAATAATTTTAAATTACCATAAATTAATAAATCATTAGTAATTAAATTAATTATCTGCTTACTACTTTGGTATTATTAGGACAATGTTACATGCATGACTAATAATTAAGTATTATTGTATGATCTTTTAGTAACATGTCATATAGAAAATTAGAGCTATTCTCATGCAAATATGAACATACTCACATAATTGATTTAAGGTTACTAAACTAGTTAGATAACTGGGTAAAATCAATGAATCCCTAATTATAAAATATTGAATGGGAGAAGGTACTTGATACCTATGGTTTCCATTGTTGGTTCATTATGTATTAGGATGAGCCTCGTCTTAGAATCTTACTGAGCTCCCGTAGGAGGATTTCGTCCAGGTAATACTGGAAATGAGCTTCTTAGGATAAGATACTAGGTAGACTATATGAGTCTGATCACCCGTAGGAGACGGTCTTATATAGAAAGCATAGTTACCAAAATAATGGTTAAACACTCAACTCGAAACATTAATATCCTCCCATAGGAGTACTTATTAGTCGATTAGAGGACCAAAGAGAATGGTAGTTAGAAATACGAGATAAGAGTTATCTGTCTATTTACTAATTGAAATTGTTTCAGTTTGACTTGTAGATTGCATGACTTTCCGTAGGATGCTCGTAATCAATGGTGGTTAAATTACCATGAATATAAGTGATAGTCTAGGGGATACTTCACTTGCATATTGTATGCTTAATATTTTATGTTAATTATTCGAAACATAATTGATGATGTTTGCTTATACATGGAATGTTTATTTGCTTTTAATAGATATGACACTTAATCCTTTATCCACTTTACTCACACAAAATAAGCTGGACAGTGAAAACTATATAGATTAAAGTGGGTTCTCACTACTCCATATCCTGCTCAGCCAACTGAGGAATCCACTAACGATGAAAGAAACTTATATGATAAATGGAAGTAATCTGATGAGATGGCTAAGTGCTATATACTTGACTCTATGAGCAATATATTGGAACAACAACATCGTGGGATGGATACTGCTACTGACATGATGCTGAGTGTTGACAAAACATTCACCAGTCTCGGTCGTCAGGCTAGAAATGAGGCTACATCTACATTCATTAATCTTCGACAAAAGAAAGGTACTCCAGTTCAGGAACATATGATGAAAGTCATCACATACCTTAACGAACTGGAAATCCTTGGAGCTGAAAGTGATTGTGACACCCAAATTGACATGGTTTTGAACACATTGTCAAACACCTTTAATCAATTTAAGATCGATCATGAGATTTGTCGGAAAGACTATACTCTAACTGGCCTGATGAAAGATCTACAAATCACTGAGAATATTCTTAAGAAGAATAAGTCGGGATCAGCTGAGGCTAATATAGCTCAAGCTAGTTCTTCCAAACCTAAGTCAAAAGGCAAAAGTAAGGGGAAGAAAAAGACTCTTGCTTCTCTAGCTCCATAGAAAATGAAGACCAAGAAAGATGCCAAACCAAAGGAAAAATATTTCCACTACGGTGAGAATGGATATTGGAAGAGAAACTGCAAAACTTACCTGGCCCTTAAGAAGGAGAAGGACAATGGCAAGGACAAATAAGATAATGACAATTTGTTATTTATTGAGGCTTGTCATATAGTTGATTCTATCGATTCTTGGATTATAGATTTGGGAGCCACTGACCATGTTCGTAATACATTGCAGGGGTTCAAAGAAACTAGAAAGTTTGCTAGTGAAGAGTTCACGCTGGGAGATGGCTCACTTGTTGAAGCTCGTGCAATGGGTGATGTTATTTTGAATTTCGATGATTTTAGATTTTTAGATATAAAGAATTATTATTATATTCTGGTGTTTAAACAGAATTTGATTTTTGTTTCCTATTTGATGAGACAACATTATTCTGTTCATTTTGACAATAAAGTTTCTATTAGAAAGAATAAAAGTCTCATTTGCAATGGTACTCTTAGGAATAATCTTTGCTTTATTCAACCTAAAAGTATCTCATTAGATAATCTTGAAAATGATTCTGAGTATGTAGAACCTAAACATAAGAAAGTGAAAGTGAGTACTAAAGATGAAATTTATCTCTGGCATTTGAGACTCGGTCATATTAACCTAAACAGAATTCAAAGGTTAGTTAATGATGGACCTCTAAGTTCGTTAGAAGTCAAACCATTACTAACTTGTGAATCCTGTCTGGAAGGTAAAATGACTAAAAAACCATTTACTGGAAAAGGTCTTAGAATTTAAGAATGTCTTGAATTAGTACACACCGATGTCTGCGGGCCCATGAATATTCAAGCTTGAGGAGGTTTTGAATACTTCATTACGTTTACGGATGATTATTCTAGATTTGGTTATGTTTACCTAATGCAACACAAATCGTATTCTTTTAAAATGTTCAGAGAATTCAAAGGGGAAAATGAAAAGCAGTTAGGAAAAAACATAAAGACCTTTAGATGTGATCGAGGTGGTGAATACCTTTATAAGGAATTCTCTGAATTTCTCAGAGACAATGGGATCCTATCCCAACTTACAGCCCCTGGTACACCTCAATTAAATGGTGTTGTTGAAAGAAGAAATAGAACAGTTTTGGATATGGTTAGGTCGATGCTCAGTTATTCACAATTACACGAATCTTTTCGGGGTTATGCCTTAGAAACTGCTATGTACCTACTGAATAGAGTTCCTTCTAAGTCAGTACCTAAGACACCATTTGAACTATGGAAAGGACATAAACCTAGTTTGTGTCATATCCATATTTGGGGTTGTCCAGCATACATGCTAAAAGGAGAAACGACTAAGTTGGAATCACGATCTGAATTGTATCTATTTGTGGGTTACCCAAAAGTAACTAGAGTATATTATTTCTATAGTACTGAAGAAAAGAAAGTACTTATAAGTACAAATGTTACTTTCTTGGAAGAAAACTATATGAAAGATCTCAAGCCCAAAAGTAAGTTAGTTCTTGAAATATTAACTGATGATGTTATCAGCCCATCTATAGAAGATAAGATAAAGAAAGCACTTAGAAAAGATAAATCACTTGAAATTCAATAAACATCAGATCCTCATCGTAGTGGGAGAGTTGTGAAATAACCAAAGAGATACTAGGGAATAGAAGAGTCTTATGATCAAGAATCTGATCCTTACACCTACTACGAGGCAATGGATGATGTTCATAAAGATCTCTGGTAAAAGGCAATAGAATCCAAAATCTATGTACTCTAATAAAGTCTGGGAACTTGTAGATCCACCTGAAGGGATAAAACCCATTGGGTGTAAGTGGGTCTATAAAAGAAAGAGGAGAATAGATGAAAAGTGAAGACTTTCAAGGCAAGGTTGGTTGCAAAGGGTTATACACAGAAGGAAGGTATTGACTATAAAGAAACCTTCTCTCCTGTAGCTATGATCAAGTCTATTCGCATACTACTTATCCATCACTACATCTATTGATTATGAGATATAGCAAATAGATGTCAAGACAACATTTTTGAATAGCAATCTTAATGAATGTATCTATATGATACAACTAGAGAGATTCGTTGAAAAAGGCCAAGAAAGAAAAGTTTCTGAACTTAAGAGATCTATTTATAGACTCAAGCAAGCGTGTAGATTATGGAACATAAGATTTGATGAAGTAATTAAGTCTTATAGTTTTGAACGAAATTTGTGTCTATAAAAGAATTCAGGATAATAAAGTAATTTTTCTAGTATTACATGTTGATGATATTCTAATCGTTGGGAATGATGTTGGATCATTATCATCAGTGAAAGTCGGGTTAGCACAATAGTTTGATATGAAAGACTTAGGTAAAGCTTGCGATGTTCTTAGAATATAGATTCTACGAGACAGAAAGAACAAACGCAGAGCTTTATCACAAGCTTTGTATATAGATAAAATACGGGTAAGGTTTGCAATGCATAATTCCAAGAAAGGTTTAACACCTTTTCGTAAAGGAATTACTCTGTCTAATGAGAATTCTCCTAATACAGATGAAGAAAAAGAACAGATGAGAAATATTCCTTATGCTTCTGCAGTAGGAAGTCTCATGTATGCCATGCTTTGAACAAGACCAGATATTTGTAATGCTGTTAGGATTGTAAGTCGTTACCAATCTAATCCAGGACCTGAACATTAGGGTGTGGTCAAGCATATTCTAAAGCATCTTCGGAGAACTAGAAATCATATGCTTGTATATCTAGAGAAGATCTAACACCTGTTGGATATACTGATTCGAATTTTCAATCTGATAAAGACTCTAGAAGATCAACCTCTGGTTCAGTATTTACCCTTGGTGGTGGAGCCATTATATAGAGGAGTATCAAGCAATCTTGCATTGCAGATTCAACCATAGAGGTCGAATATGTGGCAGCTTCTGAAGCAGCTAAGGAAGCGGTCTGGCTTCGCAATTTCCTTATGGATCTTGAAGTAGTACCTGGAGCACAGCAAACTATAACACTTGCTAACTCTAGAGAGCCCAGAAGCCACAAGAGGGGAAAATATATAGAAAGAAAATATCATGTACTTAGAGAAATTGTTCAAAGAGGAGACGTAATAGTGAGTAAGATAGCATCTGCGGAGAACTTTGCTGATCCTTTTACCAAATCTTTGGCTACAAAAATATTTGGGGACCACCTAGAAGGAATGGGATAACGTGATATGTCACATTTTCTTTAAAGGTCAAGTGGGAGATTGTTGGAATAATGTCACATCTGCTTTATTATTTTGACATTATAAACAATTTATTATCGGATTATTAGTTATTAATAAATTCCATGTTATGAATTTTTATTTCATTTATGTCCCATTAATATACATGTGATTTGTATGCTTATCTTATACAAACATCTAAAGATTCCAAGACATGTAATGAGTAGTAAAGAATTATTCGTATGATGAGTTCATATGTGGGAGACATTATATTCTTTATTTCATTATTCTAAATTAAATTATTCGCATTCTGCATAATGAAAATGGAATACTTTACAATTCCATAGAATACAGTATTGTCTATTTAATTAATGAAGTCTCTAATTATCGAAGTGAGTCTTCGGATAGAAATACTAGTGTGTTATTAGAAAGTTATAACAGCATCGAATAGGACCAAGTGAGTTAGAATTTAAGGTTAACTGTCGTAACTTAAATTTCTAATTTCACTAATCTAGCACTATTGTAGAAAACCTTAATCCTAGTGATTAACGAACTTACTTTCATGTGTTTTATCTTTTTGAGTTACTAAAGGACTAGTCCTGATTTATGGTTCGAACTCTGGTATCTTAGAAGATAAGGTGTATGAAATGTGTAGAACGTTTTTCATGATGGACGCCATAATGTTACTTTGAGTTTTTTCAAGTACTTGGATAATATAAACCAGGACCCTGGTATTCACTATGTGAATTTGACCGTGTTGGTATAAGCAGATACAAACACCATAGTCAACTATTATCCATTAGATGAAAAATGGCAACTCAAAGGTAAATATGTACTAGAGGGGTAATACAGTAATTTCACCCTGCTAGTACGGTATTGCATTGGGGGTATGTCTACAGGTATAGTATATACTTAATGGATCAAGCTAATTAATTGTTAATAAGCTTCACGGAAAATAAATAACATTTAGTCCAAGAGTTCAATATTGGGCCTATAGTAGTATGCCCCAATATTAATAGACAAGGCCTAATCATAATTAAGAGTTAATTATGATAGTGGATATATGGTCCATTGAAGCTTGGACTTTATGGATCCATCTGGTCCCCTGTCTAGTTTAAATTAAAGCCCAATAGTTATTTGATGATCAGTTGAGCCCAATAAGCCTATTAGAGTTTACTAATATCGCTATATAGTTAAGAAAAAAGTTCTCTGACTGTGCAATTAAGTGTTACACATGAAACACCTTGAGAAGAGAGTGTCACACAAAAAACACAGAGGGAGAGAGAGCAGAGAAAATCGGCCACCACTAGGGATTCACTATCCTTGGTGTTTCGGCCATCCTAGAGAAATCGGTTTGAGAAGATTATCTTCTTGTTCATCTACGGATCTCTTTGTTGGGAATCAAGAAGGTGACCACCCACCAGATCAATCAAACGGCTTTCGAGAATAGACGGGAAGACAAGAAGATTATGGAGCGAATTAAGGTATTATTCTTGTCTAGATCAAGAGTTAATTTATGTTAGATCACGATCCAAAAGGTTTTGTAAATAGAAAAATTTTAAACAACCAATTCCGTTGTGTTTCTAGAAATTACAAAACTATGGTGTTCTTGAAAATAATTTTGAGAAAATATTTTTCGGAAATTTATTCCAGTAAACATCGGCATCTCTTTCAACCCCAAAAATAGGGTTTTAAAGAGAAGGCTCGTGCAAACCCAAGACAGGTGAAATCTGGACCCTTGGATCGTTAACAAGTTGATCTCGACCTTGAATTATTGATCTAGGATGTAGACAATGGTGCCGCGCCGCAAAAAATGGTACTGCAGTGCCAAAAATTCCCGAGACTTGGCACTGCAGCGCCACTTTTCAGCACCCCAACGCCACTTTTCTGTTGGTTTGGCGCCTCAGCTTCCTGGGTGTGCCATTTCTTCGTTTTATCTCCAATTTATCTCACTTTCATTGCATTACGACCGTATTAAATTCAACTTCGATTTCATTACTTGAAAAACCCATTTGTGAGTCATAAATTTACCTTATTTTGCATCAAACACTTTTGTTTTATTTTTCTATCAACATAAATAAACTAAACTTCAAAACAACAAGAAAAACACTTAAAACAACTTAATATAAACAAGAACATAGCAAAACTTAAAGCACATTAGCACTAAATAACTCCATTGTTATGCACTTAACAAGAATTCAACGAGAAGGTTTCTTATCTCTGAAGATTTTTTCCCGCCTTAGCTACTATTATCAATCCTCTACACCAACTTACCAAGAAATCAGTAGAATTCAAGTGGGAACCGGAGCATGAGCATGCATTTGATGAAATCAAGAAAATCCTTACTTATCCACAAGTCATGATCACTCTGTCTCCAGGAAAAGAATTGTTCCTCTACTTGTCTGCCTTTGACGAAGCAGTTGGAGTACTCATAGCATAAAAATCTGACGGGCAAGAGAAACCAGTCTACTATCTTAGCTGACTACTCATGGGTCTGGAGAAAAATTATCCCTTCAACGATAAACTTTGTGTTGCACTAGCCTATGCAATACAAAAACTTCGACACTACGTGCTCACTCACAAAGTGAAGATGATCACCAACTCAGACCCAATTAAGTTTCTCCTTCAGAAGTCTGTTCTCAACGAGTGATATGCTAAATGGATGCTCATGCTTAGCGAGCTCGACATATCGATGGAAAAACTGAAAGCAATCAAGAGTCAGGCCCAAGCTGAATTACTCAAATACACCAAACACACTCTTGATGAGGAAGTGCTCTCAGTAGATGACAAAGAAGACGACTGGACATTATACTTTGACGGTGCCTCAACTCACAACGAAGGAAGTGCTGGAATTGTACTCACCAATAGTCATGGAGAAGTGTTTAAGAAAGCCGTCAAATTGGCCTTTCCTTGCTCCAACAATAAAGGGGATTATGAGGCTTTAACTATTGGCCTAGATTTGACCAATAATATGAAGATCTCCAAATTAAGAATTTGTGGAGATTTTAATTTGATCATCAAGCAGTTAAATGTAGAATTTATAGTTAGAAAACCTGCTCTTCTCAAATATCGAGAAGAAATTCGAAAGAAACTCCATAATTTTGCTGACTATGAATTGGAGTATATTCCCCGGTCACAAAATAAGTATGCCAACGCCCTTGCCATTTTGGTACTCGAGATCACCACAACTGAATAAATTCTTATTCAAATCCCTTTGGTGACAAAGGCGGAATCCATTCCTTCAACAGCACCATCTCGTGATTGGATCTATTCTATCAAAGAAAAGATGGAAAAGCCCAATGCCCAGAGCCTCAAAGAGACCAAGTCATATGTTGTGATCAACGACCATCTTTACCGGAGGCTGTCCAGCAGCGTCTTAGCCAAGGGTATTGATATGATGCTCGACAAAAATAATCCTCCGAGAAATCCATAACAAGACTTGTGATATGTAAGGTCCATCACTTGCCCGTCGAGTTCAGAGGTCAGGCTACTACTGGCCTAATCTCAAAAGCCAAGCTGATGAGTTGCAAAAGAATTGCCAACAATGTCAGCGCCCAATTGATCATAAAGAATGTTGCTACACAGAAGTGCAAGACTGGAGAAAAATCTATATCAACTTTCTCAACTCCGGTCAGATGCCAGATGATATCCCCTTGGCCATTCTAGTCAGACGAAAAACTGAGAGATTCTTCATTCACAATGGTTCTATGTTCAGACGCAGCTTCCAAGAGAAAGCTCTAAAATGCTTAGGGCCAGGTGAAATTGACATAGCTCTCAAGGAAGTCCACGTTGGGGACTCCGGCAGACATATGGGAGACCATTATCTCTTTGAATAACTGCTCATTATTAGCTACTGGAAAAGGATGCTATGGAATTTGTCAAAAAATGTGACGCCTGCCAAATGCATGCTAATCTTATCCATGCCCCTACTGTCGAAATGGGAAGTATCCATTCACCATGGCCATTCCACACCTGGTCCATCAATCTCATTGTGCCTATATCTCCTCCTGCCAAAGGAAAAATCTGGATTCTGGCAGCTACAGAAAATATCACTAAGTGGTCCGAGGCAGTCGCCCTCAAAAGAGCTACTTCCGAAGCTACCAGCAAATTTGTAAAGGAATACATCATTTGCCATTTTAGGATAGCTCTTAAAATAATATCGGATAATGGGAACCCCTTCATAGGGCAACCCTTTCAGTCCCTAGTGAAAAAATATCACATTTTCCATGGACGTTCTACATAATATTATCCCCAAGGCAATGGTGATATTGAAACCTTCAATAAAACCTTGGTAGCCATTATCAAATGAATGATCGATGCCAAGTCCATTCAATGGCATGAGTGCTTGCTTATCGTACTCTAGGCCTACAGAGTCACTAAAAACACCAATACCAAGCAAACACCATTTTTCATGGTATATGGAGCTGAAGCTGTTTGACCTGTGGAACTTTTTGTGCCCTCTGCAAAAATGACATTCTCCTCAGATGCCGCCAAAAGCACGTGAGAATTCGATCTCCAAGTCCTTAAAGACCAACGAAATCAAGTTCAACAAAGGGTCCTATCTTATCAAAAGAAATTAGCTCAAATTCACCCCAAATTAGAAAGGCCCATATCAAATCGCCGACATCAAGCCCAGTGAGTACTGTGTCCTCCAAGATATTGATACTGGTAAACTCTCTCTACCTACTAATTTAAAATTTACCAAGAAATACTATACTTGATAAATTAAGGACTGTTATGGATAACCCTATACTGGAGATTGTCGTTTTACGTGCACAAATAAAATTGCCATCACATTTTGCTTATCTACTCTATGATGTAAATTTTTCTCTCATATATATTTGTACATTGACATCTCTGTTTTCTCTAAGGTTTTATCCTATTTTCAAAAAAAAAAATGCTATTCAGTCCTGCTTTTCTTAAAAACCAGCCGTTTTAGATACTCGATTCTCAGTACTATTTTCTAATATTTCAAAGTCCCCGTCAAAATACTTATCTTTCTTTTTGACAAATCCTTTTACAAAACTCTGACAAAATAAGAAGCTATTATTTTCCATTATAAAGCTTCCCTATTTTCAAAACTGAGATCGATACACTCATATTTTCAAAAACTGGATGTTTTCAAAATTTTTCTGAAGTGATTTCTAGGTACTACTTTGGGTACTTTATGTTCTGAGAACTTTTAAAAGTCATCATAAAAGGCACAAAAGAAGTGAGGATAAAAGCCACTGAAAAATGCCAGAGAGATAAACTGACAAAAGCCATAATTTTAAAAAGGGGAATGGTAGAAAGTTAGGTAGAAAGAGAAGTAAAAGCGGTGAAAAAGACAAAAAAGATAAAGTATCTCTAGAACTAAAAGTCTTGGTAGTCCTCAGGAAAAACTTCGAGACGTTATCATAGCAAGGAGGTATTGAGGTATCAAAGTATGACCCCAGGAGTGGGCCCCCCTGTCGTTGGTCAGTCATCCTAGAAGCGGCTTGTCGCAACACTGCCGGCCGAAATGTCAAATCTTCCATATCCGCATTTTTCTCCAGCGCAGGAGGATCTATATCTTGCTGAAAAATGGCTGTATAATCGCACCCATTATCTTACCTAGGATGACACTTTGTACTTTAAATAGCGGGTGAGTGTGCGGGATCCTATACCTACACTACGAAGCTAGCCTCAGTCCCAGAGGTCACAGCAAGTTCTCCCACGTCCAGTTGACCGTAAAGTGGCTAAATTGGCGCAGTTTCTACCAAAAGCCTGTCTCCTCCACAAGGGCGATGCTTAATTCCATCCGGGTATGGCCATCTGAGCTGTACTTATTGCCATTGTATGTGGATAGTATTCTGACCCATACTCTGCCTCACCTGTCAAAACTTTATCGTCGTCTCTACAATAAGTACTTTTCTACATGTTCAAGCTTCTTACATGTAGTCTTTCCTGCATAAATTTGCGCATTTTTCTATGCAGATGTCAAAATCTTATCGTGCAAAGCCAATAAGTACTTTTCTACACGTTTTTAAATCTCACATTTCTGAGTTTCTACATATAGCTCTCTCTGCATGATTTTAATGTATATCCATGCAGATGTCAAAACCTTATCGTCGCCTCTATGATAAGTACTTTTCTATATGTTCAAGCTTCTGTTTTTACATGTAGTCTTTCCTGCATAGTTTTACATATTTTTTTATGCAGATGACAAAACATTATCATGTAAAGCTGATAAGTACTTTTCTACATGCTTCTAAATCTCATTCTTCGAGTCTCTACATGTAGTTTACTTTCTCACTCTCACACGAGAGATTTCCTGCACGATTTTTCACCCCTCTCTTATGCAGTTATTTTAAAGACCTCATCATGACAAACTGATGAGTATTCTTCTACATGCTTTTAAAGCTTATACTCTCTAGATTTCTTGCATGTAGATGGTTTTCTTATTCCTAGTTATAAGCTAGTCTGTATAACAATTTTTCATACTTTTCCAATGAAGTTATTTTAAAACATTATTGCTCCCTGCCCGATAAGTATCCTGCCACAAACTACTGGTACTCCTTTTTCCACAAGTGGCATATTTTCTCACAAATACTGGCAATAGTTTCTAGATGTTCTCTACCTTCTAAAACATCTTTTCAAAACCTCACAATTCCTAAGAATTAAGTTATCATGAGTACGATTAATTTTTATGCAAATATTTTTCAAGCATAAATAGTCAGTTTTTGGCACCACTCCTTCTGCACCCTCGTTGAAAAATTTAAAGAGATTGCCAGAATATTTTACAAAATACCAAGGACTGAGTTTACCTCTCCCTGACAGTTATTCATATTACTGGGGACTGTATTCCTTCTAAAATATTATTTTTTTCCCCAGTAATTTATTTAAAACATTGGGGACTTAATTTTATTTTCAAAATACCCCCAGTGCTTATCTTTCTTAGTTTGAATTTTCATCTGGACTAATTCCTCTGCTGTGCAAGAAAATTACTTAGAAAAGCAGGAATGTCAAACCAAGCAATTCTATCTCGAGGATGTGCACTTCAAGCTCACAAAGGAAGTTCCTCAGATGTCGTTTACATTCCATGAAGTCCTCACCAGGTCACGGTATGTAGGCTACTATATTGACACCCAATGGGCCGTCACCGCTTCAACAAGGTTTGAAATCTGTTTTAGATTTTTACCAATGTCATTAGTAAGGCTTAATTATATTTTTCACCTCTTTTGACAAAAGATTTAGAAAATGATCCATGAATCATGTGGTATGCGTGATTTCTAATAGTGATATTTTTCAAAAAAAAAATCTCTCGATATTTCTTTTTAGGCCAAGCCTCTTATAGCCTCTCTAATTCTTTAAATACCACTTTTTAGGTATGTTTTCATGCTCACTCTCATGTTTGCTCACTGCTTTGCAATATGTTACAAATGTGTCTTCTAAATATGGCATTTTTGTAAGCTCATCTCATGCTTTTGGGCCAAGGCTCCTTGGGCCTCACTTGTGTCCAAAAATACCACTTTTACATGTCGGGTCGTGATTTTTGCTCTCATTCGGTCCATTATTTGCATTATCTTTACATGCATAATCAGACTTTTTGGTAATAATCTTGTGCTTGGGCCTGATTAGTCTCATTTGTAACTATCATCACTTTGGGCCTTGGTCATGTTTACGTGCACCATCATTTTCGTTTTTTAAAGTTTAGAGCATGATCTTTCTTTGAACTAGATAACATCATTGCATTTTCTTAAAATTTTTTCTCGCAAAATGTTATGTAGGCCAAGACCACTTGAGAACTTTAGTTTTTCTTTTCTTATCTAGTCCACACTAGACCTATGGTCATTTCACATTTTACTATCATGGCTATTTGCTTTCTAGTTACTTTATAAGGAGACTTGACTTCATTTGTGTTTGTACATCTTAGCGCTCACAAAAATATGCTTGCATATGTATACTTTTCTTCTTCATGCACATCACATCTCCTGTTAATATTATATGCGTGAGCAATATTGTTTTTACCATCGATTGTATGAGTATATGCCACGTCCATGAACATCAATTATGAATTTCTTGTTTGTATTTCACGTTGGCCATAACTTTTCTCATGTGCTCTGTATTGTAACATATTTTGTCATTTTTAAACATGAAATGACCACACAAAGATCACAGTAGATCCCATGGAAGCCTTGGGTCTGCTACATATTTCCTCATTCTTTTTGCACAATTATTTATTTTGTGTGTGCATTTGTGCTTCTCGGGTTCCCATATCACAAGTAGCCGAAATAGCTACTATTGTGTTTCATGCTCTTACTAAAGTATCTCGAGCTCATTTTTGCCTGCCGTTTATTCTGCAAATAATTGAGCTGTATGTATTTTGTTGTCCTATACTTAGATTCAAGCTTACATTCTCGTGACAACAAAATTTTTAAGAGTTTGTATGCTTGCTTATCTTGACTGATTGCTATATTCAAGCTTGCTTATTATACTCATTTTTCTTATGTAAAAATTCGAACTTCTCCTCATACATGTAAATGTTTACTTGCTCCTTTTCGGCCAAAGTATGATTATACTTGCTTATCCTTTAACTACATGCATTTTCAATACTTGAGTTATCAAAGCTAGCTTCTTTATATAACAAGAGCATACAAGGCTCGGGAAAGCATTTTATTTCCTTTTACAGGGTGCTTTTCCCATCGTTACATACGAGGATTCAACCTAGTGGTAAAATCTATAAGGACCGTATTCCCTCTAGCTCGAGTACCTTTGAGGATCTCATTGATCTGTGTAAAGCCAAACGTCGTGAGTTTGAGCTTGCAACACTATGTAAGGCATCAACACAATCAGAGGTCTTAGTAAAGCTCACATACAGCGTACTCTTTTTCCTTTCTAGAGATTTTTCCCACCGGGTTTTGCTCTATTAAGATTTTAATGAGGCATTGTTTGGGTTGGACAATCTAATAAAAATGTTCTGGCATGACTATTTGGATCTTGACTAGAGTTTTACACTTTCCAAGCCTGCCTACTATTCGCACTCTCTCTTCTCCAAGATTAAAAGAGACATATTTGGAGAAACTATCAGTGTACTCCTTCAGTTGTCAGATTCAAGACAAATCAAGGTCAAGCTTGATGAGCTCTAGCGAATGATTACATCAGCTCTAGCTCAGGGGACTTAATATTTTGGGATTTTCCTAATTTTTGAAATTAATCTTAAGATGTGGATTAGTGATAATTAAGCACAAGATTACCAAGGATTAAGCTAGCTTACCTAAGCTACGTGTAGTACAGGACAAACGATACAACTCAAGAAAAATGACATCTAGCACGGTCTAAACTATATACTGTTTGGAGTATTTCCACCAATGCTCTAAACTACACACTGTACAAGCTGATTTATATGTCTTTTAGAGTTATTTCTTCCAAAGCCCGAACTACATGTCATCCAAGATCAAGCTACATGTCACTCAAGCACAAACTACATATCATTTTGGAGCTCTTTCCTTCGTGTACAAGCTACCAACCTTCAAGTACAAGCTCCTCTATTTTTCTAGGGACTTCAAGAATCCTCTAACTTGTGCCCTAAGATCTTGAAGCTCAAGTACTTGCAAGAGGAAGTTACCTGAGTTTTCTAAAAGCCTCCGGATACTTCTAACTTGCACACCAAATCCTTGTAACATAAGTCTTTGCCACCTAGTACTCTTGTTGCTTAAGTTTGCTTGTAAATCAAGGCATGATATTGCCTATAAATAGGGGTAGACCCCCTTATTGTAAGATGATTCAGCTCCAAGCATGTTAACACATAATATATTCTCTCTTTTCTCTTGTTCAAGTCGTGTCCTCTCTATTTTTCCTCCACTACTCTCTTGGGTTCTTATCTCCACTCATGATTATCTTGTTTTTCTCTCAACACCATAGCTATTAACATCGTCACCATCACTTACTCCTCTCAGCTATACCACCACCATCTCCATCATCTTGTCTAAGCTGTAACATATCATTACCAATTTATCTCACCTCTTGTTGAGCCCAATTCACATGCATTTTATTTTGCATAAGTCCAATTTATATCCTCATCATTTCTTCTTCATCAATACCATGACTGGAACATATATATATTGGAATAATGTCCTATGAAGCAGTTTATTATTTTGACATTATAAACAATTTATTATCGGATATTTGTTGTTAATAAATTCCATGTTATAAATTTTATTTCATTTATGTCCCATTGATATAGATGTGATGTGTATATTTATCTTATGCAAACATCTAAAAGATTCCGAGACATATAATGAGTAATAAAGAATTACTCGTATGATGAGTTCATATGTGGGAGACATTATATTTTTTATTTCATTATGTCTAAACTAAATTGTTCGTATTCTGCATATTGAAGATGGAATACTTTACTATGCCATAGAATGTAGTGTTGTCTATCTAATTAATGAAGTCTCTAATTATCAAAGTGAGTCTTTAGATAGAAACACTAGTGTGTTATAAAAAAACTTATAACAGCATCGAACAGGACCTAGTAAATTAGAATTTGAGGTTAAGTGCCGTAACTGAAATTTCTAATTTCATTAATCTAGCACTATTGTAAAAGACCTTAATTCTAGTGATTAACGAACTTACTTTCATGTGTTTTGTCTTTTTGAGTTACTAAAGGACTAGTTCTAATTTATGGTTCGAACTCCGGTATCTTAGAAGATAAGGTATATGAAATGTGTAGAACGTTTTCATGATGGACACTATACATATGATGTCACTTTGAGTTTTTTCAAATACTTGGATAATATAAAACAGGGCTCCGGTATTCATTATGTGAATTTAACTGTGTTGATATAAGTAGATACAAACACCGTAGTCAATTATTATCCATTAGATGAAAAATGGCAACTCAAAAGTAAAAATGTACCAGGGGTAATACGATAATTTTGCCCCACTAGTATGGCATTGCATTGGGGGTATATCTGCGGAAATAGTATATGCTAAATGGATTAAGCTAATTAATTGTTAATAAGTATCACAGAGAATAAAAATGATATTTAGTCCAAGAGTTCAATATTAAGCCTATAGTGGTGTGCCCCAATATTAATGGACAAGGTCCAATCGTAATTAAGAATTAATTATGATAATGAGTATATGGTCCATTGGGGCTTAGACTTTATGGATCCATCTGATCTCCTGTCTAGCTCTTAATAAGTCCAATAAGCCCATTAGGATTTACTAATCTCTCTATATAGTTAAGAGAAAAGTTCTCTAACTGTACAATTAACAGTTACATGTGAAACTCCCCTTTGAGAAGACAGTATCACATGAAAACCAGAGAGAAAAAGAGCAGAGAAAAATCGGCCACTACCAGGGATTCATAGTCCTTGGTATTTCGGCCATCCCGGAGAAATCGATTCGGGAAGATTGTCTTCTTGTTCGTCTGCGAATCTTTTTATTGGGAATCAAGAAGGTGACCATCCACCGGATCAATCAAACGGCTTTCGAGAATAGACGGGAAGATGAAAAGTTTGTGGAGTGAATCCGGGTATTGTTCTTGTCTAGATCAAGAATTAATTTATATTAGATCACGATATGAAAGGTTTTATAAATAGAAAAATTTTAAATAACCAATTCTACTGCATTCTTTGATTTTACAAAACTACGGTGTTCTTGAAAATGATTTTATAAAAATATTTTCCAGGAATTTATTTGGTAAACACCAGCAATTGGTACTAGAGCGTAGTTTTATTTTTGATTTAGTATATTTTACTCTAGTCTATTCTCTTGTTGATTGATTTTTTGATTTCCGGAAAGCTCTGGTTTATGTCTGGTCTTGTTCATATTATGAGTATGCTCTAGTTTGTATGATGGTCAATAGATTCAATGAGTTTGAATGATCATTTGATTAAATGTTGCTATGAGGAAATGATCATGTTTATTTTGATTTTTGTTTTCCGGAATGTTCTTGATTTCTATGTGTTCATATTTTATGTTCTTGATAAAACTATGCATAAAAATATTTTGATCTTTAATTATTTTCTAAGTTTTATGAAAATTATTTTTCAATTTTAGAAAAAAAAATGAAACGACAGAGCGGTGCACGGCTAGGAGCCGTGTGCACCGCCCGTATGAGCCCTACGGGTGTGACCTGCGCTCAGGCCGCTCGAGCACGACCCCGTGCATAGCCGCGCAGGTGAAGCACTACTGGCTGCGCGGATGAGATCCGCGTGTGGCCTGCAGGCTGCCTCCCCATGAAGGCCGCGAGGTGCAACCAGTGCATGCTACACGAGTTCAGCCTGCACATGCGGTGCAGGCACGGCCTGTGCAGGCTGCGCGGATGTGATCAACACGTGGCCTGTGAGCGGCCAGCCCGCGCATGCAGCACGGGTTTACCCTGCGTATGCAGAGCGGGCACGGCCCGTGCAAGCTGTGCGGATGCGATCTACGCATGGCTTGTAGGCGGCCAGCCTGCTCATGCCGCGCAAGTTCACCCCGCACCTGCAGCACAAGCACAACCTCGCTAACCGCACAGATGCGATCCATGCATGGCCTGCGGATGGCCATACAATGCATGTAGCGCGGTCAGCATCCCGTGCCTTGACCGTTCGAGGTGCCACCTCGTGCGTTTGTCGTGCGAGAACTATGCGAGCCCGTTGTCGCTCAGGACAGGCCGCATAATGTTATGCGAGCCCGTTAGCGCCTGGTAGTTATCCCGAGCATTGTCGCATAATGTCCCGAGACCGTTACATATCGGCCTCCCATTCCGTTCGTCGGCTTGTCCCGATACATTTCGTATTTTCGGCCGTAATTTTAATTATTTTCATTTCAAAATTAATTTAATTTATCTATAGTTTTATGAAAACTGATAGATTAAAATTTAAATTCAAGTTTTTATAACCTTATTTAAATTTGAATTTTTTAAAATTTTGAATTGATAGGATATTTTAATTTGAATTATGGATATGGTTGATATCCATAATATCTTAATTATTATTTAAATAATTAAAAATATTTTAAAATAGAATTTTTTTAAAAATTAGATATTATGAGATAATATCTTTTCGTTTTAAATTCAAATTTTGCATAGATATTTTGAAAAACTGATTATGTGATAGTTAGTTATCTATTTGGAATTTTAAATTTGTTTTAATTCACGTTAGAGATATTGTAGGAGATTTCATTTGTAAAATCTTCTATCTTTTAAATTTCGAATTTTGTGAAGATTTGAAATTTAAATTTAAATCAGAATATCTTTTCAATTTTAAAATTTAAATTTATGGTTGGCAGATATCTAATGAGATTAGATATTGATTTGAATTTTGAATTGAAATCTGACAGGATAAGATAATGGGAGATATTTAAGGAAGTTAAATTCAAATTAAGATTTCAAAAGTTGAAATTTAAATTTGAGATATTTAAGGAGATTTAATTAGTTAAATCTTTTATTTAAACTGATTAGATTTTATGAAAATCTTTTCTAATTTAAATTTTAAATATTGTCTTCCATATTTAAATATTTAATATTATCTTATCCGTTTAAATTATTAAATATTAAATAATTTTAAATTACCAGAAATTAATAAATCATTAATAATTAAATTAATTATCTGCTTACTACTTTGGTATCATTAGGACTATATTGCATGCATGCCTAATAATTAAGTTTTATTACATGATCTTTAGTAACATGTCATATAGAAAATTAGAGCTACTCTCATGCAAATATGAACATACTTACATAATTGATTTTAGGTTACTAAATTAGTTAGATAACTGGGTAAAATCAATAAATTCCTAATTATAAAATATTGAGTGGGAGAAGGTATGTGATACCTTTGGTCTCCATTATTAGTTTGTTATGTATTAGGATGAGCCTCACCTCAAAATCTTGCTGAGCTCCCGTAGGAGGGTTTTTCGTCCAGGTAATACTGGAAATGAGCTTCTTAGGATAAGGTGCTAAGTAGACAATATGACGCTGATTGTCCGTAGGAGACGGTCTTATATAGAAAGCTTAGTTACTGAATGGTTAAACACTCAACTCGAAACATTAATATCCTCCCATAGGAGTTCTTATTAGTAGATTAGAGGACCAAAGAAAATGGCAGTTAGAAATACGGGATAAGAGTTATCCGTCTATTTACTAATTGAAATTCTTTCAGTTTGACTTGTTGATTGCATGACTTTTCGTAGAAGACTTGTAATCAATGGTAGGTTAAATTACCATAAATATAAGTGATAGTCTTAGGAATACTTCACTTGCATATTGTATGCTTAATACTTTATGTTAATTATTCGAAACGTGATATATGATGTTTGCTTATACATAGAATGTTTATTTATTTTTTAGTGAATATGGTACTTAATCCTTTATCCACTTTACTCATACAAAATAAGCTAGATGGTGAAAACTATGTAGACTGGAAACGTAACCTAGACATAGTGCTTACTGCTGATAAACATAAGTGGGTTATCACCACTCCATGTCCTGCTCAACCAACTGAGGAATCTACCAACGATGAAAGAAACTGATATGATAAGTGGAAGCAATCAGATGAGATGGCTAAGTGCTATATACTTGTCTCAACGAGCAATATATTGCAACAACAATATCGTAGGATGGATACTGCTGCTAACATGATGCTGAGTGTTGATGAAATATTCGCCAATCTCGGTCATCAAGCTAGAAATGAGGCTACAAGTGCATTCCTGAATCTTCATCAAAAGAAGAGTACTCCAGTTCAGGAACATATGATGAAAGTCATCACATAACTTAACAAACTGGAAATCCTTGGAGCTGAAATTGATTGTGACACCCAAATTTACAGGTTTTGAACATATTGTCAAACATCTTTAATCAATTTAAGATTGATCATAAGATTCGTCGGAAGGATTATACTCTTACTGGCCTAATAAAAGATCTGCAAATTGCTGAGAATATTCTTAAGAAGAATAAATCAGGGTTAGCTGAGGCTAATGTAGCTCAAGCTAGTTCTTCCAAACCTAACTCGAAAGGCAAAGGTAAAAGGAAGAAAAAGACTCCTGCTTCTCTGGCTCCAAAGAAAAAGAAGACCAAGAAGGATGCCAAACCAAAGGAAAAATATTTCCACTGTGGTGAGAATGGACACTGGAAGAGGAACTGCAAAACTTACCTAGCCCTTAAGAAGGAAAAAAAACAATAACAAGGACAAATAAGGTAATGACAATTTATTGTTCATTGAGGCTTGTCATTGGTTGATTCTATCGATTCTTGGATCGTAGATTCTGGAGCCACTGACCATATTTGTAATACTTTGCAGGGGTTCAAGAAAACTAGGAAATTCGCTAGTGAAGAGTTCACGCTGCGATTGGGAGATGGCTCAATAGTCGAGGCTCGTGCAATTGGAGATGTTATTTTGAATTTTGATGATTTTAGAATTTTAGAAATAAAGAATTGTTATTATATTCCAGTATTTAAACGGAATTTGATTTCTGCTAAAGTATTAATACTACCTACTAGATAAGTTCCCATGAAAGACTGGAGGGTCACACTGGTCCACTTAAATACCAGCCTCCTTAGACCAAAACTTCTAGAGAATATGTATCCATATACTTGGATAATCTCTACTAGGAATATCAATAAATACTACAAATTCTCAAAATACAAATTCAATTTGTCTAAGTAAAAGCAATAATTATGTCTAGAGGAGAAAAATTCGAATATTAATGTGCTATATATCTATAATATATACTAAACCGTAATAATTAGGGAGTTCATTGTCCAATTTTTGTTTCCATTTATACCTTTTAACCTATCTTATATTTTCCTAGTTGGGTTTAAGTAAAATAAAGTAATTTATATGTTTAGAGGGGCATATTAAACTCTTCATTTTCTCTTTCTTTATTTGTCCTAAATGTTAGGGTTAGTTTCATACTTTTTCTATCATCTAATTTTCCCCCTTTTCATCTATTTGTTTTCTAAATTTTTCTTTCTTAATATTAATGAACTTAAATAATAATAGAGAAATTTAGGTAGATGACCAAAATTTTAAATTTGATTAAGTAGATGTCCACTTTTAAAATTTTATAGCTAAATGTCCAAGTTTATATATTTTTACACTTGGTAAATATGCATATCTACCAATTTTAGTTACTATACTGAAATGCACTGGGTATATAATTTTTTATACTTGGTATATAAAATTTTACACTTGGTATAGATGCATATATACCGGACATTTTACTATAATATTTGACAAAGGGACATTTACTGAAATTGAGCCCAAAATTTGGTCATATTTCTATAAGCCTCTAAATAATATATACATTAGACTAATATTGGTATAATAATTTTACCATAATAATAATTTCTAGATAGGCTTATTCGGGTTCATAGCCAGGCATAGGTACACATACCTATACTCGACCTGATTTTATATTTATATGTATTTTTGAAATAGTTGATTATATATGGGGCTTATAGAAATATGACCAAATTTTGGGCCTAATTTCAGTAAATGTCCCTTTGTCAAAAGTTATAGTAAAATGTCCAGTATATATGCATATATACCAAGTGTAAAATTTTATATACCAAGTATAAAAAATTATATACCCAGTGCATTTCAGAACAGTAACTAAAATTGGTAAATATGTGTATCTACCAAGTGTAAAAATATATCTACCTGGACATTTAGCTATAAAATTTTAAAAGTGGACATCTACTTAATCAAATTTAAAATTTTGGTCATCCACATAAATTTCTCATTATATATTTATATATATTTTTGAAATATAATATGTATACTTGCTCACATATGTATTTATTTGGGCTTTTTTGCCGTATGGCCAAATTTTGGATGACCATTTGCGAAATGGCTGTTTTTCAAACAAAAAATGCCCAAATTTTAAAAATTAATTAAAAATGGCCATTTTCATATTTTGTATATCGAAATATATTTATTTACTTTTTGAAAATTAATTTATTTTTTAAGAAATTGGTTTATTTTTAAGAAATTAATAATTTTTTAGAAAAATGATTTAATTTTTCAAAAAATGATTTGCTTTATTTAGTATATCAAAATATATTGATTTATTTTTTAAAAATGATTTTTTTTAAAAAATGATTTCATTTTTCAAAAATTGATTTAGTTTCCACTAATAACTAAAAGTATTTATAACTAGTATATACCGGTAATTGGTAAACAGAATCATTTTAAAAATAGTCTATTTCTAAATTTGTTTTGAAAAGTGATATTTTTGTCATAAAAACTGTACGAAAATTTGGAAAAAGCGTGACTTCCGTATTTTTGTAATTCTTTTGGTTAAGTGTTGGAAACCCAACATTGAAAACCCCTTAAGCCCATCACTTTGAAGAAGTCCAGTAGCCAAGCCCATTACACTCCATTGCCACCTACAAAGTGCAGACACGACCTATTGAAATTAGAAAAGACCTGTTTGTTCGTTGTCTTGTCTCTAATTCTCCTTTGTCCTTTGCATTAACTTGTTCGAATCAAGCAGCGGCGCAGTCCTCGAAAAAGAATGGCGACGCCACCAGTGGGTGGGGCAGCGGGCATGGAAGGTGGTGGTCCTCCAGCGGCGCAACCACCTCCTGGAACAGACATGACCGGAATATGCTTCAGGGACCAGCTGTGGCTCAACTCATACCCACTCGATCGCAACCTCGTCTTCGACTACTTCGCTCTCTCCCCCTTCTACGACTGGACCTGCAACAACGAACACCTCCGCATGCGCTCCATTCACCCCCTCGACCTCTCTCAACTCTCGTAATTTCTTTGCCCCCTCCCTTTTCTCTCTGTCTTTTAGCTTTTTTTTTTTTTTTTTTTCCCCCGGAATTTCAAAATTGGGCAATTTTCCAAATCAGAATTTGAAATTTGTTTGGGTATTCGAATCTTCGTTTTGGGTCATTTTGAATCCTATCATTTTGGCGATTACTGGAATTAATTGAGTGTTGCAATGTGGAATAACCTAACCTAATGTTTGTGGTTAGTTCATATAGTTCATGAGGTTGGGATGGAGGACAGTTAATAATAATGAGGGTAGTTTTGTTTGGTTGGTTCCACAGGAAAATGACTGGCATAGAATACATGCTGAGTGAAGTTATGGAGCCCCACCTGTTTGTTATCCGCAAGCAGAAGAGGGATGGACCTGAGAAAGTTACACCAATGCTGACTTATTATGTTTTGGATGGGTCCATTTACCAGACACCCCAGCTTTGCAATGTTTTTGCTGCTCGAGTTGTAGGTGCTTTTTTCTTACCGAGTAATATTCCTTTATGATTATACCAAGATTGTTGTTAAGTGTGTGTTTGTATATCATTAACTAAATAGACAACTTTATGTATCTATTCTTTTTCATTTTAAATCTGAAACTTTAAAATTTGGGGCTTTTCTTTTTTTTTTTTTCCGACTCCAATTTGTGATGCAATTGTTAGTTCTGTTCTTTTAGTTTTGAAATTGGCACAGGCATACGTCATTGAGATGTTTAGGAAGACTGCATTACAGTTGCGTTGGTTAATTTTGTAGATAAAGGAAGATATAAGTTCTTATCTTGATTGTTTATGGACGCTGCAGGGACGTGCTCTCTATTACATATCAAAGGCTTTTACAACTGCTGCCTCAAAGTCGGAGAAGATAGGATATGGTACGTTATCTTATTACCACTTACTTTGCCCCTATATCCTATGATTTATAAGTGAATTTGCTGTCAAGTGATGTCATTTAAAGGGGTATATAAACAGTTTGACTTTTAGTGTCATATTCCTCATTTTTGCGGTGTGCATTTGCAGTTATATTTTGTAATCTATAATAGTAAGTTCATGTGATACTTTGATGCTTTGTTGTTTTGGACTGTTGGAGTATTAATTTTGGCAGCTGGTAGAATTTTTCATGGGTCAAACATTAGCTGTGTTCTAGAATCAAATTGACTTGTGTCATCTGTGATGCAGTTGATTCTGAAAATGAAAGTGCAGCTGTGGAATCAAAGATTGGCAAAGAGACGATTGACTTTAAGGAAGTAAAGCGAATAGATCACATCCTTGCATCCTTACAACGGAAGGTAATTATTATAGAACTAAAAACATACATTCTCCCATATACCAATTGCGAAAAAGTATCTTAACTGTATAGCAGTTGTCAAATTGTACTTGAAAAAGGAAAACAATATAAGTGTGTAATTATATATAAAACTTGTGTTTTTGGGTAAATTCCTAAACATGATTAGGATAGAGTTAATTAAGCTATGATCATTATTATATTAAGTTTGAGTATTATTAAAACTGAAATAGAAGGAAAATAGAGAAAAATAAAGCAGAATTGTGGTATTTTTAGGGTTATAGACTTGAACCGAACTAGGGTATTTTACCTTAAAACCTAAACCTTTTAAGGGGTTCTAGAACATAGATTATATGCACAAAATTAAATACTTGGGCATGCCTTTGGGAGGTAACCCCCGAAAGTTTGACTTTTGGGAACTAGTCGTGGGTAAAGTAGCAAAAAGATTAGACGGGTGGAAGAGAGCCTCTCTTTCATGGGGTGGTAGACATACACTTATCCAATCAGTTAATGTTTGAAAAAGCTAGTTTGGATACCAAGGCGTTTTGTCTTGGTGAGGTGAGGCGTAAGCCTTAAGGTGCTTTGAGGCGTAAGCCTCAAATTTGCTAGAAAAAAAATGCATTTAGAGGTCTAAAATATGAATCATGATAAACAAAGCCAATAAATCATCATAAAAAGTCTTAGCATTTGAAAATAAAAGTTCAAGTCTCAAACAAACCGCAATTTAAAAATCAAACACAACTAAATGTCTCATAATGCAGAAAGCTAAATTAAATATAGATACCTAGTCTCTAGATTTAGAAGGATAAAAAGTTAAAACTAGAAGCCATCCTAGCCTACACTCAAGGTACACATAATGTTTCTTATCCTTCGGATTTTCTATTTCAACACTATGTCTCCAAGCTGGATTTTTTCTATTTCCCCCACCCGTACTACTACTACCACTCGGTGCAATTCCAACACAACTTTTATTTGAACTTCTCACCATTTTTCAAATCACTACATCATAAAAAAAAATTGAAAAACAATATCACTGCAGTATAGAACTTAATATAACATTAACAATCTTAAGGTGTAAAAAAGAAGAGGAAATCAGGAAAAGAAAATGGGAGGGACTGACTTGGCAGTAAGAAGAAAAAAGAAGAAAAAAAACAAGAAACTGACAAGTGAAGATGAAAAAAAATTGACAACAAGTCAACAAGAAGAAAAGAAAAGAAGAGTGAAGACTTGGTGTCATGTCAGCAGTGAGAAGAAAAAATAAAAGGAGAGAGTGACGATAAGAGAAGAAAAGAAAAGAACAGTAGGCCAGAGAACAAAAATATAGAAGAGAAAAAAAAGAACAGTAAAGAATAGAGAAGAAACAAGAACCTGAGAGTGAAGAGTCCCTGCACACTGAAATTGAAGTTGTGCGCCTATCCTCCTCCAAATGAACCAGGGAACACGATGGGCTTGCTGCTAGGATTTCTTTTCTTCTTCTTATTATGCTATTTTATTGTTTTTTGGGCTTTAAATGTTGTAGAGTGACTAATATGAATAAAATTAAACTTGGGCCTTTTAATATATGGCCCAAATCTTATAAGATGGGCTTAAAAGAACGAAATATTAGGGAGGCTTAATCACTAAGGCAGAAGCCTTAGTAGCGCCTCACTATTGGAAGGCGTAAGCCTCCCACTGCAACCTTAAAGCTTAAGCTTTAAGGCTTAAAACTAACGCCTCCCAGGGAGGGGCGCGCCTCAAAAACGCTTGTTAAAACCTTGCAGTCAGTGTTGTCTTCTATCCCAATTTATTATTTGTCAATTTTTAAAGCTCTTCGGGGCGTAACAGAAGTGTTAGAGAAGTTAATACGAGACTTTGTTTGGGAAGGGAGTGATCAAGGGCATTTGGTGGCATGGGATATGGTTTGTCGATCAAAGATGAAAGGCGGGCTCGGTATTGGTGAGGCATCAGCTAGAAATAGAGCTCTTTTAATGAAGTGGTTGTGCGAGGTTCCCTGTCGGAAGAAATTCCTTGTGGCATAAATTTATTAAGAGCAAGTACGAGCTTTCTTCCAACCAATGGGGATACAACACGGCAGATAGGACAACCTTAAGAAGCCCTTGGAAAACCATATCTTCTCTTTATGGTGAATTCCTTCAGCACGTAAGATTTAGAGCATGAAGCAGCTCAAGGATTAGATTTTGGGAGGACATCTGGGTGGGGGGAGAAGCCTTCGAAGTAGCTTTTCCTTCTCTGTGCAGACTCTCCTCTTTCAAAAATAGAGTTATTGCAGATTTTATAGAAAACTCAAATTCAAACTTAGGCGGCTTTAATAGCTAGAACTCTCATTTTATGAGGAATTTGAATGACAGAGAAGTCACTCAACTATTGAAATTTTTTACCCGATTTGATTCAATTCGATTATGCTATCATGTTGAGGATAGGAGAATATGGGTGGAAGATTCTTCAGCATGTTTCTCCTGTAAATCAGTGTTTGCGCTCTATACCATCGAGGATAATGTGGTAGTTTTCCCCCAGCAAAGTCCTTATGGAAAGCCCCAGTTCCATCTAAAGTCAAGGTGTTTGGTTGGCTATTAGCTTTAGAGAAGCTAAACACTCATGATGTGTTACAAAAAAGGAGACCATACCAAGTATTATCCCTAGGATGGTGTGTTTTATGTAAGAAGAACAACGAATCTTTGAATCATCTATTCCTGCGTTGTACGTTCTCCATTAAGTTATGGTACAATATGTTGAAGGAGTTTGGTAAGAGTTGGGTGGTCCCTAAGACTTGTCAGGATTTGATAGGAGTTGGGCAAGGTTTTCATGTTAATCAGAGAGGGAGAAGCCTTTGGAAGGTAGCTGTTTTGGCTGGCTACTGGGCACTTTGGTTAGAAAGAACGGAAGGATCTTCGAAGGAAAAGAAGAATGCTTGGAAATGGTGTGGGACAAGGTCAGACTCTGAGTAGCTACTTGGTTGTACGATGGAAAAAACTTTTAAGGCTTTGTCTTTTCTGACTTGATTAGAGATTGGAGTTCATTGATGTAATTTGTTTTTTTGTGATTGTTACGTGGATTTCTTATCCACGACCTTTGTATTGATGTAATTTGTTTTTTTGTGATTGTTACGTGGATTTCTTATCCACGACCTTTGTATTATAGTTCTTATTAATACAAAGATCCCTTCTTATAAAAATAAATAAATAAATAAATAGAGTTATATGTCGTTTGCTGATATGGTTGTCTCAGGATGCAAAATTTGACTGCAAATTGAGATGATACAAAGATATTTGTTGAAAATCCCAAATTCTGCTTTAATTAAAAGTAGTGTTGTAAACACTTGCACTTTTATGCCATTACTGCTTTTCTTTAAGAATTGTTTGTGTCCTCTTATTACCATGTCATAGCAAATCTTTCACTAAGAGGTTACCTCTGACGTTCCGTTTATGCAGCTACCACCAGCCCCACCACCACCACCATTTCCAGAAGGCTATGTTCCCCTTACCACCACAGAATCGGAAAATGGCCCTGAAGCCCAGCAAGTAGGTGATGCACAACCACCTGCCCTTGATCCCATTATTGATCAAGGCCCAGCTAAGAGAATGAGATTCTGAATAAGTATTGCTTACCTCATCACATCTTATCTGCCCACAGAGGTATGTAAAGTGCTAAAAGCTAACATAAGAAGGGGACTGTTGTACAATTTTAAATGTCAACTGACTCCCTAGCTAGGCCTTTTTACTCTTTTTTCCCCTGCTAAATGACTATTGAGTTCTGCCTTTGATACTTAGCTAATGAATCGTATGTCCTGTCTTAATTAACAGTGCAATCAAGCTCTTATAGAGTATCTCCCATGCAAATGCTATTGTTAATGTATTGTCTGTAAGAAAAAAGAGCAAAATGGTAAATTTGATATCAGATTTAAAATTTACTTAAATAGACAATGCTATTTATAAGTTTTTATTATTTAATAATTAATAGGTTAATCTTGTAATTGGTTGGGGATTAAAAAGGTGTCTTGATTGAGCATTGGAAAGTTTATATTTTTTATGTTTTAGAACTATAAAATGATTTGATGCTATATTTGAGACCAAAGTATAACATATTTGACGAAGTGGGTTGGCTCAAGTGGTAAGAGCATTCACTATCTGGGATCTCGGTCCCAAGTTCGAGTTATACCGGGATAGGGGTGAAAATTTATTATCTCCAATAGAGTGGGGATTGGGTAATAGTAGGTATTTTTTTTTAATTTGTAATAAGTAGAGATCATTAGTTAAGTCTCATTTTTTTCCCAAAAAAGAAAGAAAGAAAGTATGTATAACATATGTTAAATTTGGCACTTTAAATAACATTGCATTGGTGGAGGATTTTTGTGCTATATGCTAAATTATAACATTGCAACGTAGATGCCCTAAGATGAGAATGCCATTTAAATAGATATGTTTTACCCGAAGTTTTTATTCACTTTTATTACATATGAGCTCACTACTGTTACACTTCCATATCAAAGTTTTATAGAAAAATGCCTATGTATGAAAGTTGATTTATTTAACTGCTTGCTTCATCTGGATAAGATTTCACCCTCTGTTTTTTTCCATCAAGATCACCATTCACCACCATGAAAATTGAGGCGCATGATAAATTAGCGGTGGCTAGCCACGTTTTGCCAAGACTAGTAGAGCACTTGGAAAATCACTTTTAGTACAGAGGTACGTAATTAGGCTGTGAAGGTTGCATGAAAGGCTGCCATAAAATAAAATAAAATCGTTTAATGGCATTTGAAGAATGATTCTGCCGTGCTCTCCTCTTTTCACCCATCTTTCTCACTGGAAAAAGTAAGCTCCTTATGATTAGTCGTAGCATGAAGGACTAGTTATGAAGTAAGAATTATACAAATGAAAAAGATCTGAGACTTCTGGACCCTTTATCACCGACGATCAAACTAGTGGTTGGCAGTAAGATCAATATTGGTTTCCTGTACGACTGTTATTTGCTATAACAACGTTATAGAAAATTACAAATTTGGTAGCTCCTTGTCTCTGACTTAATAGAAAATTAGCGGTGTCTAATAGGTATTAATATAAAGCAAATGATCTGCCATCATGTCCGCCTCCAAATATGTCATTGAAAAATAGCTAATTTTATTACCTTGGCTAACTTTTTGAACTAGTGAGGATTCCTCAAAACAATTAGAACTTTATCCTAAGATTGGGCTGATAATAAGTTGTTCCACATACACCACACCAAAAAAAAAAAAAAAAAAAAAAAATGACGAGCTTTTCCACATTTTGGAAAGTTTTTGGGATTTAAGAAACTAGTTATTGATTGAAAGCTTTAATGTCGGAGTGGAAACTACCCTCTACCATAAGCTTAAATCAGACCTAAAATCATTTTTGAAGTGATCTTTCATGAGAGACGTTTTTTGGGACTTACTCCGGCTATTCACACACTCACCCACAATTTGAGCTCATGGACGAAGCCAATATAGGCAGGAGTGCCGGTCCGCTCCCTTTTTTTTTTAAATTAAAAATGTACATAAAAATAACTTGCTAATTTATCTTATCTCTAAACATTAAGTTAATATTAATTAGGATTTTATTTATTTGTGTAATCCCATATAGTAATTATAACTACAATTACTTAGATTTTAGCATGTGTAGAATTTAGGAACATCTGAGAATAATTACTAATTTGGAATTGGAATTGGAAACGACATCATAAACTAGTCTACTTTATAGTTCTTGCCTTGATGAAAAATTCTAGCTTCGTCATTGCTCGAGGTAACCTCAAGTAGCAAATATTTGACATAGTTGTGGCCAACTAAAATAGTAGAACATTGATTTAAAAAAAAAAAAAATGGTAGAACACTAGTGCATTGATATTTCATAATATTACTTTGGAACTATTCTCCACATGCAAATTTTCCGATCGGCTCCTATTTTATGGAATGTCCTATCTTTAATATATCTGTTTCTATATGATAGCTTATTGAATTATGACTCTCCATGTATAAGCTATAAGTACAGTGTACTATATAATATACTGTATACTGGTTAAAAAGACAAAACAAAACGACAAAAAAAAAAAAAAAGGTGAGTTAAAACATCATGATTCATGGATCATTTGCTGGAACGCAGAAGTAAAAGATCTGTACTTCCAATTTAGTGTTGCCCACTAAATCAAATTGTAAGTATAATAAAAAGATATTGAGCTAATAGTCTTTCTTTTTTAAAAGGTATTGAGATAATAGACTTCTTCTTTTATTTTATTTGTTATTCAACAAAACAATAGAAAAGAACTCATAATATGTGGACTTCGTGGTAGTTGCCACATCGATACTTTTGTCCCTTGTGAAGAAGCAGCAACTAATTAGTCTCCTCCTCTTATTTTAATGAGATAATGAAGCTTGCACCATGTTATTGTAGATATTTTTGTCTCAAAAAATAAGCTTATATACAAGTAATAATATTTTGTGTAAGAAAAGGTATTTGCTAAAGTGATTAACAAAACATATACCTACGTGGACAGACATATTAAAAGAAGATAAGTATCGTATTGTATGTAATGAATGCCGACATATGTAAAATATTTATATTATCCCAACTTAAAAAGGCCTTTATCAAAGACACAACACAAAATTTTATAGCCTATAATCTGGAAGGTGAAGTGGCTCATTGACCATTGTAATTAACTAATATATTTACATATACATATGTATGCATGTGTCGTAGAGCTAATGGCTTCTTGTAAAGCGTGATGATTTCTGGTGGCCCCTTCGCAGGAAATGAATTTCGACAGTTCACTTGCAGCCCAACAGCTAGCCATGATAAAGTCCCATTATAATGACTCTTGCCCTTTGCCACCAACCATGGAACCAACCAACTCCTCACCTCCATTTTTTTTTTTTCCTTATTTTGATAACTAAATGAGGATTGGGCGACCAAGGTAGTTAATTCCCTACCAGATCGTGAACTTGGCAGCACATTGAACCTCGCTTACTGTAATATTCATTGACATAAGCAGTATAATGGGGCACGTATGCACATTTTTCAATTTAACTCGCACAAAGATTTTGGAAAGTTGACAGCAAGTTAAAACTTCTGCGGAAAAATATGTCCCCTCAAGACTTGAACCCGTGACTTTCTAGCCACAGTCTTCTAACCAAATGAGCTAATTACATTCGGTGGTACTCTCACCTCCACTTGCACAGCCAAAACAAATATTACAAATTCAGAGCCGCAAAAAATGAAACAAATGAAGAGTAAGAACTATTATACCATAAATTTATTTTCTAGAAAAATATAAAAATAATATATTTGAAGATTCGCAAAAGTTGAGCATAGAGTAGTTACTGTGATTTGGGAAAAGAAGAATGTTAGCAGCACTCTCTTTTACACTTTTTTAATCTCACTGCTTGACACGTGGATTTCACTATGATTTGTTGTATTATTAAAATATTAAACTGGATAGTGGAATCCACGTATCAGACAATGAGACTAGAGAGTGTAAAAAAGAGTGAGAAAGAGAGTGCATTAATTTAGCATTTCTCTTTGGGAAAATCCCAAAATTTTACCGTACGCACTGTACAATGAGAAAAACACTTGAGTTCATGGGTTAAGTGGAATTTTTAAACACTATAGAACCCGTAAGAAAAAAAAAAAAAAAAAAGAGGCAAAATAGAAAAAAATTTCTTTTCATATTTTTGCACATATAAGAAAATCCTAATCTTTACCATTCACTATTTCTTATTTTTCCTCTATTCACATTAAACCTGGCCTAATTGTATAATAAGTTCACTGTTCATCTATATAATAAGTTCAGAATATATAACGTTGTATCAAATAGTGTGTGCGATTATTTGTTTTAATTGAGAATCTGATGTACATCACAAAGTTTCCTAAAAAGAAAAAAATATTATTACAAATTTCTCTCTCGATACTAAACCGTAGTTTCTTGTTAGCTAGCGTGTAGATTTTCATGTGATGAGCTCAGAGTCAGACTCAGCTTCAGCCGGTTCCTTTTCAGCACTTCCTGAATCTAGTGCACGGGCTTAGCGCTTGCGGAGTACAGCTTGGGAACGACAACGTGGTTCCACAAATATTATTCCATGCTAGCTAGCTAGGAAAGTATCTCAATATTAATGAAACACAAGATATTATTATTCTTTTTATATCCTACATTTTAATTAGGGCTGGCAATTCGTATTATTTCGTGTCGACCCATTTAATATCGTGTGGGTTTCGTGTTACCTGTTTAATGAAAACGTCAGTCAAATTGACGTGTTACAACACTTCTAAGTATTACAATTATTCATTTATTTGATTTTTTTACTCCAATTTTATTTTAATAAGGTAAATTAGCTAATTAGTTTATTATTTTTCATTTAAATTACAAGAAATTTGTTAAAAAATATTTTCTATAGAGTCATTATTTATTATTTTATAATATATTTCGATAAAAAAGTTAATTAATCGTGTCAATTTAGGTCAATTTCGTATCAAGTGTGTCAACTAAACGTGCGGGTTTCGAGTCGTGTTGGCGGGTCGTGTTTAAATTGCCAGCCCTAATTTTAATAAAAGAGAAAACACAAGTTGCATAATCATTTGTCGTTTTAGCTCGTAGTATACCTTTTACGAATTATGAGAACGATTGCGTATAATTAACCTAGCCGTGGGCTAGCTTGATTTGAAATTATTATTATTCTTTTTTTTTTTCGTGTGATGAAAAATCACATGATTAACGTGCATCGACCCGAAAACCCATATAGGCATGTATACCTTGTGAGTTCATTGTATATTTATTTCCATAAACAAACGTATGCGCGCGTAGAAAATATATCTCTACGAGTCTACTGTAGTACATTATAAAATATAAACTATTTTTGTCTCATTTTATAGCTAGAGTTTAAGCTTTTAATTAAATGACATTTGAAGGTTTTCTTTGCTTGAAGAACCAATTATTATAAATAATCTAAAATTTTATTAGTTTGAAATCCAAATAAAAGAGAAAAATACCTATTTTTAGATGATGTCAAGCATTTATTGAGTAGGATTTATCATTGGATATCCATCTCAATAGATGATTGAAATTAGTCAAAATGTCGCGTTATATATAACTCTAACCAGAATTTTTTTTTCTTTTGAGACATTGGAAATATTATTGAAAGAAGGATATTAACAATCAAACATGCATGATATTGGAATAATAATCTTATGATAATGTCAAGTTTGAATCCGGTATGCAGTTAGCTGGTTTCACATTTGGATATGCGTATTTCCTTGATACATTGTTGTTCATTTTGATCACGATAAGGTTTCTTGTACTAATCACATGAAAGATATGCCGATTATATATAGGAAAGTGATAAACGAAAGTATATATCAGTTGAGCATGTATATATACATATGGATGTGCACTTCTATAAATCTCAGCTTGGAGAAAAATTTGCAGTAATATTTCTAACCTTAAAAAAGTTTAAAAATATTAGTCAGTATACCATACTTTCAAACAGTAATATTTCTAACCCTCAAAAAGTTTAAAATATTAGTCAGTACGCCATATTTTCAAAAGTAACACTCAGTTCAAACCCGATGAGGACAAAAAAAAAAAAAAAAGGTTTTCGTATATATTATTGTTTTGTCTTTTTATTTTAATTATTATTATATTTTTTTAGGGAGTATGTATTATGGTCTTTACGTAATATGTGTTTTGATTACTCAACAATACATTGAAAAGGTGACCGTCCATCTTTAGTGCTTTAAGTACTCTTTTATAGCGTAGGGAACACGATTTTTTCTTTCACAAATATATTATTTAGTAAAGACAAGCGTCGCTATGTCTCACTCCCATGCAAACAGATACTACAGACTATTATTTGCAACAAATATTCAACCTTATCTTAACTTTTATATATCAATTATCTGATAATGAGATATCGCTTAACAATGTCTCTAATAACTGAATAATTCCGCAGTTTGTTTATCGCACTAATTAAGACTATCTGAGTAAGACATTTCTAAATTACTTTTGGGTGGAATTTAAGAACAAAATGTGTTAGGCTGAAAAGAGTTTTAAGTGTTCTTCACGGATAAAACTTTTCCAACCCCCATGTTTTCTTTGGTTCAGGGGAGATCTCTGGATAAACTCTGTTGACTTTTCCTCTTTTATAGTTTTAGGTTAGATTATTTATTTATTTATTTATTTAAAGTTAGGTTAGAACCAATTAACTATAATTATATAAATGTTTGAAAATTCTTAATTAAGTAGCTAACTTGTAGTTATCAACAATTTTGTCCAGAATAGCATTTGAAAAATATTGAGAAATTTAGATAGATATCTACCTTTTTAAATTTTGTCAAGTAGATAACCACTTTTTAAGTTTTATAACAAAATGTCCACTTTCTTTAAATCATAATCTGAGGTCTTTTGTGCTTTTCCGTATTTGCCCTTTTTAAGAGCTTTGGTTTTTTTTTTTTTTTGGTTTCTTTTCCTCCATGTACGTTTCGTTTGAGCTCTCTCTTTCTACTGTTCATTAGAGCTCTCTATCTCTTACCTCCACTGTTATTTGATTTCTCTCTCCGTCCTATTTGATTAGCTCTCTCTCTCTCTCTCTCTCTGCGGTTTTGTTCTTCTCTCTCCTTTGCACTCTTCCTCTCAATTTTTTTCACGCTTTTTGTCTCTCTTTCTTCTCAATTTTTCCAGTCGTTTTGCCTTTTTTTTTTCAGTGGTTTTATCTTTTTTTTTTTGGTGGCTTCTTCATCTCTTGTGATGTCTATTTTTTCAGTGGTGCCATATATAGTGAATGAATTATAGAGGTATGATTTTTCTTGAATTGTGAATTTTTCTATATTAGTTTCTTGAATGAATTGGGGATTTTACTTTTTATTGTTATTATTATGTTTTTTATTTTATTTCCATAGTATACATGGTTTTATTATACCTAGTTTAAATCCTTATATACCATATGTTAAGAGTTATATTTCAGCTTTCATGTTCCATGATATTCTAATTTGTTGGTTCATAATGATATATATACTGTGTAGTATTTTTTTATCTACCAGCCTGTACGTTTTAGTTTCCCCTGATTTCATGATTTTTTTTTTTTTGGTTCATAATAATATATACCAAGTTGAAAATCTTATATACCTTGTAGTATTTTTTATCTACCAGTCTGTATATTTCAGTAATATTTATATGGAATGACATATATATATAGTTTTTTTATTTATTTATGGTATTCACGTATTCAAAAGATAGAACTAGTCATATATACCTTGTTTCTAATCTTATATACCATAGAGTAAACTTTAGTTCTTGAGTTTCTATTTTCACAATTCATATTATTATCTACCATGTTGAATTTTTACTATACCATGTACTATTTTATCTACCAGATTCTACCTATCAACAATATTTAAATTGTAGCATGATATACACATAGTCATATGTACCTTGTTTATAATCTTATATATCATAGAATAAAATTTATATACTAGATTCTAGTTTCATGAGTTTCTGTTTTCATGGTTCATATTCTTATCTACCACATTGAATTTTTTATATACCATGTACTATTTTTTATCTGCCAGATTCTACCCATCAATAACACTTAAACTTCAACATGATATATACAATGTCATATATACTTTGTTTTTAATCTTATATACCATAGAGTAAAAGTTATATACTAAATTCTGTATTTCATGAGTATCTGTTTTAGTAGTTTATAATCTTATCTACCATATTGAATTTTCTATATACCATGAACAATTTTTCATCTACCAAATTTCACGCATCAACGACATTTTGACTTCAACATAATGTATATATAGTTATAATCTATTTATACCATATACTACACTTTATTTAACGCTTTTCATAGTAAAATATGTTGCTTTTAGTTTTTTGCCTTAAAATTATCTACCATGCAGTAATGTATATCTACCACAACCATAAATTTATCTACCACAAATACAGGGTATTAACACAATTAAAATCTATCACAATATGAAAATTATCTACCATATGTATAATTTTATCTACCATGTACATAATTTTATATACCATATAACAATTTATATCTACCACAACCATATTATTATCTACAAAAAAAAGAGCGCATTAACACAACTAAAAGAACTTTCTATCATAATATTAAAATTATTTACCATATATATATAATTTTATCTACCATATATTAATTTATATCTACCACAACCATAATTTTATCTACCAAAAAAAACAACACATTAATACAACCAAAAAATTTAACATAATATTAAAATTATCTACTATATGCATAATTTTATCTAACAGATTATATATACTTATATACATATAAAATACTAATGATTGTTCTCTTGACTTTCTATTTTTTAATTGCAAATGTTTATTTCCTTTTATATATACCAGTTTAAATCCTTTTTTTAAAGATTTTTTTGCTAAATTTATTAATGAGTAATGACTCGTTTGACTTTCGTTAATTAGTTTTTTTATATTATTTTTAAATCCCAAAAAGTGCTTACACAACATTCATTTAATTTTTTAAATAAAAAACAAATTACTAACGTAGTGACAAATAAACCTCAATTTTCCTAATTTGGAGTTTTTGAAAATTTCACATTTCTTCTTAAAAAAAAAACTTAAAAGCGCGTTGTTATAAACACTGGAAAACTCCTCAAAAATCAAAAAAAAAAAAAAAAAATCAAATTCTCAAATCCTCTCCTCTCCCAATCTCACAAATACTCTCTCTGATCTCTCTCTCTCTCTCTCAAACTAAAGGCTCGTTCTTCAAATTCGATTGCATGAGTTTGGTTTTATGATTTATTTCAGTCTCGTTTCGGATCGATCACGATCAGAATCACAGTCTAATAATTGTGTATTTGATTCTAGGATTTGGTGGAACTGAGCTTGATGAGACCCCACCAAAGAAACATAGTGCTAAGGCCAAGCGAGAGGACAAAGATCTGACAAAACAAGTACAAAGTGGCGATCGATACCGATGAAGGTCGCAGAAGGAGAGAGGATAACATGGTCGAGATCTGTAGAGCTATAAGAAAGTATTGGGGTATTTTTGGTATAAAATATCAACAGATCTATAGCCTGAACATTTAGCTATAAGAAAGTGGGCTTGGACATCTACTAAGTTTTGGGCATAAATTTGGTCCGGTTGTCCCTTCGAAATTCTCATTCCTTCTATAAAAGAATTTTTAAAATATACTACAACATAAATATATATGTTAAAATCTGAAAATATGAAAAAAAAAAAAAACAATTATGAGGGATCAAAGGAAAAACATATTTTCGTGCATGTTGACAAATAATCAAATATATTATTCAATATTTCAGGGAAAAAAAAAAGAATAACTGAGTTCAATTCTTCACACTAGTTCATAAAAATAAAAAAATTAATAAGTAAATAAAAAATGCAAGGAAAATTATATTCTCAACAACAAATATTATATCAATCCTCATAGTATATAAGTACAGTATTCGTGAACAAAGCATAGAAATCCATGAACTACAGTTTCAAATAAAAGACATGCTAAATGCTATTAAAAGTGTGAAACCAACACGTAATTTTTTTTTCAAAAAAAAAGTAGAGTTAACTAGTGATCCTCATTTATTACAAATATAAAAAATAACTCACTCACGCATTCTAGAAGTTGAACTATCGACTTAATATTCAATCCCCGCCCCATCCACTCACCCACCTACTCACTCACTGAGCTAACCCTAATGGGCTTGACCAACACGTAAATTTAAATATACATGGATCCATTCTTTTTAGTATATAAAGTAAACAGTGATAGTAGTACAATACCACAAGGTGCATTTTAGTATTTTTCGAATTTTAAACTTTAGTCCACTAGATAAATTATCTCCGGTATATTTATACTAAAAAGGATACCAATACCAAATTTAGCGTACCTATTTAGTCCAAATTTAGCATACCTATTTAATTAACCTCTAATACCACCATGCTTAAAAAAATGCTATTTGTATAATATGTTAGTTTTATTGATATACAAAAACTGTTTTCATCTTATAATCAATTATTATTATATTATCTAACTCCTGTCCACCTATTTCAAGTTAAACTGAATTTTCTTTTGTTCAAAAATAATGTTATGAGTATCAGTGATCGGTGCCTAACACACTTGTCATTCTATTATCTTTTCTTTTACGCAAGAGCAATGTTATGAGTATAATGAGTGATGGATGTCTAACACACTTGTCATTCTATTATTAAAGGATTATAATGATATGTTAACTAGAATTGATATAGGTATTACATGCTGACACCTCACACGTCATAAAGCATTTGGTACATACTAGTACTAGTACTGGTGCCGTATAATATTCTTTAGATTGCCAAGATTTGTATTGAGAAGGGATATGGTAATATTCGTTCGGGAGTGTTTTTTTTCTCGCTCCCCTCGAAATGCTTTAACTACTATGACATGCAATTATTTGATTGGTTGTAAACAACAACGTCTGTACTTTGCAGTACATTTGACTTTCTCTGTCAAGCCATTGCGAAACCGGACCTCCTACTTCACAGCCTGTCTAACGGAAAAAAGAAGAAGAAAAATCTCAGCTCAAACTCCGCCAACGCACCATAAGAACGCCACGTGGCGAAAGATGATAGCTTCGCTACCAATTTGACTATCCCTCTGCTTGATACGTAGCAAACCATGCTAGCCACACGGCGTGGCACCGCCGAAAAGGGCAGTGGAAGTAACAACCGCCCTGATGATTTACACCACTGACGTGGACGTTTGGGTACCATCTTGACTCGACGCCACGTCAGGTGGTCCCCACTTCTGGCGGAACGTGATCATGATTCCAGCCCAATGCTGACTCGGTCATGACACACAAGTATTATGGGTCCCACGGGACCCACCGCCTAAAGATATTTCTGACCATTTTTTAAAAAATTGACTAATTAATTTAACAAAATACAAAATAGTAATAATAAAAAATATTAACCAACCAAAACCTTGCCTTATTATACATCTCGGGTCTTTCCCTCCTGGTGCCAACTTTGCTTGGGGCACAGACACTTTGTGCGTATTTCAGCTTTGTTTCTCTTTCTTGCTTTTACTTTGGTGTAAAATAATAATAATTATAATGGGATTGATTTGATAAAATAGGAGAAAAATAATAGAAAAGAAAGAGAGAAAACTTCGATTTTCAGGTAAGGACTCGGAACATCCGAATTCTCAGGGAAGGACTTCCGGCCAATTATAAATACCATAATGCCCACAATTGCAAACTCAACCCAACTTATACGACTCTTCTCTTCTCTGTTTTTTTTTTTCTCTTTATCATTATTGTATTATCAGTTTTTTTCTTTCTCTTGTAAGCTTGGGTTTTGATTCAGGATGACTATTCTCATTGAGCAGCCTCACCAGTTTGGTAAATTTCCCACTTTAATTTTTCCTTTTTTTTTTTAATAAATATATAAATTTACGTATAAAAATATATTCTCCAATTTTGTTTAATTTTGAGCATTCCCAAATCCCAATTAAAGGGCCTTTGAAATTTGAGCTGACTACTTTAATTTTTATCACTCCCAATTAATTTTATTCTCTGTTTATATAAATTATGCGCAACTAGAATTTTTCTTTAAAAAAAAAAAATAAAAGCTTAAATTTTATAATTAAAAGGTTTTTCTGTAATTTTATCTTTTAAATAATCTTTTGTAACAACAGGAATAGAGGCGGAGGAAAAGAAGGTCCCAATAGATGAGAAAGAACTGGTACTGGATGGCGATATTTTGGTGCCACAGACCAACTCATTTGGTCACACCTTTAGGTTATACCCTTTTTGCATATTCTAATTTTGTTAACCCCCAGCAGAACCCAGCAATTTCATTTAAAAGAGTACTATTTTTGAGGTTTATTGAATAATATATAAGGTATCCCTACATGGGATGCAACTTAACGTTTATTAAAAAAAATAATAATAAAAAAGGGATGTAAGTTAATCTCATAGATATGATTCGTTTGAGTGATTGCTAAATACCTTGTTCTATCACATAACCAAAAGTTTTTAGACCAGATCAGATATGACAATATTTTTTTTCGTATTTGGAAGGACTATTTGGCAACTTAGTTATGGATCATGTTCCTGTAGAAACACTGTAATGTCGTCCTCAGAAAAGGAATTTGTCCATTTGATGACAAAAATAAAAGGGGTCAAAATATATAATAGTTAAAGTCCAATTTTTGCAGGAATTAGCTGTATTTTCATTTCATAGTTCGTAATCATCAATTACATTTGTGAAAAATAGTTTGTTTGTTTTTTCTTTTTATTTTTTTACTTTTAAAGATATTGGCCCTCGGCATGGCCTATTTTCCTAATTCTAATATTTTCCTAAGTCTAATTTTTAAAGAGAAATTTAAGCGAATGATCAATATTTTATATTTCATTAAGTAAAAATTTATTTTTGAAATTTTATAATTAAATATTTAAATATATATATTTTTATACTTAGTATATATATTAGTATATATATTTGTACACTTAATAGATATACATATCTATCAATTTCAATTAATGTATTAAAATATACTTGATATATAATATTTTCACCATGACACTTTGCTATAATATTTTGAAAAATCCATAAAAGATCTGGGTGGACCCCAGCAATAAGTTTTCAATTTTCAGCCTGCCTATTCTTCTAAGGCCTGAGCTAGAATGCCACAAGCCCATTACATCATTCTCCTGGGCTAGAAATTGTGTTTCCATAAGGACTAAAAGTTTTTGCTTTTGTTTTTATATATATATATATTTTTTTCGTAAATAGTAATTACTTTATTTATTTTTTCTTTTATTTTTTCTAATTAATTGTATGTGAAAAAAAAAAAAAAATCAGGGACTATGATGCTGAGGGAGAGAGGCAGCCGGGTGTGGAGAACTTTTACAAAATCAATCACCTGAACCAGACGTATGATTTTGTGAGTAATTTGTTAAGGGCACCATGCATGCTTTTGCTTGCATTTTTGTTTCTAATTCTCTTTTAAGTAAGTTAAAAGATGGAGATCTTCCTCCATATGTCTGATAAACAAAGTTTTCATTAGTGAGAATAAGGATAGAGAAATGAAAATATGACCAAGCAAAGGCTTAAATTTGTTTGCAAATTGCATATATATATATATATGTCTGTGTGTATATATATGAAGCTAAAAAATAAAGTAAACGCTTTTTTTTTCTAAATATAGTTGTGTGTAATGCAGGTAAAGAAAATGAGGGAAGAGTACAGCAAACTGAACAGGGTGGAGATGAGCATATGGGAATGTTGTGAGCTTCTGAATGATGTTGTGGATGAGAGTGATCCAGACTTGGATGAACCTCAAATTGAACACTTGCTGCAAACTGCTGAAGCCATTAGAAGGGACTATCCCAATGAGGATTGGCTTCACTTGACTGGTCTTATCCATGGTATTTACTCCTTATTGGTCCAACTTATTTTGGTTGGTCTTTTTGTTACTTTGAAAAATCGAAACTTTTGTTTTTTTTTAATCATAACTATTGCTATAGTACTAGTAGAAGTTCTAAGGAGTTAGCTAAGTTGATTGTTTGATGTGTTCAAGATCTTGGAAAGGTGCTTCTTCTACCTAGCTTTGGAGGGCTTCCTCAGTGGGCTGTTGTAGGTAAGAATCACATTCAATGTTTAGCAATTATAAAGTTTTATGCTATTCTTTTTTTTTTTTTTGAAAGTTCTTCAATTTTGAACTCGTATTAACCAATCATGATTTACGTTACAGGGGATACTTACCCAGTCGGCTGTGCTTTTGACGACTCAATTGTTCACCACAAGGTACTATAATATAAAGTCTGAATAATGCTTCCTACTAAATTTGATGTATATTCTTTATGAGGTTTTCGAATATCGATCTAATCGTGCTTTTTCTGCAGTATTTCAAGGAAAGTCCAGACTACAACAATCCTGCTTATAACACCAAGTATGGAGTTTACTCAGAGGCATGTGGCCTAGAGAATGTATTGATGTCATGGGGACATGATGACTACATGTATTTGGTAAATTCTCAGACCCTGAAATAGGCTCTTAATTCACAGTTCTAATATGAAAATAACTTTGCCATTCACATATAGAGGCTCAAAAACAGAGAAGCTAAAACTTGGGGTGTCATTTTTAGGTGGCAAAGGAGAATAATACCACTCTACCTTCAGCTGCTCTTTTTATCGTTAGATACCACTCATTCTATGGTATGTAGAGAAACAGTCAAGTACTTTTTAGGTACAATATGTTCAAAACATAATCATTTTATTAACCGGTATTTGGTAATTGCAGCATTACACAGTTCAGAGGCTTACAAGCACTTAATGAACGAAGAGGATGTTGAAAACCTTAAGTGGCTCCAAGTATTCAAGTAATTATCATTTCATATTTTCTTAATAGTGCAAAGCTTGTTTATTGTATAGTATCAGTCCAATTACTAATACTGTTTTCTGTTTGTATCTTCTATTTTCCTTTGCAGCAAATATGACCTCTACAGCAAGAGCAAGGTTCGGATTGACGTAGAAAAAGTCAAACCATACTATCTCTCCCTCATTGAAAAGGTAACATAAGCTATGTTATGGCGATGTTTTCTTATGTCTGATCCTGAATTATAAGCTAATTCATCATATTTTGTGAACATTGTTGTTGCAGTACTTTCCTTCAAAGCTAAAATGGTGAGACTGAGAAGTCTTCCACTTTTTGGACCAAGATGTGTAGGCATCGACGCATCGTTGGTGATTACCTGTTTGACTATGTGTAGAGTAGATAACGTTTCGAGTTGGAGTTGTATGTTGCCAGTTGAGTTGTCTAGGATAATCTTATGTGATATAAGAAAAGTCGTGATGCATGTGAAATGTTATATTCAGAGATTGCCTAATAAAAGCTATGTTCTGCTTCTAAGGCTTTGTGTAATAGTAGTGAATGTTATCGTTTTACGAGATTGAACGATCTACCTTACTTGAACAAAGATCGATTTATTACATAGGGTACATTAAACATTCGCATAATTGCGTTTGTAACAGGCTTAAGCTTATAGCTGCAAAGTTACCAGCTTTTGGATGGTCAATTTAAGGTTCGGTTCCAGTTTTCGCTCAACTCACATAAATGAAACGCAAAGTTCAATTAGCTATAAAGAAGCATAAAATTCCTATCATATTTATTACCCTCCTTTTTTTTAATAGTCTAATGAAGTAAATAAAGAGATTGGTCCTACTCAAAGTAACGTTGATCAATCTAAATAACTAGCTTCAGCGTTGAAAATTGCAGCAGCTGGCAGGGTCTAAAATGCCTTTAGTTGCTCATCCGAATTCCAAAGGAACTAACGAAGCTAGGACTAGTTACCATGAAATGCAAAGAATTAAAATATAAAAAATGAAAAAAATCAGTACTACCTGAAGAAATAAAAGCAGGACCAGCCAAGAGATCTAGTGTTCCTCTATATGATTTGAAGGTAATTAATTACAAGGTTGTGTAGCAGGCATGTAAGAAGTGAGAACTAAAGCATTAGAATACAGTGCCCTTACATAATCATCAAAAGAAGAATTAGAATATACGAAACTGAACGAAAGAACATTTCGAATATGAACACAATGTATATGAGAAGGTTGAAAATTGGTTGGTTCTAAGTAACTTGGTCCAATACTCAAATCTGAATATTATATAAGTTGAAAGTTGAAAATTGCAGCACTTGGGAGCAGAGTCTATTTCTGTTAAAAACAAATTTGCTCAGTCAAATAGACAAGTGATAGAATAACATCCCTGCTGATAAACTTCACTCTATTCAAAATTTCAAATACCATTATTACACTCATGATTTATAAATTTATAAGTCAAAATTTAGCCGATAGAGACCTTATTAGTTGTTCACCGAAAAGATATAGTCAACAAAATTTAAACAAATAGAACGATGAGTATACTTAATAGTATATATATAGTTAATATTACAATGCAATTAAAGTCAGAAAGCCTATTACTATATAAGTACTCGCCAACATACACCAAAAACTGAGCAACTTTCTCTACAATAATATATCATTTCTTATTCAAAGAAAATGGCACGAACATCTCTCCTGAGATTTATTTTGGTGACCCTTCTCGTTATCTTTGCTATGATTTTCTCTCCTATGTCGACATCTGTTGAAGCTCGACCGCCTGCTCCAGGTAACTAATAAGTAATCCCAATGCTGCCATTAATGTCAGATCAATTACTGATAAAGTTGTTAACCATGGTGTTTGATTTCCATTTGTGTTTCTGTCAAAACAGCAATCGACTGTCCGGATTGTGTCTGTTGCGAACCTCCACCAAGTCCTGGCACCTGTTGCCGCTGTGGAAATTGCTGAAACTCATCATCCAATAACTGAATAATTCTCCATCATCGAAAAGGTTACATCAATTCCTGGAGGGTTGTTCTGAGACTTATTTGTTTTATAGCCATAATGTATCAACAATAAGGAGTTCTTATATAGGAACTCTACTACTTAATCGAAACTTGGGAGTGTTCATGCCTTCCTTATTTTCCTGTTTTCTCCGGTAACCAACCATTAAATAAAAGATATTGCCAAAGATTCCACCTTATTTAACACTGTTCCAATATAAAATAGACTGTTATTATTCAATTGGTGAATTAAAATTTGCCATAATCACATACAAATCACATACACATCAGTATGCTATTACTTGAGCAGTTATTTAGTGTCTATGGCCTAGTCCCACATGGATTACAAACAAAACAACCGATGGGTAGTACGAAAATCGTGGATGCTTTTATTTGGTGTTGACCGTTCTATGAGAGTACTTTTTTTTCGGTCATATAACCATTCAGTATGAATTTTAAGATTTGATAGATGGTTTTGAATCTTATCTTGTATATTGAAAACGACAGTAATGAAAAGTAAACGACCTGAGATCCAGGAGAATATAAAACAACAATGCCAAACGTTGAAAACGACGTGGAAAGTAGAGAATGATACCGAAATTTATAAGGGTCAACAGGATGAATAGGGATGTCAATTTAACCGAGCAGGGTGGTACATCACAGTGCTCTGGTCCGAATAGGGCGAGTTTTCTCTGTTATAAATAGCGTAGGGCACGGAATCTCCGCCTAATATTTAGTAGGGGCAAGGCGGATTTGAGATTGAGTGCCCAGCATTGATACCGCCCGAATATATATTAGTAAATTTCTATATTTTTATATAATAATAATTCAACTAGATTTTTTTTTAATAAAAAGTCTAATAATATGTAGTCATATACTATTATTATTTGAGTTTAAGTATTTGGGATTGTATAATCTTTTCAAACAAAGGATATGCTATATGATTTTTGTATTAAATATTTTACATTTGGCAATTCTTAACATATTAAAGCTCTATTTGAATGTGTTTTTTTAGTTATTTAGGTCTTTTATTAAATTATAATTCCAATAGATTTGAGCTAAAATTAGAATTTTGAATTTAGTTAAATTTAATTTAGATTTTTTTTCAATTTATTTAGGCTTTCAAAAGATTTGAACCAACATAAGATTATTTAATTAATTCAAGATGACGGTTCTAAACGGTGACTAAGGTTGATACCAAAAATTAGTATAACAACGGGGTTATTAGATTTTGAAGAAAACTAAGGATTAAATAAAAAATAGGAGAGAAAATGATGAACACAACATTTTAGAGTGGTTTAGCTTTTCGAACAAAGTGCTTACGTCCACTATAGTCGGTTTTATTTTCTCAGTATACTAGTTACAAGAGAGCTTTCGGTTTTTCCTTTTTCTGCTCAGGAGCCTTGTATTTATAGGCCTGAGGAGATAGATTCCTGTTACAGATAAGATCTTTTCAAATATAAAAAAAGATTATAACAAATACGAATTTGAATTCGTATTTATCTCTCCTAAGATCTAGTAAAATCTTTATTTGAATGATCCTATCTCATAAATCCAAATATAATCCCTAATATCTTGGAGATTTGAATTTTGGATGGAAGAAATCTAGAGACAAAAATCTACTCGCTATCTTCGAGCAGATATGAATTTGACGCATAACAATTGTCTCACGGTTCTTGGTGTCACTTTGTGCAGCAAGAACCTTTTTGCTTTCTCGATCTTGCTCGGGTTGCTTCTTCTTGCGAGGTGAAGGAAGGTGTCGAATCAACACTCCTTTGTCCCCTTATATTTGTTGCACGCTAAAAATGGGGGTCAAGTTAGGAGGTCAAATATTTTCACCGAGTTAATTTTCTTTGAGAATGTCTTATTCGTCAAATTTCTTCCATGATTGCTCGCATTATACTTAAGAAAATTGTATTTTTTTTCACATTGCGAGCAGCTTGGTTTTTATATATACTTGAAAAAGTGTTTATCCTTCATATTATAAAACAAACAGTTTGACTTAGCCACAATTTAGTTTTAAAATTCCTTCGTATAAGGCTAAAATCTTCAATTTATTGTTGAGGACTTAATCTTATTCTAGTACTTATCACGATCTGCGAATATGATCAAACTACCTCGAAAGTTTTTTTGGAATTTCAAATTCTTAGAGCACTTGAACACGTGTGCACTCGAACCTCGAACATGTGAACACTCGAACCTCGAACACTCGATCACGCGAACACTCAAACCTCGAACACTCGATCACGCGAACACTCAAACCTCGAACACTTGAACATTCAGATCTCGAACACTCGAACATTTGAGCACACGTACGCTCGAACTGTAGTACTAGAATGTGATTATCAGTGTTTCATTACACATTATGCCCTCATAGTCTCGAGGTGACAAAGCAACATGAAACTAATTATTGAAAGAGTTTTACTTAAGACAAATTCAAAAAATGAACTTATCATTATTCGAATAGAATTGTTACAATGAAAAAAAAAATACAAGACTTAATAATACTCCCCGTATCTATGCTTGTTCTTGTTCTTCCTTCAGGAGGTCGAGATTTCTTTGTGAAAACTCGTGATTAATCTCCTGGTTGTAAGCTTCTACCCTTTCAGTTTCTACTTCAAGTTCTACCCAGGTCATCGCTTCGTGCCATATATTCTTTTAAATGGAGCACTCTTGAACTGTGTTATTATCGGACACAGTCTTCTCTAGAACTCCAAATCTGTACATTACATATGTTGCAACGAATCCAACAATTTTACTCGGAGTGATGGATCATAAGGACTCTGCTTTTACCCATTTAGCTTGGCAGTCTGCACTTCATGGTAATGGGAAAAGTCTCGTCGCATTGTTGTTTGTAGCCCATCATGTCCTTCTCCTTATTGGCCAGTTGCATCCTCGAAGCACATCTTTTTAAGTCTGCTCCCCAGAATGGTTACCACATAATGTAGTGGGACCGAGAAACCTCGTCGATGTAGCTCATCATCACATCTGGCTTTTTTTTTTCCCGGTAGGCAGCTCGTCATCCTTTAAATATGGAGAGATGGAATCTATCCAGGACAACTTTGTTAAATGAGCTCTTCTACAGATTCAGTCCTCTTCTCCTCGTTGATCATGCGAGAATCCAGGTACTGGTTGATTTGGCCATGGACTCGCATTTGCAGCTCGCATGTCTAGGCCTTTTTCTTAGTGGTCCTGATTGATTGGCTATAGCATTTGCGAGCTTCTTGCTACTCGCCTCGTAGATCTCCAACTCCTTCTGGAGTTGGGAACTTCATTGCCAAGTGGTGGATCGAGGTGATGGCCTTTAATTCTCAAAGGGACGGTCTTCCAAGGATTGTAATGTAGGCTGTTCGGTAATCCACCACGAGGAAATCGGTCATGACTGTTGTCTGCCGAGGTCGTGCTCCCATAGTAAGTACGAGCTGAATTACACCTATGGGCAGCACACTGTCACCAGTAAAGTTGTAAAGCTTAATTGTAGTTGGCTTCAAGTATTGTATGCTCAAGCCCATCTTCTTGAGAGCGCTTAAGTATAGGATGTCTACTGAGCTTCCATCGTCGATTAGAGTTCGGTGGACTCACATGCGGTTGATCTGAATAGTAACAACTAGTGGGTCACTATGTAGATAGTGCACGTCGTGAGCATCCTCTTCAGTAAAAGTGATCGGCTCGATTTTTCTTCGAAAACTCTTTGTCGGACGACCTTTACGACAAAGGACGAATGTTCTTGGAGCTTCTCGAGTTGTGCGAGCTAAAATTCCAGCGACATGAGGTCCTCCAAAGATAGTCCTGATTTCACCTCAAATCAGGTTATCACGGGCTAGAGAAATTGCTCGCCCATCACCATCATCTCTTCGATCATAGTCTCTCCTTCGTTAGTACCTTCTGAGGTATCCCTGCTAGATCAATTCTTCGATCTCATCTTTCAGGTCATAACAGTCATTAGTATCATGACCGTTATCTCGGTGGAATTGGCAATATTTTTTCTGGACTTTTCTCACACCTTTCCCCTTAATAGGAGGAGGTCGTTTATAAGGGACCCTATCTTTGGTAGCCATCAGAACGTTCTCCCTACTATTAGTGAGCTCGCTATATTAGGTGAACTTAGGAGAGTGTGAGTACCTTCGTTCCTCTATATAAGGCTTCTTCTCTAAAGAAGATGTGGCTTGCTCAATATCGCCTTTTCTTTTCTTCTTACTTTCCTTCTTGTTAGACTTGTCGCCATTTGGATGGCCTGTTGAATCTTGTGCTTTCTCAACACGTATGTATCTTTCCGCTCTTTGGTAGAAATCCTCCACATCGGTGTAATGGACTTTTAAAAGATTCCTCCATGGAGGTGTCTGGGAACGGACACCTCCCGCTAGAGCCATCAAGAGTCCTCCCTCCGGTGCCTTCGTCGCTTTGGCAGCTTCTTCGTTGAACTGCTTCAGGTAAGAATAGAGACTTTCAGTCTCACCTTGTTTAACATTGGCTAGTGCCAAGCAAGGGGTGGTGTAGGCTCTGGAGGCCTGGAACTGGTGGAGAAAGTCTTGGGAAAACTATTGCCATAAGGTTATCGATTCCTCTGGCTGGTTTTTGAACCACTTTTTAGCCTATTTGGCGAGTGTAACGGTAAAGCATCGATATCGGGCTAAGTGTTGTACCCAATTTAGATCTATAAGATCATTGAACAAGTCTAGATGATCTTGAGGGTCTGTCTTTCCCTCTTAGACAGCGATAGTTGGCATCTTGAAACCATCAGGTAGAGGAGCGTTTTAGATCTCAGGTGTAAAGGGCGAGTAGTCCCCTTTCACCTGGTACTCCTCACGAGCAGCCAGACGGTTAAGCTCATTTCGCATGCAAGCAACCTCTTGAGCGAGCTGGTCATTGACTGGGACTGAAGCGGTCGAACCCCTGCTGGTCGTAGTCCCTGAAGTGCTCACTCTTTGCTAGTTCAAGCGATCACAGAGATTACGCCCTCGCTCTCGATCAATATCTCCTATTGCTCGGCCAACTCTCTCGAACACACTGCCCGGAGCTTGTGACTTGGTTGCTTCAGCTCGCCGACCAGCTCCAGAATTCTCTCGAGGTGGTCTTGGAGGGAAATTTCCTGTCTTCACAACTGGCATTAGGAACATCTCTTTTATCACGAACTTCTGAGCCCTCGAAATCACGAACTCTCGAACTCAACGAATAGGACTCCTCGTGATCTTGTTGTTTATTGAGCTGAGCACGACCTTAAATATGGTCATGCTGCTCTGCCGCTCGCTCCAGATTACCGGGCTGATCATGACCTTGAACATGGTCGCGATGCTCATTTTGCATCTGATCACTAGCCAACCACTCCAAGAGATTCTAAATAGAGTTAATAGCTTCTCGCACTTCTTCCAGCATTTCCTCTTGTTGAAATTGTCTAGCCTGTAGCTCGGCCATCTCCGCAGCTCGATCGGCATCGTTCATGGGCTCTTTTCCAGGTCGCCCTAAATCGTGCCGACAGTATTGTAGCTCTGGATAGTTTCTGGGCGGTTGTTTGTCATAGCAGTGGCCTTAGATCGCATCGACAGGTTTTCAGTACGGATAAGTTGAGATTTGGTAGCAGTAGCATCTCTGGTTTGGGAATTTTAGTGTCTTGTCATCACCATATTTTCAGATTCGAGAAAACTGGAAAAACGGTGATTTTGGCTGGATATTTTTACCGAAGGTCCTCCTTCTAGTGCCAAATTGTTGATACTAAAAATTGATATAACAACAGGGTTACTAGATTTTGAAGAAAATTAAGGATTAAAGAAAAAATAGGAGAGAAAATGATGAACATAGGACTTTAGAGTAGTTGAATCTTGTGAATAAAGTGCCTACGTCCACTATAGCCGGTTTTATTTTCTTAGTATACTGGTTACAAGAGAGCTTTCTGTTTTTCCTTTTTCTACTCAGGAGCTTTGTATTTATAGGCCTAAGGAGATAGGTTCCTCTTACAGATAAGATCTTTTCAAATATAAAAAAAGATTACAAAAAGATTACGGTAAATATGAATTTGAATTCGTATTTATCCCCAAAATCTAGTAAAATCTTTATTTGAATAATCCTATTTCATAAATTCCAAATATAATCCCTAATATCTTGAAGATTTGAATTTTAGATAGAGAAAATCTTGGGATAAAAATCTACTCGCTATCTTCGAGCAGATGTGAATTTGATGCATAACAACTAGCATATACTAATGGGAAAATCATTCCCCAATGAGAATTCTCCGAAATTTTCCCTCACCAAATTAAATAGTGAATGATAGTGGGATGAGGATGATAAACTCAAAATCGGTCCCGCTCCGCCCTCTTGACATTCCTAAGAACGAAAGTACAATAATAATTTTTTAAAATTTTTATTATGAAATTAATACGGAAATTGGTATAATTAGGATTTGAGCTCTTCCCCTCCCACACGCTCCCAAGAAACATGCTCCTAAGAATCCTAAATTAGTTGAGCTCAATTGGCCACAAGTACAACAATATTAACAGAAAACAATGCAGAGAACAAAAATACACCGAGCAAACCATAAATGACACCAAATAAGTAAAAGGACAAAAGGTTACGGTGATCAAATACAGACAAACAAAATGGGAACAACATTAAAGAGAAAAATGGCAAATAATAAATAATTATAGCAAAGAATTTGTTGACGTCGACAGAGGAGACAACCATTGAAAAGCACGAGAAAAAACAAATTAAGAAAGTAGAATGAAGTCTATACATTACTAATTAATAAGCGTGTCCTATGGCTTCTTACTCACTTTAATCTTATTTTAATCTCAGTTGTTCATTTTTGTTTTCATCTAAAGTCTGAAAATAACCCACTTCAAAGCCTATCCTTTGTATACTGACACATAGAGTACGAGTTTCTTGTTAAGGACAACCTAAAACTACTTTTGTTGCTTTCTGCTGAATGAAAACTCTTTCTCTTGCTTTAGTCATCATTAAAGCTCCTCGGGTATACCTTGCGAATGTTCCTATCTCTTTTATTTATTTTTTTCTTTTTTATATTCTAAAAAATTTGAATTATTTTACATTATCTGAGCTTTATTTTGAGCTTTTGCTNAAGGGGACTGGTGTGTGGTAGTGAGGTTTAGAGCAGAGTACTCATTTTGGGGTGACGGATAGCTTTGTGAAAATATAAATAAGCTACATTTTCATTCAATTTATTTGAATCACAATTATAAGCAAGGGTTATATAGAGATGTTTGTGACCAAACATCCTATAAACATGTTCCTCATTTCCAGGAGGGATATTCTCCCTAGAAACAAGGAAATAAAGAAAAAAAAATATTTCAACACTCCTCCTCAAGTTGGTACATACTAACTTGCGCAAAAAGTTTTAGAACTACTTTGGAAATCTCCTATGCTAGATTCAAGTTTACATGAGTTTCACAGCAGATTGATTTCTAGAACTTCTCATGCCAGACTCAAATTCACCTGAGCTTTACGATATTATAATGAATTTCAGAAGCTTCACACGCCAGGCTTACATCATATGTCAGGCTCACATTATCATGAGCTTCACAATATAGGCTCTAATTCGATTCAAAACCACACGAAATCATCTGTAATTGTTATCAACGCTGGGAGACCTTTTCCTTTTTCATCTTGGGGCTTTATTTCAATGACTACAGTAGTAGAAGTTTCTTTAGAATTCTTTATCCGTGGTCACAGTTATGGTCCCACCATTCTAGATACCCAACAAGTTTAAAACATCAGTTTTTTGTATGACCCATTTTATGGAAATGGGTGCGTTTGTGGTTGAACTTGTGTTCTACCTCCTTGTTTAATGTGGTACATCGTATTTCTTCACGGTGAACTAAAAAATAGCATTATTCTAAATTTGGAACTGGTTCTTTACGCAGAATCTCTCCACAAATTTGGTCAAATACATCATCTAAACCGGCAAGAAAAATGTGAACCCACTGTCATTCAATGGTCTTACGATATGTTCTTAACATCATCTAGATCCTTCATAACGACCCTATCACAATGGTCCAATTCTTGAAAAATTTCAGTCAACTCTCTATAATATAGAGAAAGTGTTTTCCCCTTTTGTTTTGCTGAGAAGGCCTTCTGATTCAGAGTAAATACTTGTAATTCATCACTTCTATCGTAGAATACTTTGGACAAGGCATCCCTAATGTCATAGGCGGTGGTAAGCGTAAGTAATGCCTCATAATTTTTGGTGATATGGATATTAGTAGCCACCGTTTGACTTTTTGATTTTTAGCATACTACTTTTGATATCCTTCATCTGATTCCGCAGATGGCTTAGTTTTGCCACGAATGTAGGAGATCTTGTCTCTTTTGGCTATATGCATTTCCATCAATTGAGACCATATATCATAATTTGTCTTTGTAAGAGTGATTTTCGCATTGAATACTCCCTCAGACTGAACTACAACAGGGATAGATTTGACCAGCGATGACTCAATATTTTATTCACTTATTTTTTTGTATATATATTTTGTTTTTTTCCCCTTTTTTTTTGCAAAGTTTTTCTAATGTATATGAGTAAAAGCTAATAAATAAATAGGACCCCTCACATGAGAGGCACAGGTAATAGGTAAAGGACCCTTCCTTTTTTTTAAAAATATATATATATATATATATATATATATATATATATATATATATATATTCTACTAACTAATAACTATATATATATAAGTAACGTCCTAAACAAGGCCACGGAAATAGTCCCCTCGAGGGAACCAGTCCCGTTCATGTTTTGATTAATACAGGTCATATTTTAACCAATCTGTGTTGGCCATAACATAATCTGTGTTGGTCAAAATATGAACGGGACTGGTCCTGTCGACGAGACTACATCCTTGCCCCCTAAACAAATAGGATATAGATATATATATGTATAGGTTAAGGAAGAATAGGTTTATAAAGAACTTAGCAACAGGCGGCAGCTGGCGAGTTCGCGATTGGCAGGACTGGTCGAGACAGAAGCAGCAGAGCTCGTCGTTTTGTCGGGCTTCACGGGTCGGGTGTAGCATCAGGTCGTGTGGCAGCAGAAGCAGCAGAGCTAGGCGGAGAAAGGTGGTTCAGCAAGTTTCATCGAGGGAATCCATGAAGCTGTACAGTGCTCGGCATTTCTGGGTGTTTCTGATGAGTTCAAGCTCCGGTGAGTCTCGGCAATGGAGCTTGACAAAGAAGATGGTGTTGTGGTCTTGGTGGTGTGGGCACAGCAGCGAGTGGCGGCGGAGAATCTGCTTGGCCAATGATGAGGACGATGATTTTCTGGGTTGCTCTGTTTCCAATGGAGGTGGGTAGGGGTTTGACAATGGCTGGGGTGCTTCAGTTTTTTTTGGTCCGGTGGTGGTCCGATTAGAGAGGGAGGTGGTGCTCGGTGGCCTTATGCGTGCTGCGGTGGTAAAGGAGAAACTTATATATATATATATATATATATTCACTGGAATTTTGGGATTTTGCATGATATTCTAGCTCTGATACCATGTGAAAATATTAATAAGCTACATTTTCATTCATTTTATTTGAATCACAACTATAAGCAAGGTTTATATAGAGATATTTTTGACCAAACATCCTATAAATATGTTCCTTATTTTCAGGAGGGACATTTTCTTTAGAAACAAGGAAATGAGAAAGACAAAATATTTTAACAAGCTTGCCATCCGAAACGGATGAACACTCAAAGATTTATAAGATAAAGCTTTGGGCAACAGAATGAGGTTCATGCCAAATAACAGGTTTTGTTTTTGAGAAATTACTCTTTTATTTTCTGTTTAAACTTAAAGTTTATTCTTGTTTTTTGACTTTATAATAAGTTTGGATGCTAGGAAATAATAGGAAAGCAAATTTAATATTAATGGTGAGCTTAACATGCGGGGAGTTTGGCCTTGGTGCTAGGACATCAGTAAAAGATAAAGCTTGCTCTGAAATCTGAATTGGATATTTAGGAACCAAAGCAAATCAAACAAAACAATTTTACACTTGTGTTAGTCCACATATTCTTAGTTGATTCTTGCCTGATTAGTTGAGCTCAAAATTCAGTTTCATTACTGATAGTTATGAATCATAATTTATTACCAATTATCATGTGAAACTACATATCTGTTCATGCATGGATTTTTTTTTTCCCTTCATTGGTGGAATGAGCAGGTATTTTTTGAGGAAGCTGAAGAAAGTAAAGAACTAAAGAAGAGTTGTAATGCCCAAAGTTCTCATGAATGCATCATGCCACTAATAAACATCCTTGCATCTAGATTTCATAATTTCATGAGTAGTTCTAAAATTTGAC
>JXTC01000480.1:2060-16800 GCA_002914845.1 Trema orientale
GTGAAAGCAAAATTTGACATAAACTCAATGACAATTTTACCTAAAGTCAATGACAATTTGACCTCAAGTCAAAAATAATTCGACCTTAAGTTAAATATATATACATATACACACACTGAAGTCGAGAACAATTTGTCCTCAATTCAAAAACAATATGACCTTGAGTATTTTTACTTGCATCTGAACCGAAGTTTAGTCACTAGAAAATTTTAGGATCTAACGATTTGTATGCCGATAACAGATAACAAATAACCATCCGAACGGTTCAAAATTTGTAAAAACCCAATTTTTGGGAGGATAATTTGGACATTTTACCAATTTTCGGATTTAAAAATTTGAGGGATTAATTCGCAAAGGTTTTGTACAAGGGGACTAAATTGCAAATTATGGGGGGACTATTTTGCAAAGATTTAAAAATTTGGGACTTATGTGCAATTTTAGAAAATTGCACTGCCTAATGACTGTTGGGCCACGGGCCCCCCCTGCTCCCCCTCTCCCTTTTCTCTCTCCCCCTCACCCGATCCCCTCTCCCAACTCACCTTCTCTCTTTGTTTTCTCTCTCGGCCAAGGAACAACCGAAGCACGTCGCCGCCGCCTCCGGCCTTCGTCCGCCGCTCAAGCCGCTGGCATCAACTCGCCAGGCCACCGCGAAGCTCCGTCGGTCATCGCCTGCTGCCGCCGGTCAGTGGTTCGCCGGAAAAAGATACAAAAGCCGTTTGACCCATTTTTGGATTTTCAGCCGCCGGCGAAGATTCCGGCGTCCATTTAACTCCAAACTGGTCCCGTTAGATTCGTATCGTCGCAAGGGTCGTCAAGGTATATATATCTCAAACTCATACTATCCGAATCAAAATTTGCCATTTTTGGATATTTTGATGTTTAAGCTTGATCTTTTTTAATCCGGCCGTTGGATTATATTTTTGACCTCATTTTTGGAATGTACTCGGAAAATGGAGAAGTTTGATATATATACTATGTTGTTTGGTGATCGGCACAAAATCGTGATCAGACGGTCGAGATTTTGTCTCGTTTTGCGTGCCACCAGTCCAGTGTGGACCCGGACCCGAATTGGACAAGTTATATGTCTAACCTAGCTATTTTGGGTACTAGGAATTCAGTGAAGAAGTCCGTTTGCAGAATTAAAGCTCCGGTGAGAAGTTGACTTTTCGTAAGAGGATGATCGAGGGCTCGGAATTAGCTCCCGACCCTCCAGGCGATCGTCAACGACACCTCGAGGACTCAATAGTGTGGTATCACTATTCTAGTGAGGTAGAGGTTCAGTTACCTTCGTTTTATACCGTTTTTGAGTTAAAAATTATTTTCTGCAACATATGAGAACAGGTGTGTTTTTAATTATTTGAATCATATGTGATGGAATCTGGTTGTATGATATATACTGTACTGCTCTGGAAATTTGTTGTGTGCAGGTTATTTTGGATATATCAAAATAGGGCTGTTATACTGCCCGTTTTTCTGTAAAATCCTATTATGCATGTTTTACTGAAAAACCAGAGTACGATAGTTTTTACACTTCAGTTCTGTAATGCACGTGTCATAGGATCATACATGAGCACCGTGTTAGCATCGTGGGTTTACAGTACGGCGTTGCGTGCCCCACCGTCGGTGTAGAGTCCGTAAACCCGCGCGGAGTTTGTTACTTCTGATTACCTCCCCATTTGGCAAGCGTAGGCAATTCGGTTGCCCCTCCAGGTTTGGTAGGCGACACTTAGGTGTCCCCTCCGGGTATGGGCTTAGGTATCAGGTAGGCTGTTAGGTACACTTAGTGCCATCATCTTGATTTTCCACAGATGAGAGGATGTGAACTCATGGGCATGGGTTGATTTGTGTCATGTGCATATGGATTAATAGTTTTGATTACACTGTTTTATATATATGGATTTCCGGTTTGGATTATATATATATGGGTGTGTATGTTTTGGATTTGAACTAACCATGTAGGAGTTTTTCATCATTGAACTGTTTTTTTTTAAGGTAATTGTTATCCTACTGGACATTGTATGCTCACCTCCCCTTCCTCCCTTCCTCAGGTGGTGTCCAGTGCGATCTTGGTGATCAAGAGGAGTAAGAGGCTATCTTGATTGTAGTTCGTTTCTTGGTAATGCTAGAAGTNATTTAACTTATTGTTGTGGATGATGATGATGCTTGAACTTATATTTGATTCTACGCTTTCTAATTATTATTCGGTCTATGTTTAATGGTGTATACGAACTCTAGGAGAGGTTCACGGGATGAAATTCTAAATATTTTATTTTAATAGACTGTTTACAAAATTAAAACTTTTTAGACATTTTTCAAATAAATCAAGGAATTTCCCATCTTTGTGAAGTTCCCCTTCTGCCACTGGCCCGGATTTTGGGCCATGACAGAAATTTTGGTATCCGAGCTTTGTGTTTAGCAGCTCGGACGTATCACCATCAAACTAGATTGAAGTTATTTTTATAACAAGCATGCATCATTATCTCATTAATAGTTTGGCATATTGTTTCAAACTTTTTAGGATGCCTCCTAGAAGAGTTCTGAGGCATCAGCTGGATGCCGAACCTTCTCAACGTCTGGATTTCTCTCATCTGATCGATGCAATGCATCAGGTGTTTGTCAAAATGAGCAATCCAGACTATCAGCCTCCAGCTCCGAGGGCACCTCAGCTGGATCAGTCAGATTACCTCCAGCGATTTATGCACCTCTAGCCAAGACAGTTTGATGGTAGACCAGATCCTCTCGCGGCAATTGCTTGGCTACGTGAGATGGAGAGGCATTTTCGGTCCCTTGGTACTCTGGTGGAGTTTTGGGCAATTTTTGCTGTTACCTGTTTGACGGGGAGTGCCATTCACTGGTGGGAGACTGTAGAGCAAATGCAGAATGTTATGGGTCTGACTTAGGAAGACTTTGAGTGGATTTTCAGGGCTCAGTATGCCAATGAGGATCAACAAGATGAGATTATGAATCGGTTTGAGACCTTGGTCCAAGGTAACAGAACAGTGAATGAGTACCTGATTGAGTTCACTGAGTTGGCAAGTATAGCTCTTGACCTAGGTACGAGTGAGAAGTCTCGAGTTGCCAAATTCAGGAATCGTCTGAATTGGAACATTTTCAACAGGATTGGCACTCAGACTTTTTACACTCTCCCTGAGATTGCAGTGGCTGCCCAGCGGACAGAGGCCATCGAAGAGGGATTTAATTCCAGGAAGAACCAGCAGAGAAGTAATGACAGGAAAGCTACCAGAAGGAATCAGGGGCAATGGTTAGCCCGAGGTACTCCGAACAGTGGAAGCTCGAACAGTAGTGGTTCTTCAGGGGGTGGTAGAGGTAGTCCTTATGGAGGATGTTTTGTGTGTGGCCAGCAGGGTCGCCGGAAGAATGAGTATCCTATTCGTCTGCAGAAATCTCCTCTCTCTCAAGGAGGACCGCAGAGGAGCCAGTCAGGTTCTATTCCTTATCGGAACACTCAGGCAAGGCTGCAACAGTCCCAGAGTGCTTCGCAGACTTTTACTTCCCCTCAGTCTTATCAGCATCAGTACCGCCCTCAGGATTACACTCAGAACTTTCAGACTCCTCAGTCCTCAGGGAGTCAGAGTGGGCGTGGTTATGGCAGTAGTGGTTCAGGATCCAGCAGCAGCCGTCCTGATTAGGGGAAAGGCAACAAAAGGAAAAGAAAGGTGACTGGCCAAGCCTATACTCTTACTGGAGCTGACGACACTCAAGATCACACTGGCCGAGGTGTTGTTGACGGTATGATCCTTATTTCACACTCTTGGGCACATGTTTTATTTGATACTGGTACATCCCATTCATTCATATCCTTGTTGTTTGCTCAACTATTGGGATTGGAATTTTCTGATTTGGATTGTGTATTGATGTTGGGTACACCTATGGGAGGAATAGCCGATGTGTCTAATATGTGTAAGTCTTGTCAGATTGTGATTGGTGATAGAAAGTTGCTTGCTGATTTAATTGTATTACCGATGAGGCAGTATGACGTCATACTCGGTATAGATTGGCTATCGAAATATCGAGCCGTTGTGGACTATCACACGAAGCAAGTGACTCTTTTTCTTAGTGATGGACATCCCATTGTCTATCAAGCTAGAATGAGTCCGTTGGAGCCTAGTCCTATGCTGAAAGTGTGTTTGGGTGGAAGAAAGAAACTCGAGTGTTATGGAAACTTGTTTGCCATGGATGGCGAGGTGAGGACAGACGATCAAGACCTAGGGATTCCGGTTGTGAGTGAGTATTCAGAGGTATTTCTTGAAGACTTACCGGGATTACCACCTGATAGGAAGATCGAGTTCTGTATTGAACTAGTTCCTGGAGCTCAGCCAGTTTCTATTCCAGCCTATCGCATGGCACCTGCTAAGATGGAAGAATTAAGAGAACAATTGGATGATCTACTTTTTAAAGGCTTCATTTGCAATAGCACTTCTCCTTGGGGTGCTCCTGTTTTGTTCGCAAAGAAAGTTGATGGTTCGTTGAGACTTTGTGTGGACTACAGGAAGTTGAACTAATTGACAGTGAAGAACAAGTATCCTTTGCCAAGGATAGATGAGTTGTTTGATCAACTCAGTGGTTCAAGATTCTTCTCCAAGATTGATTTAAGATCTGGTTATCATCAGTTGAAGATAAGAGAGGATGATATACCTAAGACAGCATTCATAACCCGATATGGTCACTTTGAGTTTTTAGTGATGCCATTTGGTTTAACGAATGCTCCTGCAGCCTTTATGGATCTCATGAATTGGATTTTCAGGCCATTTTTGGATCGTTTTATGGTTTTATTCATCGACGACATCCTGGTGTATTCCAAGACTCGAGAAGAGCATGCTGAACATCTGGGGATAGTACTCAAGACCTTAAGAGATCATCAGTTGTATGCCAAGAGATCAAAGTGTGACTTTTGGATGTCAGAAGTGAAGTTCTTGGGTCATGTGATTTCTCACGGAGGTATTTCAGTCGATCCCGCTAAGATAGAAGCTGTTCTAGAGTAGGAAAGACTGAGAAATATGACGGAAGTACGTAGTTTCCTCGGTTTGGCAGGCTACTACCGTCGTTTTATGTAAGATTTCTCGAGAATTGCTTTGCCTTTGACCAAGTTAACCAGGAAGGACGTCAAGTTTGTTTGGGATCATGAAAGTGAAGAAGCTTTTGTCAGGTTGAAGCAGAGCTTAACCACCGCACCTGTTCTTACTGTTCCTGACAATAACGAGCCTTATGTGGTATATACCGATACTTCGAAGACGGGTTTGGGATGTGTCTTGATGCAGAATAGTCGAGTTGTGGCTTATGCTTCTCGTTAGTTGAAGCTACATGAGAAGAACTATCCCACCCATGACTTGGAACTTGCAGCAGTGATCTTTGCATTGAAGATTTGGAGATGTTACTTGTATGGTGTGAAGTTTGACATATTCTCCAATCATAAGAGTTTGAAGTATCTCTTTACCCAGAAGGATCTGAACTTGAAACAACGAAGATGGGTTAAATATATAGAGGATTATGACTTCGACCTACAGTACCATCCTAGTAAGGCCAACGTTGTAGCCGATACACTGAGTAGGAAATCTCATGGTGTACTAGCTGCACTAGTGTTTGAAGATTAGAAGAACTCAGTTGTGATTGGTGATTATAACTTGCAATATTTCGAAAATGAAGGAGTTACTTGCTTAAGCAACATTATGATTTCGCCATCTCTTCTCCAGACTGTCCAGCAGAGTTAGTGGCAAGACAGGGAGTTGAGGTCAACCTGGAACCGACTTCAGAATGGTGAATAATTAGATGGTTGGTGTACTAACAGAGAAGGGTTCTTGCTTTTCAATAGGAAATTAGCTGTAGCTAATGACCCTAATCTTCGAGAGACCATTTTAACTGAGGCTCACAAATCAAGATTCGAAATACATCCGGGTAGTACTAAGATGTACCGGGACTTGAAATGACAGTATTGGTGGAAAGGTATGAAAAAAGATATGGCTACTTTTGTAGCTAAGTGTTTAACTTGTCAGTAAGTCAAGGCTGAACACCAGAGGCCAGCTGGATTACTTCAACCGTTACCTATTCCGGAGTGGAAGTGGGACAAGATTACGATAGACTTTGTGACCAGTTTACCAAAGACCTTGAGGAAGAATGACGCAGTTTGGGTGATAGTCGATTGGTTGATGAAAAGTGCTCACTTTATACCGATCTGGATTGACTATTCTCTCACTAAGCTCAGTAAACTATATGTGGAGAACATTATACGCTTGCATGGTATGCCTTTAAGCATAGTTTCTGACAGAGATCCAAGGTTTACTTCCAAGTTTTGGAGAGCCTTACAGAAAGCGTTTGGTACGCAGTTAGATATCAGTACAGCTCATCATCTTAAGACAGATGGTCAGTCTGAAAGGACTATTCAGATTCTTGAGGACATGCTATGTTGTTGTATACTGGACTTTGGTGGGAACTGGGATGATCATCTTCCTTTAGTAGAATTTGCTTACAATAACAGTTACCAGACCAATGTGGGTATGGCTCCATATAAAGTGCTGTATGGGAGGCCGTGTAGATCACCTTTGTGTTGGGTAGAACCAGAAGAGCATGTTACTCTTGGACCTGAATTGATTGAGGAGACTACTGAGAAGATCAAGGATATCCAAGAGAGACTCAAGGAGGTCCAGAGTCGCCAGAAGAGTTATGCTGACCCAAAAAAGCATGAGGTAGAGTTCGATACTGGTGATTCTATATTCTTGAAAGTAACTCCAAGACAAGATGTTACAAGATTCGGAGTTAAGGGTAAGCTTGCTCTAAGGTATATCGGTCTCTTTGGAATCACTGAGAGGATTGGACCAGTAGCGTATCACTTGAATCTACCTGCACAGTTGGATCACGTGCATAATGTGTTCCAAGTGTCGATGTTGAAGAAGTACACGCCAGACTCATCTCATGTTATTCAGTACGTGCATATACCGATCCAAGAAGATGTGTCCTATGAAGAGCAGCCTGTTCGCTTATTGGTAAGAGAGTTGAAGGTACTTCGCAACAGAGAGATTCCACTTGTCAAGGTGTTTTGGGAACATCACAAAGAAGACGAGGCTACTTGGGAACTCGAGACGGAGATGTACGAGAAGTACCCTCATTTGTTTAATTTTCAGTTAGAAGTTATATTGTGATGTAAACCTTGACTTGTATTTTGAATTTCGGGACGAAATTCCTATAAGGAGGGGAGAATGTAAAAACCCAATTTTTGGGTGAAAAATTTGGACATTTTACTAATTTTCGAATTTAAAAATTTGAAGGATTAATTCGCGAAGGTTTTGTACAGAGGGACTAAATTGCAAATTATGGGGGGACTATTTTGCAAAGATTTAAAAATTTGGGACTTATGTACAATTTTGGAAAATTTCACTGCCCAATGACTATTGGGCCACGTGCCCCCCTGCTCCCCCTCTCCCTTTTCTCTCTCCCCCTCACCCGATCCCCTCTCCCAGCTCACCCTCTCTCTCTGCTTTCTCTCTCGGCCGAGGAACAACCGAAGCACACCGCCGCCGCCTCCGGCCTTCGTCTGCCGCTCCAGCCACCGGCATCGACTCGCCAGGCCGCCACGAAGCTCCGCCGGTCGTTGTCTGCTGCCGCCGGTCAGTGGTTCGCCAGAAAAAGACACAAAAGCCGTTTGACCCATTTTCGGATTTTTGGCCGCCGACGAAGATTCCGGCGTCCATTCGACTCCAAACTGGTCCCGTTAGATTCGTATCATCGCAAGGGTCGTCAAGGTATATATATCTCGACCCCATACTGTCCGGATCAAAATTTGCCATTTTTGGATATTTTGATGTTTAAGCTTGATCTTTTTTAATCCGGCCGTTGGATTGTGTTTTCGACCTCATTTTTGGAATGTACTCGGAAAATGGAGAAGTATGATATATATATTATGTTGTTTGGTGATCGGCACAAAAATCGCGATTGGACGGTCGAGATTTTGTCTCGTTTTGCATGCCACCGGTCCGGTGTGGACCCGGACCCGAATTGAACAAGATATATGTCTAACCTAGCTATTTTGGGTGCTAGGAATTCAGTGAAGAGGTCCGTTTGCAGAATTAAAGCTCCGGTGAGAAGTTGACTTTTCGCAAGAGGACGATCGAGGGCTCGGAATTGGTTCCCGACCCTCCAGGCGACCGTCAACGATACCTCGAGGACTCAATAGCGTGGTATCGCTATTCTGGTGAGGTAAGGGTTCAATTACCTTCGTTTTATATCGTTTTTGAGTTAAAAATTATTTTCTGCAACATATGAGAACAAGTGTGTTTTTAATTATTTGAATCATATGTGATGGAATCTGGTTGTATGATATATACTGTACTGCTCTGGGAATTTGCTGTGTACAGGCTATTTTGGGTATATCAAAATAGGGCCGTTATGCTACCCGTTTTTCTGTAAAATCCTATTATGAACGTTTTACTGAAAAACTAGAGTACGGTAGTTTTTACACTTCGGTTCTGTAATGCACGTATCATAGGATCATACATGAGCACCGTGTTAGTATCGTAGGTTTACAGTGTGGTGCTGCATGCCCCACCATTGGTGTAGAGTCCGTAAACCCACATGGAGTTTGTTACTTCTGATTACCTCCCCATTTGGCAGGCGTAGGCAATTCGGTTGCCCCTCCAGATTTGGTAGGCGACACATGGGTGTCCCCTCCGGGTATGGGCTTAGGTGTCAGGAAGGCTGTTAGGTACACTTAGTGTCATCATCCTAGTTTTCCACAGATGAGAGGATGTGAGCTCATGGGTATGGGTTGATTTGTGTCATGTGTATATGGATTGATGGTTTTGATTACACTGTTTTATATATATGGATTTCCGGTTTGGATTATATATATATGGGTGTGTATGTTTTGGATTTGAACTAACTATGTAGGAGTTTTCCATCACTGAACTGTTTTTCTTCAAGGTAATTATTTTCCTACTGGGCATTGTATGCTCACCCCCCTTTCTCCCTTCCTCAGGTGGTGTCCAGTGCGATCTTGGTGATCAAGAGGAGTAAGAGGCTATCTTGATTGTAGTTCGTTTCTTGGTAATGCTAGAAGTNGTGAAAGCAAAATTTGACATAAACTCAATGACAATTTTACCTAAAGTCAATGACAATTTGACCTCAAGTCAAAAATAATTCGACCTTAAGTTAAAAATATATATATATATACATATATATATACACACACTGAAGTCAAGTTGAGAACAATTTGAAATTAAATTGGTAATTGTACAACAAAATTTATTGTAATTAATTGGCTTTGATATTATAATTTTTTTTTAGAAAGTCAACTTAGTGGTAGTCTAATTTAAATATTACACATATTTTAACGATGATTACTCATGGAGACGTAACCATTGAAACGTCCTCCATATATATATATACACACTGAAGTCAAGTCGAGAACAATTTGTCCTTAATTCAAAAACAATATGACCTTAAGTATTTTTACTTGCATCTGAACCGAAGTTTAGTCATTAGAAAATTTTAGGATCTAACGATTTGTATGCCAATAACAGATAAAAAATAACCATCCAAACGGTTCAAAATCCATTCAATTTGTACAAAATATACGACATATATACAAAAAAGTCCATGTCTTCATTTCTCTTAAATGGCAAAATCCTCTAGGTCAGTTTCTGCATTGACTTCATTGTTCTTCTGCTCTTTGGTTAACTTGTCCTTTTATAGTCCAGACCCTTTTCATAAATAGTTTTATAGAAATTAAACTCTCATGCACGCATGCCCCTTTCACTAATATAACGTTTTTATGCCTGCAAAATAAGGATAAATACATCAGCTTTAGATTAGAAAATTTGTTAATAATGTAATAAGTAAGGTCATAATGACTTAAGTCAAGATTCTTGACTTAATGGTCAAAAAGTTCTTTTACTTGAGGTCAAAAAATTCTTAACTTCAAAAAATGTTTCCTTTTCAGATGTCAAGAACTAGACCTAAGGTCAAAAAATATTTAACTCGAGGACAAGAAGCTCATAACTTAATTTGGGACCCAAGAACAAATAAAATAAGACCAAGTTTTCAGACGAAAACAAGGACTCATCCTACTGCACACCAAAAAAAAAAAAAAAAATCCCCAAGGTTAATCGCCTAAAAACAATGTTCTAAACTCTTAATAAATTAGTACAAATATGCACTATCTTGAAAATAAGACCTCAAAAGTGGTCAAACATGCGAAANAAACACATCACCATTGAAATTAAATACATTATATTCAACAGTTATCTCTTGTAAAAGTTGCACTATCTTTAAAAATATCACTTTAAAATGGTCAGTAGTAATCTAAAAAATACCAATTTTCTCTAAAAGATAATAACGACATCACACAAACCCACTAATAATCATCAACCAAAGTAAAAAAATTTGTACTTATAAGATAAAAGCTCCAAAACAAAACATTTTGTTAAAAAAAAAAAATGTGAATAACCCACCTTTTTCTCACCGGAATCTATTTGCATCACCTTCCTCTTCAAATATTTCGCTAATGGGGCTCAAAATTTTTACATCCGTCTTCAGATCCTTCATTTTTGAGGAAATGGAGCTTCCAAGAATGACCAAATAGAGCTTTAGAGTATTTCAGGGTGGAGTGATAGCTGAAAATAATGGTAGAAACTAGTGTAGATCAGGGAAATTTTGGAGGTGATCATTTTGAGGGTTTTCTCTCTATACACCATATGACTCAATTTTTTCTCTTTGGACTTTACTTTCTGTCTCTATACGTTTTCAAAATGGGTTTTTTTCTTTTTTTTTTTTTTTTTTTAAGTGGCTTTTCAAAATGGGTTTTACTATACGGTTTGGAGGTGATCAGGGAAATACACTAGTTTTACTATACGTTTCTGTATCGGTGGACTCAAAAGGTTAATGGTGTAGCTTAGGTGGGTATGTGAGAAAGAGTACGGTGACGTAGATTTTTCGGAGACGTAAATTTGCATTTTTGAATAACTGGCCCCACTTTCTAATCCTGGGAAAATTTATTTTTTCAAGTAGTCACGAAAATGTCAATTTGCCCTAAGTTACTCATAGTGGTGTTCTTTTCTATTTAGCTTGCTCTATTCACAAACAATCTTTTACTTTGATCGGGGAGAACAATTTACTTATCTAGATTTTCTTTTTGGGGCTTATAGAAATATGACCAAATTTTGGGTCTAATTTCAGTAAATGTCCCTTTGTCAAAAGTTATAGCAAAATGTCCGGTATATATGCATATATACCAAGTGTAAAATTTTATATACCAAGTATAAAAAATTATATACCCAGTGCATTTCAGAACAGTCACTAAAATTGGTAGATATGTGTATCTACCAAGTGTAAAAAAATATCTACCTGGACATTTAGCTATAAAATTTTAAAAGTGGACATCTACTTAATCAAATTTAAAATTTTGGTCATCCACCTAAATTTCTCTTTCTTTTTTTGCTTATCTATGGGCCCATGTGATAGGTGGAATTGAACTGGACTATTATTTAGGATTTGATTGGGTAAGATTATATTAGTACTACGACTTGTTTGGTAGAGTATGAGACTAAAAAATGAGATTAGATAAAATAGTAGTTTAAAAAATAGATGGAGCACACATTAATTGAGAATTGTGTAGTAAAACAATAGATGAAAAATATGTGAGACCTACATTTATTGAGAAATAAGTAAAATAAAGAGTAGAAAAAGAAATGAGGCTCACTTTTCGGAAATGAAAAGGAAGATGCACTATTTTAACCCAAGTATGCAATAGGTTTATAATAATCCCTTTCTAAGGTTGTTATTTTAACTCCTCACTAATAGTTCAACCATAATTTGTGTACTAAGAGCATCTCTAATCCAACACTAAATTGGACTAAAACAACATTTTGGAGTAAAAAAATCCCTCCAACCCAACGTTAAATCCTACACCATATTTTGTGTGGTAAATAATGTTACACCAAATTTGGCGTAATACTATTCAAGTTTTATTTTTTCCAATTATATAATCCCATTTTTATAAATTTCTACAAATTAATGTATTCCCAATGTATCATTTTTTATTAGCCTTTATTATTAATGATTTAATTTAATTTGATTATAATTAAAACTAAAATTTACACTGAACTAGAATAATTTAATTTGATTATTACTAAATTTTTTTTCCAATAATTAGCAATAATGTGTGAATTAATATATATATGTAATTATTTGTGAAATAAATTAATTGTTGAGGACTAGAAAGATAAATAAAAAAGAGGGAATATTCACTAAAGTACAATGGTTGGAGTCCAACTGTATAAAAGTCTGTAACTTCTCACCATTTATGATGTCTTTGTTAATGGACACACCAAACGGGCCTATATATCTTAGTTAATGGATCACGATTTATGATATTATTGGATGGTCAAACTCATGCTTGTAACTTCTCTAAATATAAACATGTAATAAATATAAGCAGATAGAAAGCAATATTGCCCGGTGCCCTGATCCTGAATATGCACAGAAGATGATTGCTGCCATTGACACTGTCCGGGAGAGAGGGGATTCAATCATTCAATTGGTGGTGTGGTTACATGCATTGTGAGGAATTGTCCACGTGTAAGAATTCTTTCCCTCCCTTAAAAAAAGCCTTGTAATTGACTAGCTTTTTTATTCGGTCTAATGCGATAAAATGCATTTGTCTTGACATTTAGAAATAACGGGATATTTACATTGACGATAATTATTATATTGTCCTTTTATCTTTTCCAAGTGTTGCACTTTGTCCTAAAATTATTGACTTTCGCATATTTTACACCAAAATTGACAAAAGAAGGTCTCACATTTTATCACCTAACTTGCTATTTTTCCTTTTTAGCAAGTGGATACGTATATCTTCATGTATCTCTTGGATATCCTCTATCGTTTCCTTAAATTCAAGAACAATTATATTGCAGTCTTCATTTTTTTAGGGCCAAAGTGAGACTACTTTTACCGATTTTGGAACAAAATATGCTAAAATCAATTATTTTGGAGCAAACTAAGTGTAACACTTGACAGAATCAAGGGCAATATTTTAGCATTGCTCTATCTGATATATGCATATTGAATTTATGTACTAATTCCTCATTATGAAAATCAAAGGCAGGTTACTTGGTCTAAAATCCGTTTTTTTTTTTTTTTTTTTGAAAGGGAAGTCTAAAATCTGTTGTGTAAAGGTTGTTTAGATAATTTTTCAGAACCTTTAATATCATGGGTAAGTATGTGACGTGTGGAGTGTGTTAAATTTGTTATCAGGGGCTTGGCTCACCAGTTTTTGGCAAACTTGAAGCTGAGCTTGCTAAAGCTCTCATGTCAATACCATCAACAAAGGGCTTTGAAATTGGAAGTGGATTTGCAGGTTAAGATTTGATCGAACCTAGATTGATACCCTTTGACTACACACACACATATATATAGTTTAAAATATTTTTTAATCATCGAAATCGAATGTTTAAGTGAGCAGTAACATAATTCGTGGCAGGCACTCTTTTGACTGGAAGTGAACATAATGACGAGTTCTTTATTGATGAACATAATAGAATCAGGACAAGGACAAATCGCTCTGGTGGAATACAGGTACCTTATAAGGATTCTTTTATTTGTTTTTAGATGTTGAGTAAATTAAGAGATGTCCTTTGTTGAGGGCATAATTATAGATATCTTCCTAGGTTTTGGTTAAATTTCAAGAGGCCGTTTGGGATAATTTTTACTTCTTGAATTAAAAGTATTAAAAGATCTTTCTATAAAAGATAGTTGTCCATGTTTCTTTAAAAAGATCTTTTGAATAAAAAAGATCTTTTAAAAATCTATCCAAATATTTCTAAAAGATTTATTGAGTCCTAAAAGATCATCGAAAACTATATCAAATAGGCTCAAGATAAGTTTATCTTGGATTTCAAACATAGAATATCTATCAACTAATTCTTGCTAGTAACAAAAAGATCAAGTATGCGAAAAATAACAAAATATATTTTCAATGTACCTACAAATGTCATATGTCACCGCTTGGATTTCTAATTCGAGAATAATATTTGTTGTACTGAAAATTTAAAGAGAAGAAATACTTTTTTCGAAAAAAAAAAAGAAAAAAAGAATGCAAAGCTGTCCAATCTTATCTTAGTTTTTCATTATTATGGAATCTACATAAACACACTATTATGAAGTACTAACTAAATATAAATAGAGAGACACGTCTATTTATAGCATTCTCCTTTATGAAGTATTTTTTTTTATTTAAAAAAAAAAGAGATGTGGATAATATAGTTTTAGTAAAATCGAGGCCGAGTATATATGTAATTTTTCTTGTTATTAACCCCTAAATTGGTGAACTAAAATTGCTTATGGTGGCAAGTAGGGAGGAGTATATCCAACGGGGAAATTATACACATGAGAGTCGCTATCAAGCCAACTGCTACTATTGCTGTAAGTCTCATCTCTCCACTACTCTCTGTCTTAGCCTAGGGCATTCTTGGATGAGGAAATTTTTATTGATTCAAATCTGATCACTATAAGGCAAGGCAGCCTTATTAAGAAATAAGAGTCATACCACTAATAGAATCCTCAATCCATTAGCCTTTAGTCTTACGAAAGTTTAACCCATTAAATTAATTCCAAAAGGTGTCAAAAATACCCCTAGACTTCCTAAAACAGAACAAATGCACTCAGCAGTCCATATCCCATAGTAGTGCTGGCAATTCGGGCCGGGCCCAACGGGCCGGCCCATGGCCTGGTA
>JXTC01000480.1:17639-115280 GCA_002914845.1 Trema orientale
TCGATCCGGAATTCAAAGATGAGGCTGGTGGTAAGAAGACAAAAATGGCAAGATGTAAATACTGTAAGAAATTATTAACTGCTAAACCATCTAGCAGGACCGCTCATTTGAAAAAATATAGTGATACATGTGTCAACAAACACAAAAAAAAACAATGAGCCCACTCAATCAACACTGCAACTCAACAAGGATGGTTCGGTAAGTTCTTAGAACTATGATCTTATTGTAGTTAGGGAGTCTCTAGCACGTTTAATTGCTATAAAAGATTTACCATTAGGTTTTGGTGATTGTAATAGCTATGAAGATCATATTAGAACATCTTATTATCCAAACTATAAAAGAGTTTCTAGAAATACTACTAGGAGTGATTTGATTAAACTTTATGAAAATATGCGTAAAGATTTAATAACTGAATTAACTTCATTAAACTTTTGTATTGCCTTGACATCTGATATTTGGGGTGCTAATTCTAAACAAGATTATTTAAGTGTTGTTGCACATTATTTAGATTCAAGATGGATAATGCAAAAAATAATAATTGATTTTCGAGTTGTTGATAATAAACATACTGCTGAAATTATTAGAGATAGAATTTTAAATGTTATTGAAGAATATGGCATAGCGAATCGCATTATCTCTATCACTTTAGATAATGCTAGCGCAAACACAGAGGCCATAAAATTACTTAGCAATTTGGTAAGTTCATACACTGGAGGAATCTTACTGCATCAACGTTGTGCATGTCACATCATCAACCTTATCGTCAAATCAGGTATGGATGTTATAAGTGTATATATTGAAAATATTCGATCTGCTATTGCTTATATTCATGCTTCTAATCCACGCATTGTTGAATTTAAAAGATATTGCATAGCTCAAAGCTTAAAACCAAGAAAATTCCAAGTTGACATGCCTGTAAGGTGGAATTCTACTTATTTAATGTTGAAAAATGCATTACCATATAAAATTCCAGTTACTATGTTTTACAATTCAAAAATAGGTTCATTAGTATTAAAAGATGAAGATTGGTTTATTTGTGAAAAATTTGTACAATTTTTAGACATTTTTTATGAAGCTACTGTTGCATTATCTGGTATTTATTATCCTACTTCTCCAATTGTTTTACATCATATCTTTTTTATTGCTGAAATGTTTTGTAAGGCAAGATGTGACCCTATATTTGAACCAATTATAACAAGTATGCAAGATGTATTTTTAAAATATTGGTTTCCAATTCCTTTATTATATTCATTTGCTTTTATTTTAGATCCTAGAAGTAAATTAAATGGTCTTTCTAATTTAATTAGCTATATTTCTACATATTTTGAGGAGATAGATTATACTTCTGAATATACAAATACTCGTGACAAATTTTTTGAAGTGTATAGTGTATATGAGGTTAAGTTTGGCAGTAATCAACAACAACACACTCCTCCACAAGAAACTGAAGAATAATAAAAAAATAAGTCTTTTTGGAGCATGATAGGTTCTCGTCCTCAAGGGCATGGTCGTGGCTCATCATCAACATCATCAAGTTCAAGTCAACCACTACCATCAATAAATCCACAGCAATCCTCTGATCTTACTCAATATAATGAGCTAGACTCTAACATCGACCCCGATGATGAGAACTTCAAAGTTTTGGACTGGTGGCATAAGTGTCAATCAAAATTCCTGGTACATTCACAATTAGCCCGTGACGTCTTAACAATTCTGGTGTCTACGATTTCTTCAGAGTCTGCTTTTAGCACGACCAAGATGATAGTAGATGAGCGAAGGACTTCGCTAGCTCCTGAAATGGTTGAGGTGTTAGCATGTATTAAAGATTGGGAAAAAGCGGCAAAGCAAAATCAAGACACTATTCGTATTTGTAATGAAGAATTAGCCGAAAATTTCAATAACTTATACATGAATGACGATGATAAGTCATAAACTTATAATTAATGATATACTAGTTTTTTCAAGTAATAATTTGAATTGTAATAAATGATCATCAATAAAATCAAATTTCAATATTTCAAATTTATTTGTTTTATTATTTTTCTTAATATCCTATTTAATTATTATTAGTTTTTTAACAATAGAAAACATATGTAGTTTATGTTATCAATTTTTTTTAATGAAAATTCAATTAAAAAGTTTGAACTTAACATGTTTAAAAAAAGTTGTTAAAAAAATAAATAAATAGTAGCAAAAAAAAAAAAAGGCCGAGGACGGGCCGGCCCGGGCCGGCCTGATATTGGCCCGTCAAAAAGCCCGGCAGGCCAACGGGCCCGGGCCGGGTCCTATTTTATTTTGGACGGGCCGGCCCGGCCCGCCCATTTTGCCACTTCTATCCCATAGTCCATCCATACCAATGTTAATCAGAAGAAGTTCAATATAGTTACATACTCGTATAGTCGTATGCTTGGTTTGTATTTCTCAAAGTATTTTGTGGCAAGTATCTATTGGGAATATATGCTCTCCAAAGCATATTCCATCATGTAATAAACATTTTCTGAAATTAATAAAATTTGTTAGATATTTTCGTTATATCTTTTGCATATGTATGATTGAATAAAAGTCCATTTAATTACATAATATGTATCTTTGTGATCACGAGGTAGATTCGCAGAAGACATCGATACAAGTTATTTTGTAATTAAATAAAATTGTTCACAGTTAATAAAATAAAGTTAGGCTCTTTATTTTAACTGTTGTAAATTCATTTAGTAATTTGTCTTAATTACATATGGATTTACTAATGTAGTTAGACTATATTGAACGGATTAATTATGAGATTTAATAGACCTCAAATAACTGTCAGACTTATTAAATCTCATTTGGCATTGATAATACTTTATTCTCAATCCTGAGTTAATTATAAGTTCATGTTTGTTTATACTGCAACATTTGAGTTACTAAAGGGTGCAACTCTAATTGAGGGGTTAATATTCTCAGTAACTTGGTGGGAGGTATTTATGGACAGTGACACTTATAGATTGATAATATGGAATTTGTATATACATATCCCTTGACCGGTTTTTGGTACTTGATCTTAGAATTCTCTGGCCAGAGTATGTCAACATATCTAATTAATATGTTGAAAATGATCATTAGAGAAAATCAGTAAGAGTCAAGAAATAAAATATAATTAAATTGAATGGACAGTTGAGATGTCAATTTAATTATGATATGGTACAAAGGATTAAAGTATAGATATCAATGTGACATGGACTAATTATTACTAGTGTGATAAAATCTGTAAAAATAACATTTAATAGTGGAGTGCAATTTCAATCTTTTAGTGGAGTAGATTTGGAATTTACAATTGGGCCAATTAATTTAAGGCACAATTGTGGGAGCCACTATTTTATGAGCCCAAAGATCCCCGGACTAGCCCGTAAATTCGGCTGTACCGCTACCAGTCCAATTGATGGAACGGAAATAGCAGTTGGGCCTCACAAGTCTAAGACTGCACAAGCCCAGCCCAGTAATTGGGCATAGGCGTGTGGCACTGTACCTCATGGCACAGTGCCAGGCTTGTAGTGCACTCCCATTAAATGGGATTTGTAATTTACTACAAGATAGATTATTTGAATTTTATAAATTCTAAATTATTGTAATAATTAATTTGGAATCAAATTCAAATAGATAGTCTATCAGTAAAAATCTGTACGAATTATTTTGTATTAGCCAATTTGATTTGGCAACTATCAAGATAATGGAAATAAATATCTTTTATTTAATTTCTAGATTTGAATTAAGAAATTTGGATAAATAAAGGATAGATATTTATTTGAATTAATTTCTAATTATCTTAGGAATTAAATATTATTGGAAAGTATTTTGAAATTTGAAAATACACCTTTATAGGGTGTTACACGTTTTTAGCAGAGAATCTCTCTGGCAAAAAAATGTGTAGAGCAATCCTACTAATAAAAGATTGCCCTAGTACATTGAATCTGGACAGATATTTTCCTATTAAAAATAACTTTAAAAGAAAGATGTCTAGGAATTTTTTGTACGGAAGAAAAAAAAAATTACGTAAAATTTCAAAGCGAGAATTTTTCTCTGCACCCAGAGAAAAATAACTTTCCAAGAAAATTAAGAGCGTACAGTTTTTCTTGAGAGTTTTGAGTGATCATAATTCTCTAGACAGAAAGGAAAATCATGCAGATTAATTAAAAGCTAAGTGACAAGAAATTTTTTCTTGTTATTGTGTTAGTTTTTAATTTCCTATTTCCGGGTTCTAATCATTTCTCTTATAGTGTACAAGATGACCACGCACCGAGTACGGCATAGAATACAGGTCATAGTCCGGAAGGCTTTGGAGTGGGATAACTCGCATCGTTCTTCCGTCGGCATCGATAACAGTTTACAAGAGGTTAGATCTTTTTTATTCTAATTTTACGAGTACGATCTTGTTGTTTCCGCTGCGTTATGTATTTGTGCGATTTTAGGTTTCTATTTTTTTTGAAATCTATGGCTATCACCTCACATGCTATAATAATAACCAACAGTATCCTCAATACACTTTTTTTTTTCAAAAAAAAAAAGAAAGAAAATGAGGCTTAACTAATGACCTCCACTTATTATAAATTAAAGGAAAATAACTACTACCCAATCCTCACCCCACCCCATTAAGAATCATAGGTTTTCACGCCTATCCTCTGTGTGACTCGAACCCAGGACCAAGATCCCAGGTAATGGGTGCACTTGCCACTGAGCCAACACACTTCGTCATCCTCGATCAACCTTACTGCTTGTTTTGTCAGCATTTTTAGTTTATTTTTTTCTTTTTGTTTCTTAAAAATATAATGCATGGTGGATTTTTTTTTCCTCAGATAATATCTTGAGAATGTTTTCATATTTTATTTTGTTTATAAAAGCAAAAAATAAATAAACAAATAGTAAAAATGTTTCTAAGCAAATCATTTATTAATTGTCAAATTGGACTCTCTTTGTGCTGCCTAAATTTATTTATTTATTTTTTCTCTTTCTTCAGAAGAAGCAGCTTACATTGACAAGAGATAAAAAAGAGACAGAGCTGATCACTCGTGGTCGCCATGATCCTTGTGTTGTTCCTAGAGGTATAGTGTTGTGTGATAAATTGATTTTTTTTTTCTTTTGGTAAAAGAAGCTCCTAACAAGGGCCCCTTCTTTTGTTTCCAAAAAAAAAAGGTTTTCTCCAAAGAAAAAAAAAATGAATCTAACATAGTCTATAATTTGTGCTTGGTTATTTGATGTGTGGCAGCTGTGCCTGTGGTTGAGGACATGGTGGCTATTGTGCTTGTGGACCAATTAATGGCACAATATGCACATGGCAATCTATTTCCTCTAAATCAAGATCTACAGGAGCCTCTGAAGTTACCAAAGTTTGTGGAAGTTAATGAAACTGCCGCTTTATCCCTTTGAAACTTTGCCAAAGCCTTTTTAGTATGTTGAATTATCTACTGGTGAAAATTTTCTCTGGACACTCACTATATGAGATGATTTAGTCAAAATTCCTTCGGTCTAGCCTGTTTTTGTTATCTTGCGATTGGGGTAAAAAACGAGTTACGATTATGTTATTTATGCAAAATAATAGTACTCTTTAGACATTGTTGTTAAAAATGTTATTAATTGTTTCTACTTTGATGGAGTAAAAATCTATAATTTTGTATTGTAATTGATATAGGAGAAGTGGTGGACATTAGTTAAGCTCCACTTTAAAAAAAAAAAAGTCTTCTTGTCTCTCTCTTTTTCTTTTCTTTTTTTTTTCCCTTTATTGTTGTTTTAGAATACCATATGCAAAAGAATCTGTTGCATTTGTCATCTCAATCCTTTATGCTACATCATACTATACTGTACGTGTAATCTTTTAACTATATCTATATGATTTCACCGCATGAACAATACTGAAACTATGGAAAATTATAAGAGGAATGCTATATTCACACTCAATCCTCATCTCAATTCTCATGCATGGATAGATAGGCAAGGTATCCACGTATAACAAATGAACGGATAAATTTACTATCCATATCAACTAGTGAAACTGGAGAGTAAAAAAAAGAAAAGCATCCTAACACTCCTCAGACAATTGTGAAAGAAATTCATTTAATTCATACTTGTAATCAAATCTACTTTTGGAATTTGATCATCCATCAATAATTAGATAGGTTCCATTTTCACATCAGTCAGATTAGTACACATTAAAAAAACACACGTTTGACAACCAACAAATTTGGAAGGCATTACAAAAAGGATTTTTTTTTTAAAGGTATTGAAAATTAGATGGGTATTGAAAATGCTAAATCTGTGTTATCATTTTAGATATTATAATATCACTGTTGCAATATTGATTGTAATATTTGACCAGGCTTTATTAACTTATTTGACTGAATTTACACTTATCATGTGATTGAATAATTATTTAATTTTATAGAAATTTGATTAGAATTAATTATGATTAATATTTGTCTTGTAAAAAAAATAATCTTAATAATTCTTTCTTGTTTAGAACGTATTTAATGGAGATTTTATTAATGTGTGATTAATTCCATAAATTACAAATTAGTCTAATCAAACTTTAATCTTATTAGGTGTATATTTAGATTTTATTTCACCTAATCCTATTTGACAGCTCATGTGAAAATTTTATGGAAACAATCTTGTTGTGTCAAATAGTAATAGTTTAATTTCTAAAAGGAATTTCAAGGTTATCGTCTCTTTTTATATTCTAAGCTGATTTTAGATGTGTTTGAACGGTTTTATTATATTGATTTGCTAATTAATTTATGAGAAATCGAATTTGTTACTGCAAGAAACAAATCAGTAACTATCCCAAAATATTACAATATACTATTTTAGATAGGGTCAATATTGTGACATCGCTGGACAGAATCCGTATTTAATTGTATATTAGTCTTGATTATGATTTTATTATATTTGGTTGATTTTATTTTGTCTTCCAATCAACATTTATTATGATTGACAGTTACCTTGCAGATTGCCAAATATTGAAAGACCTCAAGTACTATAAATAGAAGTCTAGGATAGAATCCTTAAAGGTGTCTTGTGTATTTGTGATTGTCATTAAAGTAATAGTTTGTAAAATCTGTTTATACTTTATGTTGATAGATTAGGAGGAATTTTAGTCGTGAGAGTACTTTGGGCGAGGTACTAGACGTCTTTGGGAGAAAGCAAATTCTGAAAAATCTGAAGGAAGTTCAGACAGAAGGAATTACAATAAGTCGATATGAGCTCGCTAGATGGATTAGTTAAGGAGTACTTACATACTGCAATATTTAAAAGATGGAGTCTTTTAAATTTGATTAATATTGGTACTCACGTTGATCTTTACTAATAAGTTTATTTATTTGGGCATGACCCATTAGATGTAGACTATCAAGAGATAGTTGAACTAAGTAAAAATATTATGTGTCAATTTTTTACTTTTCTTTGTTACAAGATCCATATTATATATTTTTGCATAACTATCTTACATAATTAATTAGATAATTAATTATATTTGGTAAGAGTATAAAAAATAGTTGTACATGTATAATTACATGTATTATAATGAATTTAAATAAGTTATAGTATTTTGCTGATAGAGTGGGTTGGGAAGCGTTGCTAGTTATCAGGTTAGAGAAATGCCAAGTCCATGTGCTTAAGCGAAGTAGTTATTTTTCTTCTAATATAGTTCTCTATCTATAATTTTTCTATTTATATTAGCTGAAATAATTTTATTAGAATATTGAAGGAATTCATCGTTTACAGCTAAGACTACTATGTTATTTAATCTCATTCACTCTCTAGGTTTCATCTCTCAGTGTCATTGTTGGCTTAGCTAAGTGTTTTCGCCTTTCATATCTCTTCAAAAATTTGATCCTTATTTATTTGATTGTTCTATTGGAAATTTGTCTCGTCTTGTATCATACTCTAGCTTGGTAGTTTTCATTGATTGTCCATGTGGTTTCTATATCATATTTCTGTGGTTTCCTTGTTTTTTTCATAATATGATCAAAATTATTCAAATCATTCAAATTTCCTGATAGAAGTTCAGGTTTTAATATCATGATTGGATATACATATATAATAAGGTCAAAACGATATACATATATAATAAGGTCAAAACATAGTCAATCTATTTACATATTAAACTTTGGGGTAAGTCTAACATAGGAGCCTGATTTTTTGTCATGGAATGGGACAGTAATTTGTGCCCATTGGATGAGGCTATAATGGTTGAGACATTTAGGGGTGGGCTCAAATGCACCCATTCTTCTTTTGTAGTTTCTATTTTGTATATTCTACCTTGTAATGGGTTTAATGTAGTCGTTTCCGTTAAGTCCCTCTAATATCCTAAATGGGGATATGAGAACGAATAAAGTCGTATAATACCCTAAGTGGAGATCTAAGTTCGAATGGAGTACCTTTAGAGTCATCTTGTGCATAAGGCCGTAAAATACCCTAAGTGGAGATCTGCATTCTAATAGAGTATGTTTTGAGTCACCTTCTGCATCTAGGTTGCTGTGGCGTTCTTTTATTACTGAATCTAAAATTTTGATCGGCCTCAATTATGCGAGGATGTTTTGTGAAGAAATGTGGAGTACTATAGTATGGAAGCTGGAGTAGGTTTCGAGTCTTTCTGTGTTTCCTTATCCCTTTCTTGTCTGTTTATTCCGGAATATTAGATTTCTACCCCATTTGTTAAAGGTTAATGTGAGAAGAATCCTCGAGTACTATAATGTCGAAGACCATATTTTTTCTCCCATACTGCAACAATCTTTTATAGAGGAATGGGTAAATCCTCTCAGCCCTCTTTGTGTAAGGTCAATTTTCTTTAGGATTGACTTTGATATCTTCATTTTCTTGCATGTTTTGGGTTATTATAGGTTGTGATATGGTCATATTAAGCGAAGATTTTGAAATAGCAGGATATATCATTGAAGCTATGTAGTAAAATTACATTTATCAAGAGAATATGGATTGAAATTTCAGTTCTATGTATAAATATTAACATGCCATGATTTATTTCTGAGCAGTATAGGAACTGGAAAAGTTTTTAATTTTATTGTTTGTGATAGGTTCGAAAGTTGATGATATGAATATTTATTAAAGAGTTTTGAGTGTAGATAGTTTTTGATAATGGTACTTGAGATGCAAACATAGATTCAATATGTGATATAATATATTTGAGTACATTAACCGTAAAATTAAAAGTAACTGTGAATAAGTCGAAGAGAAGAATGGATTGTGATATGGATACAATACAAAGCATTGAAGCATTATATGAAAAATTGTTTGAGGATATAAAGAATGTTGAATGTGAAATTATTGCATTTAGAGAAAAGTTTAGGCGTAGTGAGGAGGATCGTCGATCATTCCATAAAAGCAGTATTATCAGCAATTTTATATAGATCGAAAAGTGGTAGGCGTTTTGATTTTTTTAGGGAGAAAGATATTCAGATGGCTATAGAAGCAAAAGAGGGGTCAATGCCACCTAATCTGGAGCTTCCTATTGAAGGTGATGATGAAATTAGTGGAAAGCGACTGACAAAGTCATCTAATAAGGTTATTTTGGGGAATGATGATGTGCAAGTTCTTGGTGTGGGGAAGCACGCATCTACATCACATTACCTCATTAAGGTAATATTGTACTACTAACAGTAGAATGTGAATTTATAAAGCATGCAATTATTTTCTTTTAGTTAATATTGGAATAATTATTTCTCTAGGTTTACGAGTTAGATTCAGTGTACATTTATAAATCATTCATAGGGAAAAACGCAGTTAGTTGCTCTAGTCAATTTGATATGAGGAACTATAGTCTGTCAGATGGGTTCCAGGCAATGCCGGAAAAAGTAGTTGGTGTGGTATGTAAGAATTTTTTTCTTTCTTGAGTAATATATATTTTTTTAATTGGTAATTCAATTTCCATATTTTTGTATGAGTGTATTTCTATCTTTCAGAGATTCAAGGAGGTAATGGTTGATGGAAAGAAAAGTGGAGGACTAGGTAGTATTATGAAGCAAGGTTCTTCTCGTAAAGCGGTTGGCATAACTAAGATTAGTCTATTTACGCTTGTTAATGCTCTACAATACCACGAAGAGGTTATAGTGGTTGATTATATTTTCAATGAAGATCTGTAGGGAGAGTAAGCCTAATAATTTTCTAATGATTTACTACCATCTCCGTTAGATTTAGTGCTTGGATATAAGGTTGATGACATATGGGTTTGACAAATTTTTACTGTTTTTATTTGAGTATATTTTATAAATGAAATGATGTTTCTAGTGAACAACGTGGTTACGTGGAGGGTAAATATAAGTTGCAAAAAATTCTATGAAATAGTATTAATTAAACTGAAATGATGTTTCTTGTAAGTAATGTGGTTAGGAGGAGGAGGATGGTTAATATGCGTTGCGAAAAATTCTATGTTATAGTATATTGAAAAGAGTTTAAATTTTGCAGCGAGTACATTATAAAGACAGAGCATATATTTTTACAGAGGAAGACCTTTGCTTGCATGAAGCTGGATCTTTCTTGATTGATGAGGTAAAAAATGGATCATTTTTTTAATTCATATTTAAGATATTTATTTAGACTTCCTTCTTAATTGTTTAGGTATTAAATGTGTTAATTAAACTCCTAATGGAGGATGAGCGATTGAGTTCATATAATAAACTGCAGAATTGGTACTAGGTAAGTGAAACTCCGGTTGGTTTAGTCTGAATTTTATTTGCTATTTTTGTCAGTAAGACTAAATTATATTTAGAATGAAGGCAAAAGTAGCACTTGTTATTTAATATCCAGTCGGGTGCCACTGGTTCAAGGAGCAGTCCCAGTTAATTTATTAGTAAGCATAACATGTAGACGACTTTCATAGGTAACCTTGCTTTTTGCAAGAAGGTCTGCGTAAGCAAAATTATAGAGTTAATTTTTCTTTTTTGTTTTGAATGTATAAATTCGAAACTTTTTGTTAATTTATTTATTAAAATTTGTTTGGTTTATATGTCGATGACTACAAAGATATTTATTCCACTACTACACATGGATCACTGATTCCTTTTAATTGTTTGCACTGATGATAGAATTATTGAAATTTGGGACTCGTTGATTGTTAATGGGGAATCAAGGGGGAAGTCAATAGTGGCTACAGTAGTGAGTTATGTATATTTATTTATTTTATTTATCAATGATTGGTGAGTATCAAGTATTTCAGTTGAACTATCGTACTATGTATTTCGTGTACACATGGATGCATGGATATTGCTAATTTAAACCTGCAAAATATATTGATGGAGTGTCATTTTTTGTTGCATTTATTGTTGATTTACCTTATCTTAAAGCCATGTGGCATATTATTTACTTGTTTTATTGCTGAATACGTGTAAATGTGCTTGATACATAACTAAGTACTAAGTCTTCTATCTTCCTAAAATTTCAAATACATACACTGGATACAGCACTGTTATTTGACATAGGAAAGAGTAAGATTGTTAGGCTTTTGTTTCGGCAGTTTGCTGTAATAACTAAATTGAATGCCTCTCAACTGTGTAATTTGAGTGATTATAGGATATTTGTCACCAACTTCATACACAATATTGCTTTTAGTGTGATGCAACTGGAAAATGTATTAAATTTGAAATTATAAACACATAAATCTTAGCATGTTGCTTGTGGATAGGAAAGAGAAACTGTTGTTATGTACTAATTTAGTTAAAATTAATATTTGACAGTTTCACAGCTAGCGTCTTGCATTAGCATTGAGAATAGTACTTTCTACACGCAGTAAATGTAGTAGAGTTAAGAAGGAAACAGTTCGACTTTATTGCTGGAGTAAGAAGGCTGCAAAATATAATTCTGAACTGAAGCGGATCAAGGTTTGAAATAAATATTAACATGCCATGATTTAATTCTGGGCAGTATGGGAAGTGAAATTTTTTTAATTTTATTGTTTGTTATAGGTTCGAAGGTTGACGACATGAATATTTATTAAAGAGTTATGAATGTAGTTGGTTTTTGATAGTGGTACTTAGGATATAGACACAAATTCAATATGTGATATAATATATTTGAGTACATTAACTATAAATTAAAAGTAAATATGAATATGTTGAAGGGAAGCATGGATTATCCTGTAGATGCAGTACAACACATTGAAGTATCATATGTAAAATTGTTCGACGATATACGATTAAAGTTAATTATCGATAATGTAATTTTACATGTGGATGGGAAAGATAAATTGTTGCTATGTATTAATTTGGTTAAAGTTAATATTTGACAAATTCACAGCCAAGATCAGCATCTTGCATTGGCTTTGAGAATAGTATTTTCTGCACACAATACTGAACGTAGTAGGATTAAGAAGAAAGTGGTTTGACTTTATTGCCGAGGTAAGAAGGCAGCAAAATATAATGCTAAATTGAAGCAGATCAAGGTCACATCCTGTTGAGATCGAGTCATATTCATCTAAAGTCTTTACTAGAGCAATGTTTTATCGAGTCAAGGAAGATATCAGAAAGGAAGGCAGATACCTTATAATGGCCACAACAACAACCGATGCAATAACCATATTCCATTATAAAAGTAATAATGCATCGATAATAAAGAGGTCAATCACTTATAACCATAGTACTGACGCTTATATATATGATTGCCTACAATTCCCAAGCAGTGGCATACCGTTCAGATACATATTTGTAACTATGAAAATTATGGGAAAGACTTCATTATTTGAACCCCTTATTTAGGACCAATGGACCATACAACCAAGAGGTAACTTAGAAGAGAAAGTTTTTTTCAAAGGACTAGCAATTACACATACTCAGAAGATACTACAAGATTTAGCCACACATCTAGTCAAGCAACTAAGTTAGCTTACTTTGCCTCTATAAGCCCAGCTTTGTTCACCATTATTGCAGATGCATTCACAATAACTTATAAAACAGTGAAAACATTATGGGAAGCAAATGGGGAAAACAATACGATGCCGCCTCATATCAACATTCAAGATTTACTATTGTGAATCCTGTTGCGAACAAAAACTAAAGGCACTTAAAAAACAAAGAAGTCCGGTGGACATGACAGAAGAAAATGTAGTCAATGTAAGACGTGAAGGCATAATAAGACGACATGCAATAGAAGAAAATAACCCCATAACAATGGACATCAATCTAGGGATTCAAACGACACCTTGGAAGAGGAGGAAGTCAACTTATCGGATGTTGCTGAGTAAGACATATGGCTTCTTTGAATGATGATTTAGGTGCTGATTTGGAGGATCAACTTATAATGGAATCTAATTCAGAGACATCTTCAGCACCAGATTCCACTCCACGATAGTGAATACTGTATGGAACAATATGAGTACAATTTATACAACTAGTCCAGGTACGCTTAAATTATCTGTCCAAGTCTATCAAATTAACTTTTAATTAGTTTTTGGTCAAATATTTCAAATTCAACCATAGTTTCAAAATTATACTCATCTAATTAGATTTTTTTTCCTATATCTTATTGCATGGTTGTTTGTTCGATTTCAAGTAGATCCAGTCTTCTCTATTACTGCTATGTTTCCTTACTTTACTGCATCTGTGCGTATCTAAGTTTGTATAACACATAAAATATGTTCATATGTGTACTGCTTATTACTTCATTTTCTGAGTTCCAAACAACTATAGTTACTATTGCACGAAAAAATGGCAATCTACTTTTTTTGGTTTTTCATATTAAGTCATACATATGCATTTAATAAAGAAAACTTAAACTACAGAGACATGAAGTCCACTAAAAATCTGATCTCATACCCAGATCAACACTCACTCTACTTAGTACCTATACCAATCCTATTTAACCGAATAGTCGGGTATTACCCACCCTATTAGGTTTGGGCACCTACGAGTAAACGGGTTTAATTGTCATCTCTAGTTGTGTTAGCATTGTATAAAGTTTCATCGGAAAATTTACTTTTATTTTTAAAGTCTTTATTCTCGATGACTCTGTAGACATATGATATTTTTATAAACCTGTAAGGTGATGAATTAAATTAAGTAAAACACCATAAACTGTTAAAGGCGGTGTATGCTGAATGCAACTTATAAAGTTTCATTTACTATTCTGCTTAAAATGGTGCCCGAGATGCACTCCAACCCAGCGGTATTTATTACGATTCTAAAATAAGAATGACAAAAGTTTAAAAAAAAAAAAAGCATGACAGATCCAACTATTCAAACAATTTTAAATCAAGAATGACAAAAGTTTTAAAAAAAAATTCATATTTTGTTCTTTTTTTTTTTCAAGAGCTTAAATTATTCAAAACAAATAAATTTTTATTTAAAAAAAAAAAAGCGATAATGAAAACATTTTTTAAGAATTCTTATTTTTCTTTCTCTTTTAAATCATTTTAAGTGAAAATGTTAAATATTGAAACTAAAATGAGTTTAAATTATTCAAAACAATTAAATGCTAAAAAGAAAAAGAATGACAAAAGTTTTTTTCCTTAATTAATATCATTTTCATTTATTTCTTTTTAAAAAAAGAAAGACAAGAATAATTAGTTTCAATATCTATTATTTTTAATATATGTTTTATAAGTTTAAAGGGTAAACTTATCTTTTTTAACAAACCAAACTTCTAATTTTGACTAAATATACGGGCCTAGTTCAATTTGATAGGAAAATGTAAATTAAATATTGAATTTGATATAAAAGAAAAAGTGTAGGTTTTTTTGATAAAACATTAAAGGTGGTGGATTTTTTTGATATTATTCCTATTTTGTGGGATAAAGGTTAAGATTTTTATTAGCTGTCACAGTTTGATTCTTGTTCAGGGTAGACAGTCATGTGCCTAGTAACACCTCTTAAAAGCAAGGCTTCCGTGGATCGTGTTCTATAAGTTCTAATCAATACGTAGTTTTGACATAGGTGGAGCCACCATTTGAGGATCGAAGAAAATTAATACCACGTAACCGCAAGTAAACAACCCGACCCGACCCGTTGTTAACAGTTATAGCCTTATTTATAACGTGGCCCAATCCCATAATACTAATGCATGTGTGAGTTAACCCTATTATTCTACCCTTGTAGAGAAGAAAATTTGAAATACTAATCCCAGTTGTGCATTTTTATCATGAGATCAGACTTTTAGCAACATTTTTTTTCCCTTTACAAATCCACTAGTAAAGGGAAAAATGTGGATTGGAAAAAGTTTAGCGATCTTTTGGCAAATAATTTTACATATAAATTTTGTAATCTACTAATTTATCTTCCTCCCCAGAAAACCCATAATGCCCACCACTTTTCGATCTACATAAAATTGCTGATAATATTGCTTTATGGACTGATCGACGATCAACCTTACTATGCCTAAACTCCTCTCTAAATGCAACAATTTCACCTTTAACATTCATTACATCCTCAAACAATTTTACATATGATGTTTCAATTCGTTGTATTGCATCCACAACATAATCCATCATTCCCTTCAACATGTTCATATTTACTTTTAATTTACAGTTAATGTACTCAAATATATTATATTACAAATTGAATCCGTGTTTGTATCCCAAGTACCATTATCAAATCTATCTACACTCATAATTCTTTAATAAATATTTATATTGTCAACCTTCGAACCTATCACAAACAATAAATTTTTCAAAAATTTCATTGATGACTTGTCAGCACTTCCAAAATCCTAACTTTAAATTAGCTGTAGCATTTCTCTAATTCTCAGTAATTGTCCGAAAGATTGCTTAACTTTTCTCTATCATCCTCTAGTTTCATACCAAGGTCTTTTATGTATACCAATGGTTCATTCGGAAGTTGGGTCAATGGACCATCCCGGTATTCAAAAGTCAAATTTTTGGATCGGTTGGGCATACTAGAGTTAGGAAAAACATTAATATTGCAGGAATTAATGGATGAATCAGATTTCATTTTTGCAAGATGAAATCCTACACACTCATTTGTTAAGATGAATCATTAAAATATACTCTAGCACCCAAAAAAAAAGACTACTACTCAGGATGATACCAATAAGGGGATATGAGTGCCATACCTTTTCAGCTTAGGAAATCGATGGACATAATGATGTGATTCAACCTCTACAAGCAACACACTATGGGAAAAACATACCCAGAAATAAGATAATTAGTACATTTGTCCTATAAGTATACGATTTCATTCCTCGTAAAATTCAGCCTTTGTGATTTATAGTTAAATTTTGAAAACTTAACATACTTTAAAGTAAGAACATATGATACAATGAAGTTAGAATATGATTTAAAGTTCACTCAACTACTACACAAGTTTCGGAATCAGCAGTTCTGTGAATTAGGAGGAGAGCATGTACAAGTGTCTGAGTCGCTCATTTCTGTTATCTTCTTAGCTAATACCCTACTTAAATAATAACTTCCTCGTGGCTTTGCTCTTAGATTTTAAAATAAAACCTCTTACTTCTTTCTATTTACTATGCCATCATATCTGAATACCCTAATATTTGAAAGTGAATATTACTATACACATAAAAATTCCACGGACAACGTGTACGAACTTAGTCCATACCTAACAAAATGAAACTAGTCTTTTGAATATTACTGTGAATATCGCACCCATGACAAAGGGCCGAGATTCGAGAGGCTATTAAATTCACAGTACTATGACATTAACAAAGGTAGTAATGGTTTTTGTATAATCTACAGACAACTCTATCCTCATCCACTTAGTTCTTGAACGATTTAATAGTGTGTTCTAGAACCCAACCTCCCTTAACAATTAAGATGGTAAACAAACCCCATGTTGTAGTAAGCACGTGAAGAAATTCATGTCCCTTCAAATCTAGAAGTTGAAGTGCACTTTAAGTGTTTCATATCTCGAGGCAATCTGAGTTCCTCAGAAACGATTAGATTTGATATGCGTTCTTCACAGTGAAAGATGAAAATGTCCATGACATTGTCAACATTTCCATAACATTATTCATACTTTGAAGTCTCCACATGGATATGGAGGTGCAAGATTATCTTCCTAGAGTGTCAGCGAAATATCCATAATATCCAAAAAAATCCAAAATATCCTCAAATATCTATGAATTTCTAGGATATTTGTGGACATATCCACGTAATATTCACAACAACTTCCTATTTAAATAATAACTTTCTCGTGGTTTTGCCCTTAGTTTTCTAAAATAAGGCCTCATACTTTCTTCTATTTACTATTACTGCTATTGTAACTGAATACCCTAACGTTTGAAAGTAAATACTATTGTATACATATAAATTCTATTGACCATGTGTATGATCTAAGTCTATATCTAACCAAATGAAACTAGTCTTTCTAGATATTACCGTGAATATCGCACCCATGGCTAAGGGGCAGAATTCGAAAGGCTGTCAATCTCATAGTATAAAGGCATTAACAGAGGCAATAATGAAATAATCTTTGTATAGTCTGCAGACAACCATGTCCTCTTCCATTCAGCTCTTGAATGAGTCAATAACATGTTCTAGAACCCAACCTCCCCTTAATAATTAAGGTGGTGAATGGACCTCGTGTTGTAGTTGAGCATATGAAGAAATTCATGTCCCTTCAAATCTAGAAGTTGAAGTGCACCTTAAGTTTTTTGTGTCTCGAGGCAATATGGGTTCCTCAGAAACGATTAGTTTTGGTATACATTCTTCACAGTGAAGGATGAAAATGTTCATAACATTGGCAACATTTTTATGACATTATTCATGCTTTGAAGTCTCCATATAGATATGGAGGTGTAAGATTATTTTCCTAGCGTGTCAACAAAATATCTATAATATCCAAAAATATCCGTAAATATCCATGAATTTCTAAGATATTTGTGAACATATCCACGTAATATTCACAACAATTTTTTATTTAAATAATGACTTCCTCGTAGCTTTGCCCTTGGTTTTCTAAAATAAGTCTCCTACTATCTTCTATTTACTATAACTGCCATTGTAACTGAATACCAACATTTGAAAGTAAATATTACTGCATACATACAAATTCTATAGACCACGTATACGACCTTAGTCCATACCTAACCAAATGAAACTAGTCTTTCTGGATATTACTGCGAATATCGCACCCATGTCCAAGGGGCAGAATTCGAGAGACTCTCAATCTAATAGTACTACGGGGTTAACAGAGGCAGTAATAGTCTTTGCATCGTCTGCAGACAACTCTGTCCTCATCCACTTAGTTCTTAAACGATTCATTAGCGTGATCTGGAACCCAACCTCCCCTTAATGAAGAAATTCATGTCCCGTCAAATCTAGAAGTTAAAGTTCACTTTAAGTGTTTTGTGGCTCAAGGCAATCTAGGAAATCCGGGTTCCTCAGAAACAGTTGGGTTTAGTATACGGTCATTACAGTGAAGGATGAAAATATCCACGATATTGTCGATATTTATACGACATTATTCATATTTTGAAGTCTCTACATGGATATTGGGATGAAGATTATCTTCCTGGAGTGTCCGCGAAATATCTATAATGTCCAAAAATATCTAAAATATCTGTAAATATTCATGAATTTCTAGGATTTTGTAGACATATCCATGTAATATTCACAACAACTTCCTATTTAAATAATGACTTCCTCGTGGCTTGGCCCTTAGTTATTTAAAATAAGGTATTCTAGTTCCTTTTATTTACTAGAACTGTCATCGTAACTAAATACCTTAACAGTTGAAAGTAAATATTACTAAATACAAAATCCATTGACAACATGTGCGATCTTAGTCCATACCTAACTAAATGAGACGAGTCTTTCTGGATATTACTGTGAATATCGCACCCATGGCCAAGGGGGTAGGATTCGAGAGGCTGTCAAGCTCACAGTACTATGATGTTAATAGAGGCAGTAATGGTCTTTGTATAGTCTGCAGACAAGTCTGTCCTTATCCACTCAGTTCTTGAATAATTTAATAGCGTGTTCTAGAACTCAACCTCTCCTTAATAATTGAGGTGGTAAACGGATCACATGCAAGGAATTATGCCTTCTCTTGCATGTCCACAATGGCAATAAACCAATGCTTCTGAGCCATTATCGGCAAATAAATTTACATTATAAAGCAAATCAAAATGAACAAACCCATTTAGTTAATAATAACACTCGTACTAACTAACCTTACACCAATCATCTACCCTATCACCTACTCTCAATTTAAAGTCTCCACCTATACGTACATTACAATAAAAAACAGTAACTTTACCTTCCTGTACTGCCAAAGATGGCCAATTTATAGATTCCATTCCATTTAGTCGTGCAGCGCAGATAAAACATCATGTCTAGGCCTCTGGTTTGGAAAAAAAAAAAACAATTATAATGTTACTATAAAGTATTCACAACACAGCACACATAATCTTAAACTCATGTCTTTCAAACAATATTCAATATAAACTAATTAGACTAACTGTTATTGTTCTTAGAATCTACTAAAACTTCAAATCATAAGGGGTCAATTCATATTGACTTCTTGTTAATATATCTACAATGCCATTTACAATCTATACAAAGATCATTATTCATTTAGTACAACTCATTTATCATTAAGTGTTTTTTCACTATTTGTTTATTGACTATAAATCAATATTCAATCTAAAAACCAAATAAATAATGAAAAGTAAAGGTTAACAATTACAATTAATTAATATAGTTTTTCTCCAGAGCCCAAAAAAAAAAATTAATATAGCTCTTCTTACACAATGATGTACTAGGCTTTCTGGTTGAAGGCTCAATATATGCATCCTCCGAAGTACTACTATATCTATTAGTGACAGAATTTCCATGCTAGTATTTAGTTTGTTAACACAAATTTTCTATTACAACTCATACAATTCAGAAGGATATATATCCAAATTAGTTATGAAATTTACCAATTCTCACCCTTTTATAAAATAAATACTTGTACACATCCCTATCTACTAATATATAGTTATATAATCGACAACTAAGCTCTTTTTTAAGATTTGATGGATATTGTTTATCACTATATATAGCACAAACAATCTTGCACAGTGCTTCACAGGATATGTTGTGTCACCTTAGCTCATTTAATTCATAATTTTTGTGACTTTTACTCGGTCAAGAGAATGCAACGCCAATTCCTATTAGCCAATTAAAAGGTAGAAAATGTTAAAACTTAGAAATTTTGCATTTCAACTAGAGTTTTGCCTTACTACGCTAATACTCTTACAAATTTACGAACTGTGTCGATTTCACTCTCTGTTATATCATTCAAAACATCACTCCATTCATCCATGCTTGCTTCCCCCATCCGACATTCCTCCTTTAACGTATCCCATAAACCATCTACCATAGAATCAATATCCACCTTTCCCTTCTCTTTAACATGTACACCAACTACATCTATGCTATTTCCTACTAATTCAAACCTCTTTTCACCTACCTCTAATTTTGTGGTATGCACGACATAATCTTTTCACACCCAACTACTATTCCCTTCATCATCGATCCCATTTTGGACTAACAAAGCTTCTTCAACCCGACCTTCTTTCGCTTCTTGACCCTCCGATGTTACCTATACTGCATTCATTATAACTTGACGGAAAGACCGCTCATCCTCGTCATGCATTTGTTGCATATAGCTCAACATGCAGATTGATTCCGAAGCAATACAAACCCGACTTCGCAAGCCCACTATCTCGTCTTCATGCCTTGATATCCACTCAATTAAATTATTAAAACGATTAGGTTCTATCAACCCTACACTTGTCTTCACTCCAGGTTAAATTGAAAATTAGTTAAATACTATAGCTTAGAACACACTAAAACATCCCACTATGTCCTTCCTCTTCTTTAACTCCAATGTCCTATGAAATCTGTAAGAAAAAAATAACCAAATTTCTGCCTGCAATAATATCATAGCAACTAAAAGGCACTAAGCTAATAACAAATAACACTAGTCTAATTCAGATTCATTATGATTGAAACTAACCATATCATTCTTATTCATACATACCAACATATCTGAAATACAACTATTTCGTCAACCATAATAACAAAACAAAGGAAAATCATTAAGAGTCCTTACATTAATCGAGAAAGAGTATCTAAATGCACTATCAAATATAAATAATATAAAATGAATTTACACCATTGTGCATGAAATGACAAAATCTATAAAACCATATCTATAAGTAATTGTTATTTTCCCCTTTTAATTTGAAATCAAGGACTACCTGCTCCATTCGAAAAATACCAAATTCTTCAACAAAGACTGGCCCCTAAACCCGAAGAACACATCTTTACTAATTATCTACGTAACAAAGTGAACCCTGGGATAAATGCAAAACACAAAATAAACTCACTTCATCTACCAACATTCAGAATACAATATCCACTAATAGAAAAGTATATTTATCCTAAAATCCATTAAATACAGATTACTACTAATCACCATCCCACCAACTCAACTACCCTTATTTGGAGAATAATTCTGCAACAAAATTCCATTACTTTCCAGCTAAAATTAAACAAACACAACAAGCATAAACAGCAACAAATACCGGAAAAAGAAAGCAATTCATCAACAATCTAAATTTCTGTTCAGAAATAAAACCAATCAACCATTCAAGAAAAGAATTTGCTGGACAATACCTTACTAAAGCAAGCAGAATTAGCAGTTTGCCTGCTCGTACACTAAAAGTCAAATCCACTTCACTTACCGGCCCAATCTTGTCCTCTTCATCTACGTCCGTAAGGTCTAACTGTAGTTAGAGCACTAGCTTCACTTCTTTCCCACGATCTTAACCTCAATCTATTCAAATCTAACAGCAACACAACACTGAGAATCGTAAACGAATTCGAGCAGAACAATATCTACCCATAAGAAAACGATTCCATAAAACAAATGCCATTCAAAATACTCCCATCTATGAAATAAATTTACTCTTCCCACATTACATAGACACATACAATTGCAATTACATCTATGAACCGATTTTAGCCTCCATTGTTACAACCATCTTCGTTATCACATTCTACAAAACCTAACTTCTATTTGGTAAATTTTACAGGAAAAAATATACAAGAGAAATTTAGGTGGATGATCAATATTTTAAATTTGATTAAGTAGATATCCATTTTTTGAATTTTATAGCTAAATGTCCAGGTATATATATTTTTATACTTGTTAGATATGTTTATTTATCGTAAGCCAACGATGATGGGACTAGTTCTTTTGGAGGTGATGCCAGTTCTCATGTTGATCATGGGTTTACTTGTCAAACTAATACTGATTTTGTTGCAACCGATGATGACATCCTTCAGTTCACTAGTTCTGATTTGGAGTTTCTTGGCCGTTTCCTCAACGACACGTCCTATGCCAACTTTGTGTTTACTTGTCAAGACAACGATTTCGTTTAAATTTCAATAACATCTATCAGTTCACTGGTTTTGATTTGGACGAGTTTCTTGATTACCCTCTTGACGACATGTCGTATGCTCCTCACTGTGGAAGTTAGAAGCAGTTTCTCTGTTAATGTCAATACTTCTAATTTGGAGTTTCTTCATCCTCTCAATCAGCTGTCGTATGTATGCTAACAATAAAAGTGTTATGGATTTTGTTAATTTCAGTTACTGTACTGAAATGTACTGGGTATATAATTTTTTTACTTAATATATATAATTTTATACTTAGTATATAAACATATATACCAGGCATTTTGCTATAACATTTGACAAATGAATATTTACTTAAATTGGGCCTAAAATTTGATCATATTTCTATAAGTCCCAAAAAATAAATATTTAGCCAAACGATAACGTTTATGCTATGACCATATACTTTTTTTTTCTCTCAAGTTTAACCTAATTAACGCGGTGCACTTCACCGAGTATAACCAAGCCTACCTGCAACCTTTCATTTAGTGGGCCAATCTAACTTTATCGCCCAATAGAATCGCTTGAGAGAAAAAACAGGCTCCTATTCTAGACTTTGGCTGCAAAGGTTTCCGTTATTGAGGTAGCAACTACGACGAAGATACACGAAGTGAAAATTCTTAATTGTTTTCTTCCATCAATTATTTTTGTTTTTTTGGTATGTAAATAAAACACAGTCCAAATTCAGCAGCGCAATCATTTTAATTTTTTTATTTATTTTTCTTTTTTGGTAGCCACCTACCCAAGAAACGCAGCCACACTCAAATGTACCAAACCCACAAATAGAAATCATAATAATAATAATAATAATAATAATAATAATAATTCCAAAAAAAGAGAGAGAGGGGGAGAGAGAGAGTAGAGGATGGGGGTCAACAGTGAGTTCAAGTTGGAGGGTGGGTCTGGCCTGGGTTGGTAGGTGAGTGCTGGTTATTCTATATCTATACGCTTTTCCCTGACCAGCACCAACTACGCCCACCAAACCAAAATCTTCTTCTTCTTCTTCTTCTTCATCTTTTGCTGCTGTAATACCAAAGCTTAACAATGGCGTCGTCGCTCTCCTCCAACCCCTTTCTGGGAATTTCGCGTAAGGATGGCTTCTCTGGTTTGGGGTCTCTTTCCTCCTCTGATGTTCGGAACCTTTCTTCCCCTAGTTCTCTCCAGTTCTCCGCCGCCTCACCAACTCCCAAGAAGCTCCGTGAGTCTTTCTTTTATACTCTATTTGGTTCTCTTCCCAATTCCATTACTTGAGTCAATCGACCAATTTTGTGGGTTATTTATTTATTTATTGAAATATGATTGATTTTTTTTTTTTAAATCTATTTCGTTGGGATAGTATGTGCCCATGTTATTGTTTGGCCTTTTTTGTTTAGTGTTGAAGTTGTTTCGCTAGATAATTGATGGGTTTTGGAGGAACTAGCCTCTAGATGTTGTTAAGTGAATCTTATTAGCAAAGATGATCCATAGCTAAATGTTAGCTTTTTCTTTTTTTTTCCATCTAAAGTTTGCAGATTTTGAAACGGGTTTCATTTGTTTTGTACTGTTTGTATAGAATTAGCTTGACAAATCTTAATTGGACTTGTTTTTCCAATGATACCTTTTGTTGAGTCTCAATTTTGTGGGATAAGATTAATAAGCACATTGTACTTCGAACTTTTCACACTATCTCATGTGTTTTGTTGCATTTTACTTATAGAGCTGAATAAATGACAAGAAATAGGATTCCATGGAACTGATAAGAAAACCTCCTTAGATAGTTGCTTGGGTATCAACTGAGCTAAACTAGTAATAAATGGTTTTAATAAGTTTAACCCACTGTCATTCTTCGCCTTGAACATGAAAGGTCGAGGACAAAGGTTCAGGTTAGCTTATAACCGTACAAAAAAGTGGGCCTGAAAACATGAAAGCTCGGTGAAATTAACACAGAGAGAAGGTCCCTGTATTGATACACAATTTGTGAACCTTTTCTGTGACACCATGTTAATAGTTAATTAGAAATGGACAAGCTTAAGAACACGGAGACACATCTCATGTAGTGTCTGCAGAAGTCAGAACACTGAATCTGATATTACTAAAAAGAAGAGTTCTGAGTTTTTAAAATATGAGACCTTTAGACAACCTCTGATGGTATGTTATACTTATTGATTGTCTTTAAAAACATGAGGTCATAAGTACATGTAAATCCAGCGTACTCTTTAGGGCGCATGAATAATTTTTTTGAGTGTATAATACTGCCCAACTTTTAGAAATTGAGTGCTCACGTTTTTCTTTTGGTCCATGACAAGGAACTACTTTTAATTTTCAACATTAAATGAAAATGGTTAGTTCTAAATTATATACTTTTGAATTGGCTGGAGGACTTGAATGATCAGAGCTTATAATCATGGGTATATTTGCTGCTGCATTACAGAGGTAAAGGCAGCTGGGAGTACTTTTGGAACTCATTTTCGTGTTACAACTTATGGAGAATCACATGGTGGTGGTGTTGGCTGCGTAGTTGATGGAGTGCCTCCTAGACGCCCCCTATCGGAAGCTGATTTGCAAGGGGACCTTGATAGAAGGTATTTGAACTTATGGGGTCATCTTTTTCAAATATTTTTAAAGTTTGAGCAGTTTATTGGGATTCATATTTTCAGATATGCATGACAAGTTCTTTGCATTTTGACACAACAAGTTGGATGAAATTGATACTAAATCTTCTTGACTACTTTTTCCGTGCTAATATACATCATTTTTATGCTGTTATTAATTTAGTTTCTTTTGATGCAAAGTTGTTGTTGAGTTTAAAAGAAAAGTTGTTTATAAGCTCACAATCAAAATTATGTTATAGGAGGCCAGGTCAAAGTCGAATTACTACTCCTAGGAAGGAGACTGACACATGCAAAATACTTTCGGGGGTGTACGAAGGTTATAAATGTAGATCCATTTTGCAGCTGTCTTTTTTACCTTGTTGTGTGTTCTTCAGCTTAGAAATTCTTCTCTCAGATCACCTTTAACAGTTCTTACATTCTTCTCTCAGATCACCTTTAACTGTTCTTACTCATGATTTTTATTGCAGGAAAGACAACTGGAACACCAATTCATGTATTTGTACCCAATACTGATCAAAGAGGACACGTAAGTGGCCACTGCCAGAAAAAACCATTTATAGTTTGGAGTGAATTGAAGTTGTTATCACATTTATTGTGTTTACAGTTGAATGTCAACTTAAAAATGAATAGAAACTGTCATATATTGCTATCAGGGTTTTCAACTATTGTGTCTTTGTACTTTTAGGATTACACTGAGATGTCGATAGCTTATCGGCCTTCCCATGCAGATGCAACATACGATATGAAGTATGGTATTAGAGCTGTGCAGGTACCCTTTCTGTAACAGTAATATATTTATTGACTTGCTTATAATGAATTATTTTGTTCTAACTTAATGTAAATGAAGGGTGGAGGTAGGTCTTCAGCAAGAGAAACTATTGGAAGAGTTGCTGCTGGAGCAATTGCGAAGAAAATTCTTAAGGAATTTTCAGGAACTGAGGTCTGTTTGTTATCTAGGCTGGATGGAATTATTTCTTCTTCTCCTTCTTTTGGGTCTCTGTGGCATATATTTTAGAAGTTTTGGGCTCAGTTTGATAAAAATTACATTCCTAAATCAAATCCAAGCTCATATAAGCTGTATATTCTGGATAATTATTAACACTATACCATAATGTCTAAAAGCTCTGGTAGGTTTACTCATTGTTCCCTAATCGAAGTGTAACCACATTGGTAAATTTGGTATATAAGATTCAAAATTGACTAGTATTTGTGACCTACCATTTATGTGCTTGTATTTATTTGTTTCTTTCATAACTAGTAGCATCTTTCTGATTAGTTATGGAACATTGAGCTTTTGATTTATGTTGGCTTGTTGATATGTATACTTTAATTCGTTCTAATTTTTGTCACAATCTCTTCCCATCTGTAGGTTCTTGCTTATGTTTCACAAGTACACAGTGTTGAGCTTCCAGCGGGGTTGGTTGATCATGACACTTTGACACTTGATCAGGTACCATTATGAGTGTTGATCATGAGTTTTACTGTTGGTGATTTGACAAATAATTGATAAAGTTTAGAGAATTTGTTCAAATAAGAGCACTGGTAGTTCTCTAGTTTACTCTTCTTTTTCACAATCTTGCAGAAAATTTTAAAGTAACTTATTATTTCTCTTGATTCTTTTTTGAGTATCATGTGCATTTATAATATTGAAGGCTCACCATCTTTATGCTGTTTGTTTGAAAATTTTGAATTGTCAATCAGCTGACTTTTCCACATGTAAAACATTACCAGATAGAAAGCAATATTGTGCGGTGCCCTGATCCTGAATATGCAGAAAAGATGATTGCTGCCATAGACACTATCCGGGTGAGAGGGGATTCAATTGGCGGCATTGTTACGTGCATTGTGAAGAATTGTCCACGTGTAAGAATTCCTCCCCCTTCGCTTTTCCGTGTGTGGGCTGCGCTTTGAGTTTGCAGGCCTTCATGTGATATTTGCATGTTGTATTCCTCAATATGAAAACTAAAGGCAGTAAAATTTGTTATTTGTGTTAAATGCTATTTAGATAATTCTTGAAAACCTTTAATGGGGTATTTAACGATATCTGTTTTTGTAATTAGGGGCTTGGCTCACCAGTTTTTGACAAACTTGAAGCTGAGTTTGCTAAAGCTCTCATGTCATTACCAGCAACAAAGGGCTTTGAAATTGGAAGTGGATTTGCAGGTTAAGATTTAAGCAACTTATATTGGTTTTTGGATTGTAGCTGCCTTCAAACTTCTTAATTTGGATGTCGACCGAAGAATGAATGCTCAACATAAATTATCATCTTCATTGTAGTTTGAGTGAATTTAAGTTGTTAGTCAAATCCTGGCAGGGACTTTTTTGACTGGAAGTGAACATAATGACGAGTTCTTTCTTGATGAACATAATAGAATCAGGACAAGGACAAATCGCTCTGGGGGAATACAGGTACTTTCCTAGGCTTCAATTAGTTTTTAGATGTAGAGTAATCTGATGAAATGTTTCTGTTGAGGGTGTATGTTCGTGCACTTATTTTTTTATGCTGGCAAGTAGGGAGGATTGTCCAACGGGGAAATCATAAGCATGAGAATCGCTTTCAAGCCGACTGCTACAATTGGTGTAAGTCTGATCTCTCCACCTCTTTTTGTCTTAAGTAGCATGCACATGGAGACCCTGGTGCTATTGTTGTTCTCTTTTTGCATTGCCTTCGTTTTATGAGATATTAGGGTCTGTCCAACACAAATATGTGATACATCACATATATGGCTATCAGTATATTGATTTGGAAGAGCCGAAGGGCTAGTATTCTTGTGCCTACTTGGTTCACTTGATGTTGTTTATTCCTTGATATTTAGTGACATGTAAACGTCCAACATGGAACAAGTTTGATCGTTGATTATTACTTAGTTGGTACTTGGTAACTTCCAGCTATCTTTTATGTGATAAAATAAGAATCTTTTCTGCTGCAATAGCAGTCCATACCTTGTTAATCAGGAAAAGTTCAAGATAGTCATATGCTTTTTTCTTCTTCTTTTCTTTTTTCCTCTTTTTTTTTTTTTTTTTTTTTACCAAAGCAGTTACTGACAATTATCGACTTAGTTGATTGTCAAAAAGGGCTCTCTTTGTGTCATCTAAATCTGGCTTTGTTGTTATTGATTTTTTTTTTCAATAAATATTTTCCAGAAGAAGCAGCATACAGTGACTAGAGATAAACACGAGACGGATCTTATCACTCGGGGTCGCCATGATCCTTGTGTTGTTCCTAGAGGTATATAGTAGTTTAATATCGATGCATATGGAGCTTCTCTCTACATTTCTTTTTTATTTTCTTACTACTGATTTGTGTGGTTCCATTGTTCTCACTTTGCTGGTGTGTATGTGGGTGTTTCTTTTTTTCTTTTGGAAAATGAGAGTTTCTTAAGTATGTTGCCCTAGCATAACTTTTGTCTTCATTATATTATATTACTGCTGCTATTATATCCTCATTTTTCGTTCTTCAATAATTTTTTCCGGGACAAAAAAGTTTCAATCTAACGAAACATATGATTTGTGCTTGGTTGGTAATGTGGCAGCTGTGCCAATGGTAGAGGCCATGGTAGCTCTGGTGCTTGTGGACCAGTTAATGGCACAACATGCACAGTGCAATCTGTTTCCTCTAAATGAAGATCTACAAGAGCCTCTCGAGTTGCCCAAGTTTGTAGATGCGGATGAAGCCGCTTTATCCCTTTGAAAGTCTGCCAAAGCCTTTTGTAGAGTTTTCTACTGAAACAAGTGCAAAATTTTCTCTGGACACTTGCAAACATGAGATTACCGACCGAGTCCCAATCATTTGGTCTTTGCCTGTTTATGCCATCCGTTGATCGTTGCGAGAAATGAGTTATGATTATGTTGTATGTGCTTACAAATAGTATGGTATTTTATTTGGGACCTTTTTTTTTCCCCTCTCAGAGTTGTTTAACAATTTTTTTTTTTTTTTTACTTGGATGTAATAATACATGTATTGTGATTAATAAATTGGTGATCCGAAGGAGCAATGTCAACATCTTTCTGGCCCTCTTTTTAGTTCTCGTTTTGGGTTGCGAAAAGCAAAAGAATCCATGGCTTGTCACAGGCTTTTAATTTTATCTCATTTTGCATAACACATAATTTCTGTGTTGCATCTTGTTTAGAACTTGTAAACAAACAATGTCAAAAATATCACTAGCGTGGCCGTAGCGCACCACAAGCTCGTTGCTTCATACGTTATCAAGTTTGTTTCTTATTAACTTTTTTTTTCTTTTTTTTTGCTGAAATATTTTTAGTTAATTCGCTAAGACTTTTATTCTTTAATATGGTCCTATGATACTAGAATAGGTTAGGTTATCGTTGTTTTTAACAAGTTCTCAAAGTTATGTACAGAACATCAAACTATTAATACCATTTTCAACGATGGAAAACTCTAATTGTTGCCCACAAAAACTCGAATAGATGTGGAGCCACAGCATGAGTGTTGATGTGGGACTATTGGAATTCAAATTAGTTTTTTCCTTTAGGGAAACGGACAATATTAAGAGTACTTTGCATCCAAATAATATTTTTAGGACCATTTTTTATAATAATTTTTTTTTTTTTTTTTGGGAACTAGTGATTTTTATGTGAATAATTATAGTAGTTGTCCTTTTTTTGTTATGTACTTCGTCATAGCAAAGGTCTGTTTTTAATTTTCTACGGCTATATTATCGAAAAAAACAACTTTCACTCTATCTATATATCAACTGATAACCGGAGCTAGTTTGTTTTTATACTAAAAGTACTAGTTTCTAGATTGAATAAATAAGTTTTTACATCGAGTATATCAGTTATCTACTAGTTTAGCATAAATATTCTACTATACACTAGATCAGTTGATTTACTAGGTATATAAGTTTCTTATACTGAGTATATCAAGCTGTTAACTTGTATCTTTGGCCATTTCTGTATAAAGTTTGAAAAGCATACATATATTTCAAAAGAGCCTAAAATTCAGCCATTTTATAAATCCCCTTTTTTGTGACCGGTAGTCATTTTAGGGTGAATATAATAAAATGACTAGTTTTTAAAAATCATATTGAAAAGTGTTCCGACAAATATCATTCAGCCCCAAAAACACTCCTAGTCGTGTCCAAATCATGTTCTCTATGGTTTGAAAAATGTCTGTTTTACATGGGCATTCTACAAGTCTAACAGGCCTTGGTATGCTATACAAAAGTTCGAAACAATTAGACAAGTACCACTTACTAGACTTAATTAATTATTTGTAGCAATTATATTCTTTACTCTAATTAATACTAATTTTTCTTTTCAAAATTTCTATTTTGTCAGTTGCCCCACCCAAGATCAATTTCAAAAGAGAAGTTTAGCTGCTGAAAGTAGCTAAATACCATTGGTAATTAAACAAATACAATGGTATTTAGCTTAACTCCTTGAAATTTGGACTTCGTACAAAAATCCAAACCCAAAGTAACAATAATTGAAAATTCCGGATGGGCTGATTTTTTTTTGAAAAATCTCATTTAGAATAATATCACTTTTTGAAGTTTTATTAGAAAAATAGTACTTTTAAAAATATTTAGAAAATATCACTTTTTTTTTCAAAATTAGTGTTTTTCAATGGTACTCGAGGTAACCAATTAGGTTATTTAAGGTAACCAATCTAATTAAGTAATTGACCAAGTGATCTCAGATACTCGACTAGTTATCTTAAGTATCTTATCAATTAATAAGAAGTGATATTTTTCTAATTAATTTTAAAAATGGTATTTTTATAATTAAATCAGGAATTTTTCAGAACAATCTCAAATTCCGGGATTTTTCAATTTTTTTTGAAAAATTACTATAAAAAATCAAATTTCCTCTTAAACTTTCATTTCGGTCCAAATTGGTCCAAGTCCCATCGAAATCCAACTCTTCCTTTCCTTGGTCAAAGGGCCTAATTATTTGGGCGTGTGTGCAGCCCAGGTTTAGATAGGAAATCAAGATGAAACAATTGTAACAAGAGAATGGTGGGATGCTTCGAACTATGACCAATATTTTCTTGTAAATTTTATTTTCGTCAACCGAAAACAAGTCATAGTTTTTATATCAGCTGAATATATTTACTTTGTTGTAGAAACAAATCATATGTTCATCATTTTAAGCCGTTTTGTCTTTGTTTTGGGGTGCTTTTCTTCACTCAAAGGACTAGACACTAATAATTCAAAAAATCACATTCATTGGACACACGTACAGAGATTTTCACAACTGGCCAAATTTCAATGAAAATATGGCTTTTTATTTTTATTTTGTACGTCTGTAAATTATTAATTTACCCCGACACTACTTTACTTTGTAAACTACCCATTGACAAGCAAATCACAGATTTGACTTTTACAGCAATTATTAGTTTTTCACTTATTTATTTTTAATAGATAGTGTAACGAAAGGAAACACACCACAACTTTTGGGATAAGTAACCGAATATCACATTTTAACACATGAAAGGCAATTTACAACTTAATTTTTATAATATGTTACAACAGTTGATGATTAATAGTTTTTGTTACTATGGCTAATAATAATTGTTAACACGAGTCATGGTAAAAATTACTCCTAAAAAAATCACCATTAACACATCCATAAAAAACATTCATCCGTCAAAGTAGTAACCAAAAATTAATTTGGAATAAATGGTCTTATTTTTGTACATTCGCCGATTAGATTTAGCCAAAGCATGTTGGAATTTTGGAATTGTTTCCTTGTCTTTCCTTTCTATTTTGGCTATTGCCCAAGCATATAGGTGTGGTTGTTACCTCATTTTAGAATGAAATTTGATTAGACTTTGAAATCAGTTGATGGAATCGGAACAAAAATAAGGTGGTGATGAGTAGAAGTAATACACAACTCCATCATTTTTTAATATCAATGCTTAATCTAATAGCTCATTACTAATACATACATCTAATCATAAATTCTCATATAATAGTATACAGTATACACATTTACTCGTTATGTTCATTTAATGACATGGTATACAGTATACGTGCATTTGCTATTTATGTTCATTTAATGACAAGGAAAATGGAGGGTCTCCTCCATTTGAAAAAATAAAATAAAATAAAATAAAAATGGAGGGTCTCATATGCTCCCAAATGAGTTAATTCAAGGTAATTACTAATTAACAATCATATAGTATTGTAAGTTGTAACACTAACAACAGTGGAACTATATACATGTGGATTTCTCTTTTTGTAGGAGAAAAATGGACACAATTTTGCACCCTTGAACTTTCAAAAGGTGAGTTTTCAACTGGACCCATGGACTCAAATCACCCAACTACAAAATCTTCCCTTTACTTAGATTTGCTCAGGTAGAATCTCATCATATCTAGCTAGCTATAGTAAGAAACTTTCACTTTTCCCCTTTCTTTCTTTCCCCCCCTTGGGAAAAAGAGCTCAAAGGGAAAATAATTAATCAGGTAATTAAAGATATGTGAATTGTTCAGCAAAATTATTATTTCCCTTTTATGACTCTTCTAAGTCAAACAAGACCCATAAATTTGAAACCTAATTTAGTTAAGTATGAAACAGGAAAAGCTCAAAAAAACAATCATATTTCATTGCTGCCAACTTAAACTAACATTCCACTAGAACAGCCCACCAGCAAATTATTTGATATTTTTCCATTTATATGCTTTGTGACTTCCCAACTAATAAGAACTGCTCATACTTATTTTAGTCATGACATTATAGATCCTCAACTTCATCAACATTATATAGATCATTTTTTCATCATCATAAAGGCAATTGGTTGATTTTGACTTGTCTTGTATAGACCCTTCAGACATGTCATAATCCACAGATATTGAGATATATATATATATATATATTTAGGTTGCCAATATATATATATATATATATATATATATATATATATATATATATATATATATTTGTATATATATATATATATCTGTATTGTATGGAAAAATAATAATTTATGTGAATCTCTATCCTTAGTTTAAGGGGTCAAAAGGGTGGAACGTGTGAATAGGATATGAGAGGTTCTAATAATTTAATGTGCTAAAGATAAGCCTTTACATAACAATGATAGGACAACCCTAAAGCAGATTCCACATATATTAAATATTTATATATGTATGTATGTATATCATAAAGTTTTTGTCATACATCGGAGAGATAGGGAAGGGATATAGCACTTAATTAAAAAGACGGGATATACATTATTGTGTAGGATGGATGACCAAACACCGCTTAAGTTTGGGATTAACAAATTTGATATTTTAGAGAAAAGGAAAGGAAAAGAATATATATAAATATATTCATGTATATCCTTTGTATTATTGAACTTTAACAAGGATTTAGCAACAGCAAAAAATTGACTTTCGATATTGACTAGCTCTTCATGTATCAATCAATATGATCACCAAGAAACGGAAATGTTCTTAATAATATTGCATTAGTTATGTATCATTTACCCTCATGTTATTTTCTTCCATTATTATATAGTTGATGTGTATTTTTTCAGGTGACAACTTAACAATACACGATGGATTAATAAGAAAAAGATTGTTATTGCAATGTGAATATAATTTTATTATTATCGGTTGATCTTGTGTTGGAATATTAGTCATTTAATCTAGCTATGATCTCCTTATGGGTTTCGATCAAACTTGTCTTTATATTAATTTCTTCATCAATTAAATGTATATTTGATTAGACCCTTTCAACCATAATATTTATTCTCTTAAAAGTACCAAGCATGCAGAAATATCTAAAGCTAAACCATAGAGAAGAGAGAATAAACATCATCATTACAGCTCAATACTTTGTTGCTAATTAAAACCTCAAGGAAAAGAGGAAAGGGTAGAAATTATTTCTGAGATTATTAAGGAGAAATTAATTAATATATAGGTTGTAGGTTTAAATTGGTTTAATTATTAACACTATAAAAATGAGGTGGGACTTGACTTCAAAATTGTTTACTCCTATGTCGCTAATGGGTTCTGTTTAGTTAGTAAGGAAATTATTAGTTCATGCATGTGAAAATTCTGGTAAGATAATCATGAACAATAAAAAAGCCTGGTCATTATATAGTGTACTAATGATATTTCGTGTCACACGCTAAGCTTTCCACCACAATAAAATTGAGAGGTAGTATAACACTTTTGACGTTTCAGGTTTTTTTTATTTATTTTTGGGTGACGTTTGAGAGTTAAATTGTATAGTTGGAGAAAACTCCTATTCTTTATTCATGATTTCATGGTCTAATTTTTTTTTTATAAAAAATTAAATTTCTTTTTTTTTCAAATATAAAATTTTAATAGTTCCATGTATCTTATTTTCTCTTATTTCATTTTAAGGAATGCTAACAACCGCATCTACATCAACCTCTTTATTACTATTTATTTATGATACAAGTGCTTTCCACTTTTTAAACCGTTTAAATAAATGACTTGTTATTATTTTTTTCCTTTTTTTCCCCGAAAAAGTGAAAAAAATATATGTTAATATATAAATGGGACGTCTGATAAAAATGTTGATATAAAAGTATTCAAGTATTCCTCAGTTTTAATGGAACCTTAAATTTCAACTTAGTCCGATTAATTTCAAAATTAAAGCTTTTTCTTTTTAAGTTGAAATTTAAAGCCACTTTAAATTATAAAGAACTGCCATATTTTATCTTTAAAAAAAAAAAGTGCCATATTATACATGTATCTTTCTCTATCATTAATTCACATAGGTTGCTAGTACTTATCAGCAAAATAATGACGACAGATCGAATAACTTTCCGCTTAGATACATTGACATTGTACCCATTCTGTGTGGATTAATACATATGTCATATCCTTTTGTGCTTAATTAATCTTCAATTCATATCTTATATGATTCATTGATTAATTGTCCCAATAATTGTTCCTACTACATCAAGAAACAAACAAATACAATAATATCACTCATAACGAATTGTTCAATAGCAACAAATTTCTAGTATTTTTCACTAGCCAAGAGATGATCAACCATGTTTCGTACTCTCCTTGGGTCTTTTCCAAACCCTATTTTGCTTTTAGATAAGAGAGGAGTACACATTGTGAATTAATATATCCCAAATTTGTTGGTTGAAATACCATTAATTAATAATGGCTTTATAGAGGAATTAAAATTGAACGACATGTTCGTATGTCTTGAAATGGAAGGTAAAGAAAATTCATATCCTTCTTATTAATTTCCTTTGGGAAAGTAGAAGAAGTGCTGGTAAAAAAAGACCAAAAATCACAATGACACAAAGGATAAAAACAATTAGAAAAGGGCAGGGTAAAAAACAAGGGTAGGGGTAAAATATCACCATATAGCTGAATGTAACGCTGTGAATACAGTCCATAGATTCCTTTTAAACCTCTGTTGGAGCCATGTTGTCTATATAGTTAGAGGTATAATTACTCTGTTGAATATTATTAATGATGATTCTTGTCGTTTTATTAAAAACCTATGAGTTTTGTCAAGTCCACTCTTTATTTCAATTTTTGTGCTTGCTGATTTGAATTAATAGAGTTCCAAATTTTTCATAATTAAAAGAGAATAAATAAATAACTGAACACCTCCGTACTATGGTTTGAGCTTGACTCAGACATTCGTCTGCCTCTAATTAACTATAATCTAGTTTTACCTTATTTTATACAACAGAATATTGTTAGTTCGAAAATACTAATCGAATTGTACCTTTATTAGTTTCTTAGACTTCAACGTGTGCAACGTATTTTCATTAATTAATACTCTCACGTGTATTTTGCTTTTGTTAATTTTTTTTACGTATTTTGTTGCTTAAATTTTTATTAATTAAATTGCATTCCATCATTTTCAATGTTAGGACATTCCAATCAGTAGGCACATTCAAATTCATTTCTTGAACACGAAAAGGAGTGCTTCGTTGATTATATATATATATATATATATATAGATATACACACATGTACAACTTAAGGGCCTGTTTGGGATAGTTTTTACTTCTTGAAGTAAAAGTATAAAAAGATCTTCTTAAAAAAGATGGTAGGTCCATGCTTCTTTAAAAAGATCTTTTGGATAAAAAAAGATCTTTTAAAAATTCATCCAAACACTCCTAAAAGATCTTTTGAGCCCTAAAAGATCTTTGAAAGCTGTGCCAAATGGGCCCTAAGTGTATCATTTGAATTTTCTTTCCCACTACCAAGCAAAAACAAAATTAAGTTTGCTACTACGGCACGTAATAAGTTAATCCCGCATGATTCAGATTTTTGTAGTCATCAAGATTTAATGTTTTTTGAAAAGCTGTAGTCGTCATGTTTTACTTTCTTACATGTAAGTTTGAAATATATTTATATCTGTATATTATAGTTTACCTCCTGGTATCTAAGCATAAGGAAACTGCACGTGAAAAGTTTGAGATCAAGAATCAAAATACTCCAGTCTCAGCAAAATGGTACCTAATTATTGTTTATATTATTATATATATGGCAACCATATATATATATATATGCATATGTATATATATACGTAAGATAGAATCTAAGGAGAATTAAGTACAATATAAAGTTTATCTGTGGTATATTTCTAATATATTATAAGTCCCATCCACTCGTGAACCATATTAGTTAAGATTATCTTATACAAGAAAAAGAAGATATAAGACATAAATTCACACTACAACAGACAGAGAGATGAGTCATTTCCCATTACCCTAGTTACATGGAAGAGAAACTATTATATATGTATAGGATGAGCAAGCATAACATTATTTTAGAGGAAGAAAAAAAACATTACATTATTAATTTATTAATTCATACTTTCGAAGCAGATCAGATTAATAAATCGAAGAGGGATAGGTGAACAACGAAAAATAATATAACAAAATAGTACAATATAAATTTGTGAACACAAACCGACGCATATTGAGAAAGCTTACCTAGCTTAAATTGTTTTAAAAAATGAAGAAATAGTTGGTTTCAAAAAATAAAATAAAAAAGAAAATGACAACACGACTCGTTTAATTGACATGTTTGTCGAAATTGTCTCGAAGTAGACCTACTAATTAAATAAGTAAAATTAGATGGAAAAACTAATGAGCTAACTAACAATTAGATGATGAATTGTTTTTAATAAAAACTAATAATTATGTTGTTCAGATGTGTGTGTGAATTTGAATAACATTTTCATTATCTAAGTAATACATGTGGTAACTGAAAACTGACAAAATAAATTATTATGCCTACAGTCCACGGGAAACGACATGAATTGCTATCCTTGATATGGCCCGAGATATAGAAGTTGAAAAAAAATGTTTTTTTTTTCCCAAAAGAGTAAGGCTTGATGAACTATATTGGTGGTCTTAGTCAATAATTTGCAAAAAGGAACATATATACAAATTCCATATACAGACAAAGTTTTCCACTAGATATATGATATATCTCACCCTTTTGGTAACCTGGCAGAAAAGCTAAATCTGATCAAAAATAGCTCCACTAATATGTTAGCTATAATATATTTCAAGGGTGATTCGGTACATTTCTGCAAAACCACCGAAAGAAACAATCTTTTTTTCCCCGTATTACCAGCGTCACAGCGTGATCTTAGTGCGCTCTTTACTGACCACCAAAATATGAAATTATTAGCAGTAAATTATATATTGCTACTTCTAGTTCTAGCTGTAAAAAGATATATATAGGTACTAACTTTTGTTTTGGTTTGACAATAAAATTCCTTATATCCATAACCCATTAGATAATCAATTAATCAATCCCAAAAAGGACATCATCATGACCTTGGTTTTCATTACTTTGTATTTGTTTCCCAAGTGGCATTGGTTTTCCATAGTAATTAAGACTAGGGAAAATAATTTCTGATAAGAAAAAGGCAAAAAATGGAGAGGGAATTCATTAATTCAAAAGTAGACTCTTAATAGAAAACATCATTAATTAATTTATAGTCATATAATTTATTATAGTTTCTTTGGTAATATTTTATTATTTTATTTTAAAAGTTATAAAAAAAAGGAACGGTGAAAATCTAAAACAACATCTTGCAAATATTGATATATGTTTCTCTTTCACTTTTACAAATAAAAATCGAGAGTTACGACTTACGAGCAAGCAAATATACGCTATAAAAAGTAAATAAGTTTGTTCTAAAAAGGTGTTTATCAATCAAATAAATTTCTTCTCAATTCATATCCAACAAAATGAAAAAAATGATGCATTATATCAAATTTTTAATTTAAAATTTTAAAAAATTGATTGAGTAGTTTCAAATTACTATGTATTCAATTCATTTAGTTATACATGAATCGAGACATCCGAATTAAATATGTGATCTGAATTCATCTTAATCTTAAGAAGTATACTCTCATGTATTTCGACGTTTGGACTAGACTAAAATACCTCACATTTTAATAATATTATAAAGACACATGCCAAACTGTTGAAGTAAAGAATAATGAGCTTTAGTTAATGCATGATTACCCGTTCAAAAGGTGGTTTGATGCATTGTTGCCACAGCCACACACAACATTGATTTGTTTGATGTGAAACCGTATGAAGATTTAGTGATTTGAGTTTATAAGAAACCTATTCACTATTGTAATTCACAGCTAATTGAGCTTAATTTCAGCCTTTACTTTAATTTGCTGTCTTTGTGATGACTGCATTATGTGACTAAGTTAGGCTCAACTACCTGTTTGATATACTTGCCGCAATTCCTTCCAAATTTAAGGGCCGGGTCATTGACTCATTACAGTTGAGAGTCAAAGTCATAGCACGGTAGGAATGTTAGCAATAATTGTAAAGAAATTTATGTAACTCATAAATGTGATTTAGTAGGTTAAAACGCGAAATCAGTAAATTATACTAAATTTAAACTAAAGTATAATTCAACAACCTGATTGACTAGTTTAGTATCTTAATAATTAAACTCAGTTCTCATCTAGTGACCTTGTTTTTTGCTCTTCGGATACTTGATTATTGTGTACCTTAATTGCTAAATGTGTTCTATTTAGTGGCCCTAGCTCTTATTATTGCTGTTCGGGCACTCGGGTGTTACTTTACTTGCATTAGAGATGAGTATAAAAAATAATATGTACCTTGTAATAATGAATGTTTTTAAACTGTCTTTAGATACTTAAAATACTATTGAGTCTATTATGATTCAATTACTATTTGAGAAAATGAAGAATGAAGCACGCCAGTTGGACAATTCAATGGTCCTCCAACTCGACCAAGTGTTTTATTGAATGATTTGCATCGTCCACCAGTTGTTTCTTGTCTTTTCAAGGTTCAAATTAGGAGCATTGGCAATAGAAAATATTTTTCTTTTAAGAAAATCCCAAGTGAAAGCGAACACTTCTTTTACTTTCAACAGGCTCTTAGCAAAAAAAGCCTTTATAGAAAAACACTATTAGAAAAGTCATACCTCTTAGAAGCGTGTAAAATATCTTTTCTATACCTCTTAGAAGCGTGTAAAATATCTTTTCTAAGTTATAACTCCACAAACCAAATTATAACCTAAAAGGTCAATTTTACAAAGAGTTTCAAAAGTGAGTCATTAACTAAAAGACGTTTTTAAAGGGTTTAGTTTTCCGAATTCCCCTAACCGTGTTCCATTATGCAAACCTCGTTATTTATACTTCTTATTCCTGATGTTCATCAAATCAAAGTCAAATTTGATATTATTCTTTTCGAACAATGCTATGGGGCATCATTGGTATTTAACACTACAATAATGTGTCAATTTATTATCGAGTGATTCTAATTGATAAAATGCGTCTCACATGAGTCATCTAAAGTGTAACTATAATTAGTCAGTAATAGACTGACACATCATGTGGTGTTAAGCATCATATAGTATCGGTGCCCTACAGTATTACTCTCTTTGAATTTTTGTCCAAGGAGAGATTTTTTTTTCTTCTGGAAAAAAAAAAAAAGGAGCTAGCTCATGCTCAAATTATTCTAGTAATTTACAAAGTTCTATGATGAAAGCAGAGCATGCTTCAAAGTTGAAAGCAGCAGCAAATATCTATGCTGACCCTTGTGCATGAAGGTGTGGGCAAGTATAAGCTCTTTCAAAAGGTAGCCGAAAAGGCAAAACCCATGCGCAATTGTTCATATTCTCTACATTTAAATACCAAAATACACCAACCATTCGTCTACTATTACCCACTAATCATTAAATAATAGTCAATAAGGGCCCAAGAAAAAGCTAACCACAAGAGTCAAGAAATATAGGTTATAACCCATGAAGAGAACAAGCATCAACCAACACCTACCACCACTAGTTATGATACATATAACCAAATAAGTTATGATATACCAAAATCTAAAAGAAGGAAATTTTCTGGCTCCAGCCACTAAATAATCATGAAAATCTCAATAAAGGAACCCCAATCTCATATTATACATTTCAGAATGAGAATACAAGAATTGTGCTTACTCTTTTTTTTTTCTTTTTCCCTTTGGAAAGGGTCCAACAACTAGACCCCATAATGGGTCCACCAATCAATCTTTTAATCTCAGGAGGTGGGTCGGTTTACTTTAGACAGACACCCACTCTTAAAACTCTCTCCACCACTACAATCTACATTGAGTACAGAAAACTATACTCAAAAAAGGAAAAATAATAATAATAATAATAATAAACAGAAGAAAAGAGCCAGAGGCAGACAAAGAGCTTTGATTATCTTTTTTATGGGGTTTCCATCAGAAGGTAGCCCACCATCCACAGTCCCACACTCAAGTTTCTCAAGACCAGGATGAAATGACAAAAAGGGTAAAAAGGATAATGGAAAGCATTTGGGAATCTCACCAAAAAAAAAAAAAGGGGGTAAGACTATGGGGAAGACATACAGAAATAGTTTTCCCACCATGAATACCTAATTTTGAAATAAAAAGATTCACACCTGATTCTAGTTTGACCTTATAAGCTTTTTTCTTAAACCTCCCACACTTTCCCTTTTTCCTTTGGCTCCATGGCATTGTAGAAAGGTTGAGTACTGGAGGCCATAATGCTTGTCCTCTGGCAGACAAAGTATCCCCCTACAGATCTTCCTTCTTTTTACACTTCTTGTCCTCTTCACCCAGTTCCCTCACCTCTTTCTCCTATCTCCACTTACAAAAGTAAAAGTTGGTATATAACATCTTTTTCACTTTTTTTTTTCTCCTTCTATTTTTCCAATTCAATATCTCTCTTTCCCTGCATTTCAGAAAAGAAATATGTTAATAACAATCTTAGGACTGATGAATCAACGTAAATTGCAGCTAAGGAAAGCAACAATGCTAGAAAAAATGAGCCCACGTTTACACTTTCTCTTCTTTCCAAATAACTGAACAGCCTGAAATTGCTTTTATTTTCAAACTGTTATCTTTCATTTAACTCTTTCCCTGTTGTTTTATCCCCCTTTTTGTCAGTTAAAAATTAGTTGGGAAGAGTAACGTCACATTTGTTGCATCTTTATTTTATGACTATAGTTTCAAGCATTTTGACTAGATTCTTCATCACCATTTAGTGACCACCCAAAAATGACTTCAACCACCCCCCCCCCCAAAGCTTCAACAATGAGATGCTTGTTACAGTTAACTAGTTTAGATTTTTATCAAAACTTTACATGACATAAATTACAGTTAATCCACTGAATGTGACCCCACTATGACACATCTTTTTCTCTTTACTTTACTATAATAACATGTGTGAGATCTTCATTTTAAAAAAAAAAAAAAACATGTGTGAGATCCGAATGGGGTATATCAATGAAGAACATTCATGTGGAAGATGATGAGACAAGTGTACAAGAATTAAGGCTCAATTGAGCAAGTCAAGAAGTAAGGATGGATGCTCCAGAGCAAAAGGGGCATCTAAGTAATTTCAAAAGAACAAGAATGGTCTCCACCCAATTTCCTAATTTAGCCTTTGGCCAACTGTTCATCTCTGATTTTGTAGGTCAAAAGAATAAGGTCACACTGAGCTTTGACACATACACAACCACAGGGGAAACACCTTTTTTTTTTTTTTTTAATATTTCCGGACTACGGAAATACTCTTTAGGTACCACAATGATTTGGCTTACTATAGAATTACCAAAACACCCTTTTATGCCATTTCCCTTTCTATCATTCAAAATGACCAAAATGCCCTTAGACTGAAACAGAATTGTGTCGGTAGGCCGACAACTGCTGGGCCATGGTCCATGGCACTTCATCTATTCCCCTCATTTTTCTTTTCCTTTCTGTTAAACAAGAACAAACTGGTTGTTACCAAGGCGATAACCTTCAAATCAAAAGGGAAAATGACAAGACCAGCCCACGGACTAACAGGAACTGAAAATTCTACTACCTATTCATTGAGTTGAGGCCACCAAGTTCCAATATAATTGTATACCGTGAAAATGTTACTTCCACGAAAATTCAGACAAGAAAATAATAGGTACACGGTATAAATGAGTTATAATGCTAAAAATTGGGCATTCAAGGTTGTCATCAGTACACGAGACTCCCCACTTGGTACAAATGTAGTACGGTAGTGTTAAAAGTAGTGGACCATAGGCCAAAAGTAGAGTCTTTTCTTCGTTGAATATATGATTCCAGTTAGTATAAATTATTATACTAGGAACACCTACAAGAAAGTAGAAACTAACCATTTCTTTTGTGGATAAAATATGCAAGTTTTTATTTTTACTTTAACATATAACACAGACTCTTAAAGCATATGCCAACATATTCTCTTTGAGAACCCACATAACAAAACAAGTTGATTTGAAGTTTTGAACATAAAATAAGTGAACAATACTAACCTTCACCTCTTCATGTCGTTTTAAACTTTGTTGGTTTGTTTTGTTCTCTAGGTTGCTTTGGGTGTAGCTTGCTTGAAAGCAACAGTGGGAGCTATCCTGCAACTCCTCCTCTGATGCTCCAGCACTAGCTCCCCAGCAAACCAGTCAAGCTTCTCGAAATTGCTCTGTTCATCGATCCTCTTACCGCCAAAGAGGACTGATTCGACATTCTTCTGTTTTAGCATTTCTTCTGCTAATCCAAGCAGCATGTTTACATTGCTAGGACTCGAGTCCGTATCAACATTTGGCCCGCACCGCCCCAAGCTCGACCCATTAGCCTGAGGAGACCAAAGTTAATTAGCAAAATGTTGACCATCTATATACGCTTTGAAGTGAAAAGGGAAAATCCCAATAGCTTTGTTAACCCATTGTACTAGGTCTAGTGTAAAATATCAAGAAAGCAATTGAAAAAGAAAACCAAAAAGAGAAAATCAACAAATAATGAATGTATTTAAAGAACACACAAAGTCCATAATCTACCTTGACAACACACAAAGTCCATAATCTACCTTGACTTAATGGACCCTGCAAACTAGGTCCCTGGAACTATTAAAGTAGTATTAATATCATAAAACCAAAACGAATATGTCAGCATGGAAACCAATTACGACTAAGAATAGGAACAGATTTTAAATGCATAAGGCAAGAACACTGTCATAGCGTCATTCCTAATTATAACTTGGATGCATGATTGGTATTTAGCGAGATATCTCATTCTAGCACAACTTTTTTAGAAAATAAAAATGAAAATAAAGCCTTGAAACGTGCATGCATCACTTAGAAGTCTATAAGAACCAAGTCATTGTTCGACTGGTGAGGAGCCAATAAGCTATTAACAAGCCAACTTATCACATGGTACCTCTGAGAGAATAAAAAAGGTCTCGATTATAGTAAGTTGTTCTGTAAGTATTGGCAGAAACGCTACAAACACCAAATTAATCTCAAATTATTAAGTGATGTGGCAATTGGTAAACCTTCTCAAGTTTACGAGAAGTACGGTTTTTACTTGACCAACTGAGAAATAACAACTTAATTTGTCACATCAAACTCGTTCATTTAGATCACTTGGTGAATATGTGCTGGCAGAGAAATGTACATTTTTATACGCAAAAAAGTAATGAGAAACGACCATAGCAAGACAAGAGAAGACTAGTCCTAGCAAGACTAGAGAAACGACCATAGCAAGACTAGAGAAAACCCAACTTTCCATATATAGATGGCAAGAGCCTAATAATACTAGTTATACTAGAAACAAATTAAACAAAGGTCAAGGTACTTCAGTCCTGACCTGCCAAGTTTTCAGCACATGAAGTATACCAGAACAAGTTTGCAATGATAAGGGCCAAGAGCTAAGTAGCTAACCTAACTGTAAAAAGTGTGTTCCAGAGTCATCCCCACCAATTATAAACATTTAGCAAAGGTGACCACCTCAAAGCATATATACACGCCAGGAATCCAGCTATACATATCTACTTACTGCAAAAATTGCAGGACCAGATACCATTCCACAATAATAAACACTTTTGGCTCATTCGATTGAAATTATAAAAAGTAGAGATTAGAGAGGTTGATAGGCTTTTAAAGAAACTGAAATGGGAAAGTCTTAATTCTAAAGTTTTGATTAAAGGGTCCAAAACAAGAAGTGAAGTAGGTGGGAAATAAGAAGAATCCACTGCCCACCAAAAATTTTGCAAAACAGAGGAAACCGACTTTGAAGAACACTTTTTCAAACCATGTTAGGCCTAGTTGGTCCAGAAGCAGTAATCCTCATCAAACTTTTGGGGGAAACCAAACCAAAATTCTTTCTTGGTCCCAAAGAGAAAAATTTCTGAGTTTTCAAACCCCAAACAAACCATCACCACGTGGAATCCAACAGTCCCAAAACACCACACAGACACAGGTCCCCATTTGGTTCCCATTGGTCACAATTCCACAAAAGCACCTCATAGAGGTTCCCAAAGCCAAAGGGTTCTCTTTTTTAACGTTACCACCAGTCCCTCTCTCTCCACTCACCCCCCACACCGGACATTTAATTGCATCAACCCAAAACTCAGGCGCACGTTAGCCATCCCAACATGGGTGTATCTAACTATCCAGTATCTACATACATTGTCATGCATGAAAATCTACATTGCCCCTTGCAAAAGACAAAATTGTTTGACCATTCCCAGCTGGCCAACCGCGTCTCATGCACAATAATCAGAAACAACACAACCAAGACCAAGACCAACAAGCAAAAGGGTTTAATGCATTCTTCGTACAGTCCAAATTTTCGTATCTTAATTCATGTCCAACTAATTAATCGATGTTACGACTAAAACCTTAACCATAAGAATTTGACGCCAAAATTAGACAGAGAATTTACCTGAATGCGGATGTAATTACTGCTTCGGGATTGACCAAAGGCCATAGAGACGGCCTGGTCCACCAAGTCGGCAGAGCCGTCGCTGGCGATGCGGGCGGTCGGCCGGGCCCAATCCTTGGCCTTCCACTTCTTGACCTGTTCATTCTCAAAGCTGACTTCCAAGAGCTGACCCGTTCCAATGGAGAGGACCAAGAGGTCCTCCACACCTCGCACGAACGGGAACTCCTGCTTGTTGTGCAACACGTGCGTAATGGCCGCCGCCGTGGGGTTGCTCATGGCCAACCCCCCATCAACCGCCAGACACCGGGTTTGGCCGTCCACGGACCTCATTTGAACCGGTTCGAACCGACCCGGTTCGGCCGAGGTCGCCCGGCACACCTCCCAGAGCTGGAAGTCAAAGCTGTCCGTCTCGAGCGCGTCCGCGCGTGAGAACAAAAACGGCGCCGTACTGGACAGGTCGTAGCAAGGAATCAAAACCGGCTTCAACGTGTCCTTCAACGTAAGGCTCCGACCTTTCTCGACAAAAACCTCTTTCATCGATTTCTCCAACCCGACAGTTGCTGACCCGGTTGAGCCGCCGGCGCCGCCTTTGATGATTCGCCGGAGAACCTTCCCGCCGGAGCTCGAGGAGGATGAGGAGCGGTAGAATCTCTTCCCCTGCTCGGCCAAAAACCTCCACGTGTCATCGGCTTTGGAAATCGGACGGCCGTGGTCTCTGGTAGCAAAGAGCATCGCCGTGAAAATGCCCCCGACGCCGGCGCCGGCGGCGACGTCGAAGTAGTCGGCGATTCTGGCATCTGGGTTCCCGGATTTGGCCTTGAGCGCGTGCTCTAGATAGGCCAGAGCTTTCCCGGAGAGAATCCCTCTCATGCCACCGCCATCGATGCTGAGTATGCAGATTTTGCCCCTCTGGTTCTTGATTGCCGAGACCCCATTATCAGGGCCGAGATTGTTATGCGGTAGAGCTTCGAGTTTGGGGTTGTCCATGGCGGCTGGGTCGGCCGGAGCGATCTGCTTGGGGAGCCAGAGCTTCTGATCATCGTAGCCGAAGAGGAACTTGCTCTCCAGTATCGAGAATATCTCGTAGCTCAGCTTATCGGTGTCGATACTTGGTTCATGCATTTCGGATTGATTGGTAGCCATGAAAATGGTCCTTCTATTCCTCTTTTTCTTCTTCTAATTCTAAGCTTGGATGGATTACTTGAAGGCCCACCTTGCGACAATCTCTGCAAACCAATCCTTTCGTCCGTACAAATCACTTCTAATCCTTCATGAGTACAGATAGCTTTATTCTAATCTTGTTCAATTCAAATAAAAGAAAGGGATTAGACTTGAGTACCTTGTATTTAACGCCCGTTAATACATTCATATACCAAAACTGATATATGAAAAAAAAAAAAAAAAAATCTATGGCTCCAACTCTGAAACAGAACTCGTATGGATTAAATTAAAGAGTTTCACAAAATCTCCAATTCAAAACTCAGTAACAATCCTAAACACAGGATACCCTTTAAACCACTCACTCTTTCACTCGTGCCCTTTTTCTCAGAAAAACTTTCCTCCTTCCCAAACACCCAATTCCCTAACAACCCAGTTCAGAAAAAGGATCAAAAGACGAACCCTTTTGAGTTTCGGGCCAACCCAAACCAAGACCAACCCTTTTGCCGGGTACTCCCTCTGGTTCTTCTTCTTCTTCTTCTGGTTTTTAACAGAGGAAAACCCCAAAAAGCCAAAACAACCCAGAGGAACACACAGAAATGTGAGAAAGGTTACAACTTTCAACCCAACCAAGCGGCGCCAAAAATCCCAAAAGGCAAAAAGAGCCAAAATGAGTATAGGAAGGAAAGAAAGAAAGAAAAAAAACGAAAAAACGAGAAACAGGAGGATATCACAGAGGTTTCAGAGCGTGTCTGTCTTATATATAAGCCCTTTTGTTTGTAAAAATATAACATTAAAAAAAAAAAAAAAAAAACTTATTACATTTTCTCCAATTCAAGGAACAAAACTTTTTTATTAAATAATTTTCTGATTGTTTTTATAATTTTCTCCTAAGTAATATAAAGTGTCTCAATAAGTCCCAAATTAGTGTGAATTTCAATATACCCTTGAATTACTAAATTGTCACCCTAGATTTATGCAACCGTACAAGTATTTACGCCAAAGAGTAATTATAGTGACATACAAAATACACATACAAAATATACATATAATTATGTATCATTAATTCTAATCATTTATAATTTTTGAAATAGGACCTTATTATTATGTATGTGAGTAGCTAAAAATACATATTAGTGTATATATATTGTGGATATATTATCTGTATTTTCAGCATTACTCTTACAACAATTTTACTAGTTTCATTCTAAATACTTGTATCCAGAAAACACACTTAAAAATATGAAAATTTTTTGGCATATTTGCTTGCCTGACAGAAATTATTTTTAGTGGTTTTGGAGACAGTTAAATTGACACTAGGCTACATTCCATATAATTATAATTTTGAGGCAGACATAAAATAAGGGATATAATGCCTTTTAGTGTCACACTTTATCCTAAAATAATTAACTTTGTCACTCTTTACCTCGAAATTAACAAAAATAGTCTCATTCAAGCATTCAGGAGTTAATTTATCCTAAAAATAAATCCCCACTTTTTTATTATGAAATTTTAATGGGGGTACGGTCTCGGCCTCATCGATTAAACCGTTATGGCTAAACATCACCGACGGTTGAGACGGGGTTAATTTCTTCGGTTCATTTTAATCGGACGGTCAGAAATCGCCCGCGCGATGTTTGTCCGCAATCAACGGTCAAGTTTAGGAAAAGGGCTTTAAAAAAAAAATTTATATTTTGGTGATTTGTTTTCTTTGTTCGCGCGCTTGTCATTAACGCGTGGGGCCCTCTAATTGGCCAACCATAGTCGGTGAGAGAACTCAGTACGCACCATAGAAAAACTCTCTCACTCCCCGTCTCCCTCCTAGAGTTGAAAAATTAAATTTATTCTTCTGAGACGAATTTGCCCCTTCGAATTGAGTAATGCTAGGGACATGTTACTTTGATATGTCAGTTTGTTGCAAGTAGATTAAAACCATATTTGAAGAAGACTTATTATATAACTCAATTTATTAATTAAATTATCTAATAACCACTGAAACCTTATAGGGTTCCTCATCCAAATTAGGCTCTTTCGAATTAGAATAGAAGCTTTTTGGATTAGAAAGTGGGGCCCATTTCGGCCTGCGCTGCGATGCGAGGTGTGATACGTGCTGACTGGTATGTCGTGGGTCAAAGTTAAGGGCAGTGATTTGGAACGGTGGGCCAACATTTGTAGACGAAGGAGAATATAACTGTAATTTTAGGAAAATTTAGTGGATATATGTTCCGTTGGATAAAATAAAAAATAAAAAACTATTATGTGTAACTGGATAACATGATGGGAGTTGACTCCGTAATCACGGTTCCCCGTTCATCATGGTAATAATTTTTTCTTTTTCTTTTTTTACTATTGCTGAGTGAAATTTGTTGGTGTAAGAATACTATATGAATTTTCATATCATTTTTTTTTTTTTAAGGAAACCTATAAAATCATTTTAAACCATTACATTTTTACCAAATCTAGAATGTAAAGAAGAAAGAAACACTGCCCAAAGAAAAGGAAAGAAACAAGTCAATAAAGTTCATAAAACCTGGGAATAAGGGAGTATTTTAATTCCCTACTATTTTTTTCAATTTTTTAATAATAATATTATTATTTCTTTTATACGTAAAAAAAAAAAAAAAAGGGATCCCAATCATTTTGTAAAGACTTAATCATAGTCATGTAATATGTGCAACCCACTGNGTTTGATGAAAATTTGTGGGGAATCTGTTTATACACAGATTCTCATCAAACGGTGTATAAACATGATCTTACGTAAGTACGCCCCTATTATAGACGCGGCCTTACGTAGGGACGCCCCTACTGTAGACACGCCCTATGGAGGTGGCTATAGTAGGGGCGCCCCTACTATAGCCGCTTCCATATATATATATACACATATATAGAAAGTCTGATTATTCTTTAATGAACTTTTCTAAAGACAAAATATCGTATTAATGCTCTTTTTCACTCATATATAGTATTAATTATGGAATTTCATAAGAAGAATAGTGTACCATAACTGAATTATTGAAACTGCCAAATGAGTCCCTTAAGAAATTGGTATATGGCCATCAAAATGATTGAAATTTCATCAAAAACTTTGCATATGCAAAGAAACCTAATTGGGGTGCTTTAATTTATAATAAATTCCTGTCTTAATTGAATTTGTCCTATTCACCTTCAATTACTTTTATGATTTTTATACGCCTCTGCATTCATTGGATAATTTCTTTTTTGTATTTATACGCCTATGTGTTGCATCATTAACCATCAATCTTCAATTAATACTTATCCAATACTTTGTCTCGCTATTCTGAACATGAATACACATTATTATATATACTAAAATTGGGAAGAAAAATACTGTGTAATGAATAGTATGAACAGTGATACATTTTATTGGTTTTCCTCTTTTGCCCCTTTATGTTTGTGCTGCTGGAGGAATTGGGTGGGGGCGTTTTGGTCCTTTCTGTGATTTGACGATGATGCCTTGGATTTTGGTCTTGATTTAGGGATCCTTCATGGCTTTTTTGCCATTTTGATGGTCTTCGGGTCTTTGGATCCCGGTTTTCCTTTATCCGTAGGTCTTTCCGATTTGATGTGCTCTCTCTCTCTCTCTCTCTCTCTCTCCTTCTCTTTGCTGTTTTATCTGCCCGATCTGTTGTTCTTCTCTCTCCTTTGTACTGCATGCTTCTGCCTTTCTTTATCCAGATCTCTTTCTTTTGCCTTCTGCTTTTGATTTCGATTTTTTTAAGATATGGGTTATTCTCTTTTTTTGTTTCTTCGGTGGTGTTCGCATGTCTTCTTTGGTATTGGTTTTTTTTTTTTTTTTTGTTATCCTTATTTATTTTTTCCCTTTATTACATTCTGTTGGTCGATTATTTTTCTTCGTGGTTCTTTGATTGCTCCCCTGTTTGCTCTTGGATGACGAGGGATGTTCTTCTGTTGCTTTGCCTTCTGGATCTGTTGTGGTGTATTGTGTCGTTGTCTTTTGCATGCTTTTCGGTCTCAGACATCTCTATTTGATAATTATTTTGTGTAATATTTGTTGTATTTTGCATTATTATTTATTTAGGTTTATTATTTTATGTAACATTTGTTGTATTTTGCATTATTATTTATTTAGGTTTTTATTTATTTTGTGTAATATTTGTTGTATTTTGCATTATTATTTATTTAGGTTTTTGTATATATCTGAAGTTAAGGGAAAAAAAATGTTGTAAAATAAACAGACCCTTTTGTTGGTTTTGCCGTTTTGCCCTTTGATATTTGCTCTGCTTGGGGGGGAATTGGACGGGGGCTTTTTGGTCAGTTAGGTGATTTGACGATGATGCCCTTTTATCTTGGTCTAGCTATAGGGATACGTGCTGGCTTTTTTGCCATTTTGATAGCCTTTGGGTCTTTGGATTCTAGTTCTCCTTTATTTCTGGTCTTCCCGATTTGATGTTTTCTTCCACTTCCTTTAGCCGTCGAAATGCATGCAATATCTAAGAGGATTATCGAGATAATCTGTTATTTTTTTTAATTATTTTTTCTATTATTTTTGCTAATCCGTTTCAGATTTTTTATGGCTGATAATTATGACCTCCGTTTTCCTGCTTTACACGATCTGTATGTTTTTGTTTATGGTTTGACACTAGATATTTAATGTTTGATAGGTACTTCCTTATTATTAGAGAATGTGAAAATGGTCTGTTATTCTTTTTAATCATTTTTTTTGTGATATTTGTGCTATCTGTTTTAGATTTTTTAGCTGATAATCATGACTCTCATTTTTGCTTTAGATGATCTGTATGTTTGCATTTATGGTCTAAGACCAGTTATTTAATGCTTCACTGCTATTTTCTTATTATTCCGATTAGAAAGAAAAATAAAAAGACAATAGAGTAAAAAAAAAAAAAAAAAGTTTTGTCTGTAATAAGCTTCTTATTTTTTTTTAAAAATTTAAATGCATATATTTATAGTGGGTATTAGTTCCCTAGATTGCCATGTGTCCAGCCTACTATTTTTTGGTGCTTCTGATATTTTTATTATTGTGGTCTCATTATATATACCGAAGTCATTTACTATATTCTATACCCTGCACTTGTCTTTATCTCGTTTCTCTTTCAAAACTTCCTCAGTTTATTCTTCTGTTCTTTAACTGTGTTCGCTTTGCTTTTATCTCTTATCTTATTGCTCATATAATTTGTGCTTCTCTGAAGTGGATTTGAAGGACTTTTACCAGGGACTATTTCAGGTACTGCGAATATTTATTATTCTTATTTGTTGTATACTTTTTCCGTTTGTCTTTCTTTTAGTTGTAGCTATATTTTTACTTTGTTCTTAATTAATATTTACCCTGTCTTCTGTTTGTGTATTATTAGTGTATTTATTTCTTTGTTGTTTCATTAAAAATTATGCACTGTTAAAGTATCACATTAAATTGGTTTTGAATTGAATTTATTGGTTTTGAATTGAATTTAATATTGTTCTGTTATTAATTAGTATGTACGATCTTACTATTTATGTTTCTTCTTCTGTTATGGGTTTTGAACTAAATTAGCTTTTGTTGCTCTGTTTTGTCCTTGGACTAGATAAATAGCAGTAGCTTTGATCCTTTTTCCTTCTCTGCCTCCCTTTCCTTCTCTTTCTTTCTCCCCTTTTTTTTAATCTGATCGTATAGTTCTGAGACTTGCATCATCTTATAAAATGATTGTTAGACACAACTGTATATACCCTTAAAATTATGTGTGAGCTTGGCCTTTTAGTATTTTTGATTTAGCCCTTTATTAGTTAGTCAAATTGGTTCTTTTATACTGACTCTGCCTACCAAATTGACTTGGGTTTCATGATCATGTGTCCGCTGATCACTCTTTTATTTTAAGTATTTATTTCTTTCATACTTTCTTAATTATATTTTATAATTTACCGTGTCTTTGGCGATGATGATTATTAATTTTTTTAATATTTGGAGTAGAATGTAATTGCCCAAAAATTGCTGTGAATATAGGCTTCCATTAATCTAGGTAAAAGTTTCTTTGGTATTCAAACCTGTTTTGGTTTTTTCGAACTGATCTTCTATAATCATCATCTTATCTTTCTTTATCTAATTATTTAATTTTACCTTTTCAAAATTCTTTCATCAGTAGGATTTGTCAAACTGTGTAGATATATTATATCTCATTTTCTTAGTATTTAATTGTTTTATGATTGTAGTTCTATTTTGTACAGGAAAAATTTTTAAGGGTTTAAAAACAGCAAGTGTTTAGAATGAAATTGTATTTTCCTTTTATGTGATTCAATTCTACTTTTACTAATAGCTCTTACTGTTCAATGTTCTCTTCTACGGTATTGGTTTTCCCCCAATTTCCTTTTTAAGACCGTTTTCTCGTCTTATATTGCCTGTAGTTACTTGGTAGTTTTTGGGCAACTCCACATTACACTCCTGTGATTGTATTTTCTTTATTCGATCAGTATAATATATGTGGCAAATTTGTATACATGTTGATAGTGTTATGTGCGTCTATCTGATCGCCAGAAATATACTTAAAAAGTAGTTTCTTAAGTAGTTGGATAAACATTTCAGAATACATTAACATACGAGTTTGCTATATATTGATGACTCTTTTGTATATCTAAGTCAAATATCCTATGTATCTATATATTTAATGAGGTATATTTATGTATATATATTACATATAAAATTAGCTTTACTTAATGGATGAAGAAATTTCTGCTTTTTTACTCACGAGGAAAAGGACGAAGACTCCATTGTGAAAGATGAGGAGGAAAGAGAAAAAAGGATTGTAATTAATTTTGTTGTAAAATCATTAACTAAATTTTATTGTTGTTGTGTATGCAATTCTATCGTATGTATTTGATTAATCCTTTATATATTTAGTTTGAAAGACCCTAATTTCAAGTAATTAAGATTTTATTTCATTTTATTGATTTATATATTGTCTGCTTGATTCTAATATCATCATTTCCATTAATAAAATATAAATATAAAACTAATCAAGGCAATAAAAACCATCGTATTAAATATGGAGTGAAAACAAATTTGATATTATATCTGACTAAAAAGTTATATGCAAGACTTTATTTTCGTAACTTATATATATATATATATATATATATTGCGCCCAGAATTTAATTCTCATAAATTTTCCTAATCAAATAAAAACATAATGACCAAAAATAATTTATATACATATTGTGTCCGGAATCTAATCGTCATCAATTTTTCCAATGAAGTGAAAATATAATTACCAAAAATAATTTATATAACGAGCTCTATCTATAAAAGGTGTCATTACAACTAGAAAAACAATGAAATAAAGAACAATTTTACAAATATAAAGAGATGATAGAAAAAATGCTAGCATCATGAATATAGCAAGCATTATGAATATATTTTTTTAAAAAAATCCCAAATTGTGGCCTCAATAATCACAACTCCCTTCAGTCAATAATAAATTAAATAGATTACAATAAAAAACAATAGCTCCAGGCACAACATTTTTTATAAATGAAAAATTAAGATATTAAACTTTAAATATATATAATATTAATAAATTTACATATATTTTAAAAACTTAAAGAGATATGCAAAATTTACGTCTTCTTTAGACGCACACATACATATTATATATATTTAAAAAAAGAAATGCGAATATAGACTATATTACGGTAAAAAACAATGAGATATGTATCACTTTTATAAATAAAATATAAAACTATGAGCATAAAAAAAATCCAAAACTGCAATTAATGGGAGAAAATAGCGAAAAAAAAAAAAAATTAACGAACCAAATAAGGAAAAAAAAAAAACAAAAAAAAAAAACACAAAAATAAAACATACTATAACAATGTTATTCCAAAAAATGACAAACAAAAATACTAGAAACAATCTGAATGTATCAATGTAGCAGAAATATTCAAAATAATTATCAAGGAAATAATAATACGATATAAATTAACAAATATCATCGAAACAAATAAATACAAAAAAAAAAAGAAGAAAAAAAATGTCAACCATTTTACATATAGGTAACACTACTATATTCTTTCACAAATTTTTAATGAAGAGATATTAACATAATAATATTTTTCTATTTTTTTCCGATAGATAGGTAATAGAACAATGTCAAAAATTTTTTTGTCCTCAAGACGTCAGCGTAAACGACGTCGTCATTGTCTTCTAAATGAAGACTCTGCATCTAACTGGGATGATACTGTGAATCATCAACACGATGGCTTCAGTATGGTATCGGAAAATATTTACCGACCAAGGCATCTTCTAACATCAAACTTTACAAGCTCTGAAAGATATCTCTTTCATTCAACTGACTTACCAGAGTCAAGTAATTATAACGTGCAAAGTAAACTTCCTTTATACTCCTTATATATCAAATTCCTTACATATGATTTTGTTTTTAATTTTCATCCTTAATACTATATTACAGGTGATATGAATAAATATCATGATCTTGGAGACTGTTCTTGCGTTTGCATATACTGCGGCGTATCTTTTTGATTTGATAAATCTATCAAAAAAAATTATCTGTCAAAATATAATCTGTGTTGTAAAGATAGAAAAATTAAACTCTCCCTGTTAAAAAATCCCCCCTCTATATTAGATCAACTACTTAATTATTACAAAGGGCCCTTAAGCACATATTTCCACAAAAATATTCGAATCTTTAATTCTATGTTTGCCTTTAAATCTTTCGGAGCAAATATAGAACAAAATACATAAAATTCAGACGGTCCATACATTTTTAAAATCAGTGGTCAAATATATCATCTAATGGGATCATTATTACCAATTAATAACAATCCTCCAAGATTTGCTCAATTATACATATATGATACAAAAAATGAAGTTGACAATCGAATGTCAACGTTTTTATTTGATGATACAACAAAGGAATTAACAAAATTAATTACTGAAAATTTAATCAGAATGCTTAATGAAAATAATAAATTAATAAAACTTTTTTGTATGGTTAAAGACAAGTACAATGAAAATGAAATTCCGTCCATGAAATTAAGATTGATAGGACGACGATCCATTGATAATAACCAATATGAATTACCGACATCAAACGTTATAGGAGGTTTAATTGTTGGAGATATTGGTGAATATAAAAAAGGAAGGGATATTATAATACAAGACAAAACAGATAATTTACAAAGAATTACAAAATTACATCCATCTTATATGGCCTTGCAATATCCATTCTTATTTCCATATGGAGAAGATGGTTATAGAACTGATTTAAGATGGAATATAAACAGACCAGGAAAACAACCCTCGACAAACAGAATACCTATAGGAGTATTTTACTACTATCAACTACAACAACGAAAAAATATAAATAATACTTTATTCAATAGTGGAATACTTTTCCAACAATATGTAGTCGATGCATATGCTTCTGTTGAGGAATACTAGATTATATTAGAAAAAATTAAAACAGTTTAAGATCTGAAGTTTATCAAGGCGTCCAAGACGCTGTTATTAGAGGAGATACAGATGCTAGAGCAATTGGGAAAAGAATTATTCTTCCATTTAGCCATACTGGGAGCCCACGATATATGATCCAAAATTATCAAGATGCAATGGCAATATGTAGACAGTATAGAAATCCTGATTTATTCATCACATTTACATGTAATCCTAAATGGCCCGAAATTACACGTGCCTTAAATCAAATTCCCGGACAAAAATCTGAAGACAGACCAGATATAATTATAAGAATCTTTAAAATGAAACTAAACTAAATTTTATCTGCTATTAAAATTGAAAAAGTGTTCGGAACAATTACTGCAGGTAAGACAACATTACTTAATTTAATAAATGAAAATATATAACATAAAACATGAATTTTTGTTCCTAACTAAAACTAACACATTTCTTTTATTTTTTATGTTTATCTTGCAATATAGATCTATATCTTGTTGAATTCCAGAAGCGTAGTCTACCTCATTGTCACTTTCTATTCTGGCTATGCCATAAGGAAAAATTTTCCGAACCATCATAAATTAACAAATTTATACCAGCCGAAATACCAAATCCGGAAAAAAATCCAAAAGAATATAATATTATAGCAGAATTCATGATACATAGACCATGTGGTGCTGTCAAAACAAATGCTCCGTGTATGAAAAATTCAAATTGTTCTAAAAAATTCCCTAAATAATTTAAAAACGAAACAATAATAGAAGACAATGGATTTGTCAATTATAAATGCAGGAATACAACATTTTACGTACAAAAAGAAAATATTAAATTAGAAAACAGATTTGTAATTCCCTACAATATAAACTTATGTTTAAAATTTCGTGCTCATATCAATGTCGAAATATGTTCACAATCAATATTAATAAAATATTTATTTAAATATTTAACTAAAGGCCCAGACAGAATCAGAGCAATAACTGAGGACAATATATGCATGGAGCAATCTGGTCAAGCAATTTACAAAGAAATAGATGAAATAAAAAATTATATTAATTGTCGATATATAACGCCATATGAAGTTATGTGGAGATTATATGAATATCTTATACATCATAGAAATCCAACAATACAAAGATTAACAATTCAGTTACCACACATACAAAATATAACATTTTGATCAAATCAACGTCTTGATAATATAGTCAGATAACCAGGCATTCAAAGAACAACTTTAACAGAATAGATAGAAATAAACAAAATTAATGTAGAAGCTAGAAAACTTTCATATATTCAATTTCTAACTAAATGGGTATGGAATAATAAAGATAAGATTTGGACACCAAGAAAATCAGGATATTCAATTGGATGAACTTTTTATATCCACCCAAATTCTGGAGAATTATATTATCTAAAACTATTACTAAATTATCAAAAAAGCGCAACAACCTTCGAATCTATACGAACCATTAATGGTATAACATGTTCAACAAATCAAGCAGCTTACAATGCATTAAGTTTTTTGAGAGATGATAAAGAATGGAATGAATCGATATTTTGGTCAATGCCACATCAATTACGACAATTATTTACCATGATTTTATTATTCTGTAATGTAAATAATCCAACAATATTTCTAAAGAATGGAATGAATCGATATTAGAAGTCTCATTTTGGTCAATGCCACATCAATTACGACAATTATTTACCATAATTTTATTATTCTGTAATATAAATAATCCAACAATCTTTCTTGAAAATCATTGGAGGCTTATGACAGAAGATATTCTGCACAGAATTAAAACTCTATTCAATAATCCAAACTTCCAAATCCCGGAAACAGAATTATACAACTATGTATTATATGAATTAGAAAGGCAACTAAACCTAAATTCATCAACCTTAACAAATTTTAATCTACCTTTACCTACAGGAACATTAACCGACTATTTAAATAATAAACTTCTGCGAGAAGAACTGGACTATGACATTAATAAATTAAAAGAAGAAAACAAGATTTTAGAAAAAAATTTAAATGACGAACAACGCTATATTTATGAACAAATTATAAAATCATTAAACAATAAAGTACAAAACTTATTTTTTATTTATGGGCATGGAGGCACTAGGAAAACTTATTTATGGAATACAATTATTACAAAAATTAGATCAAATGATGGAATTGTTTTAGCTGTCGCATCTTTTGGAATAACTTCGTTATTATTACCTAAAGGCAGAACTGCACATTTAAGATTTCGAATACCTTTATCAACAGATAAATTCTCTACTTGCTATATCAAAAAAAGAACTCAATTAGCAAAATTAATTGAAAAAATATCATTAATATTATGGGATGAAGCACCGATGAATAACAAATATTGCTTTGAAGCTTTGGACAAAACACTACAAGATTTAAAAAATAATTTTGACAAATCTTTTGGTGGAATGACAATTATATTAAGTGATAATTTTCGACAAATTCTACCTGTTATCCTTGCTGGAACAAAAGAAGACATAATAAACGCAAGCATAAATAACTCTTACTTATGGCCACATTTCAAATTAATATCCCTAACAGAAAATATGAAATTAAAAAATCCAAATACCACAGAAAGGGGGAAAAAATAAAATTTTAGAATTTTCAAAATAGATATTAAACATCGGAAACGGTACTACAGAAGGAATAAAAGATCCTGAAAATAAAAATATTAAATGGATAAAAATACCAGAAAAATATATAATACAATATGAATAAAATCCAATCGAAAAAATTTGAAATTTGATATATGATGATTTTGTTAAAAAGTTCGATGATATTGATTATATACGACATAGAGCAATAATAACTCCAAAAAACTAAATAGTTGACGATATAAATACATATATATTATCTTTAATTCCTAATGAATCAAAAACTTATTATAGTTATGATACAATAATAGCCTCAAATGAAAATATCAATGAACTTAACCTCTTATATCCCCAAGATTTTTTACATACTTTAAATTTTAATGGCATACCACCACATGAATTAAATATTAAAGTGGAACTCCTATAATGTTATTACGAAATTTAAATCAATCAATAAGATTATGTAATGGAACAAAACTTATTATTACACAATTAACAAATAGAATCATAGAAGGCCAAATTATAAATTCAGGTAGGAAAAATGAAAAGATATATATTCCAAGAATAGAAATGATTGTAAATGAGTCCAAATGGCCATTTAGCTTAAAAAGGCGACAATTCCCTGTAAAAACCTGTTATGCAATGACAATAAATAAAAGCCAGGGACAATCACTAAATAAAGTTTATCTAGAAGATGAAATCTTTACACACGGTCAATTATATGTAGCCATATCACGAGTAACAACTCCTAAAAACCTATATATATTAATAAATAAATCCGTCGGTAAATATCTAAATCACGTTAAAAATATAGTTTACAAAGAAATTTTACATAATATTTTACAAGCATAAAAATTATATTATTAATTTATATATTAAAGCATGATCTCAATAGAAATTTATTTATGTATTTACAGATCTTTTATACATAAAATTCCTAAATATTCTTAATATTATCTACATCTTATCAAACTTTTTTTGTTCTTGCAGATTAAAAAAAAACAAAAATAAGACAAAAAATGGCAACACCAATACAATCATTGAAACCAAATGAGATTTATGGGGCAATTGAAGTGCGTATTAGCAGACTCTGGCATAATAATGACTACACAATAGGACGCCTCATAAGTCTTGATTGTATCTTAATTGATCATGAGGTAAAAAAAGTAATATCAAATCACTTCATACCACGCTTTCATTCAACTTAATATGCAAAACATATACATGTTCTATCATTTAATTTTAACAAGACATTATATAATAAGAAAACATTTTTTTTTTTTGTAAAATACAGCACGAAGCAATCCACGGAATAATTAGAGCTCGAGATGCAGATCATATCCTGCAACAAATTACAGAAGGAGAAATATATCAAATCAGCAACTTTAATATCGCACCAAATAAACCAAAGTACAAAATTGTTCCCCACATTGCAATGTTGCAATTCGCTAGAGCAATATCCTTTACTCCAATAACAACGCCAGCAACGAGTATCCCGATGCATAAATTTTACTTCATAGAGTTTGATCACCTACCTTCAAGAACTGATGTCCATGACATATTATCAGGTATTATTAGTCATAGTATTATCTTTCTACTAATATTTATCAATACACACCTAAATTTTTTCATATCAATTTCCTTCCCTTTTACCAGATGTTATAGGAATGCTAACAGAAATACAGGACCTCGAAGAAACTAATGTCAAAGGAAAAATGACACCGAAACGAACATTAATGATACAGAATATCAGGTAATTAATTCACTTAACATCAAAATTTATATATTCAAAAATATTTTATACTCTACTTTAATCATACTTTAACATCATTTTATTTTAATTACCAGAGTGAGAAGCTTCAAATCACTTTATGGGGAGAAACAGCGAAAAAATTTAATACTAATATGATAAAAACTGCAAAAGAACCTATGATAACCATCTTTAAATCTATGACAATAAAGCAGTATCTAGGTAACTAATAATTTCCTTTTATACCTATGTATAAATATACTCATACATTCTACTTATTCACTAATTAACATTGATTCTTATATTAAACATGAAATATTTATGCTGTAAGTACAGGTGCAACGATATATTATATAAACATAAATATACCTGAAATTACTGCATTAAAAACAAGGTAATAATCACTTTCTATATCCTCTTTCATTATAGAACAAAAAAAAAAAGAAACGTCGTGCTTTATCCATCTTTACTAAACATTACCATTCTTTTCTTTTCTCTTTTTTTACCAATGTCTTATTCAGGTTTTAGCACACAACACAATATCTTGAATTCCTCTCAACTCCTCCTCCAAAAGAAATCCAACCACCGGAGCAACAGAAATTGCAAAACAGAAAAATAATTGCAGAACTGAATCAGCTAGATCAATTAGCATAACAGGTTAACATAAATATAATAACACTAACAAAAATATCATTATATATTATAATTTAAACTAACATCAACTTTTTTTATCCTTAGGGAATGAAATTTACAGTAAAAGCGATAATATACAAATTCGATGCACATCAAGGTTGGTATTATAACTCTTGCCCACAATGCTCTGACAAGTACGAGAAGCAAGGAGAGGATGGTGGTGTAACACATACGGTCATCTCACATCAACTCCAATTCCATGGTACAAAGCACAATTAAATAATTTCTACTAATATTTTCCAAATTAATTTAAATATAAGAAAAACTACAATTTCACTTACACAAGAAAAAAAAATTACAGTTCATATTATTAGTTATTAATTAAAATATTATTTCTTTATTATACTAAGAAAATTTTGCTACCTCACTATTCCAACAGGTATAAATTGAATACAAGAATTGAGGATAGAACAGGATTCACAGTCACAACCATATTCGGAAAAGAAGCTCAGGTTCTGATTAAAAAGCCATGAACAATATTGACAATACAAGAAGGTTATACTGATCCAACAACACTGCCACCAATTATCGAACAATTATGCGGGCAAACAAAAATATTTCAGGTTTACTTTAGAACCAGAGGAGCATTAACTGATACAATAATGTCAAAAATATTTGATGACGATGAATCAACTCCATTACCTCTTCCAGCACCGCCGACCATCCTAGGCATAGAAATAATACCAACTCCATCCCTTGATCCAAAAACACCTGATCCAAAAAAAATTACAGAAAAGTAAGAAACAATTATCAATTCATATTTAATTTTAAAAAAAAAATTATCCATTATTTAACTAATAATATATTATTTTCGCTTTCAGATCAGAAGCAGCATCAACTAAGGCATCGAGAAAACGAAAATTAATCAGGTACATAATCTATTTATACTTATCAATAAATACTTCATGCCCTAACAATAAAAAATTCATTATTTTCCCTCTTCTCTAATTTGTAATTGAACTTAATTTTTGTTCTTACATTATCTCCTTTTTTTCCCTCTAATTGCAGCGAAGAAGAACAATAAAATAAAGGAAAACAAAAGTTGTAAAATAAATCATCAATCTACTTTAGAATATTAACGTTTTGTAATACTCTAGAAACTATTGTTCTATACTTTAGACAACTATTATTCTATTATTAAATATTATAAACTATTATAAATAATACAAACAAAAATTTATTATCAATTTACTATGCTTTATATCTAATCGCAGCAAAAGCGTGAGCACCAACACTCCTATTACTTTCTAAAAAGATAATAAAAAATATGATACACACACCATCGAGTTAAACTGTACTAATGTACTATATTCCAGTGCATTAGCTAGTTATGTTATTCCTCATTTTTTTTGGTTATGTAAATGCATTTATTATTACATATCCACCCTCCTCAACGATTCAAAAGACATTCCCCATTGAAACTACGTACCTTTTACATATAATATTACAATGACAAAGAGAAGATACTCTTCGACATTGCATTAAGTTTTCACTGAAAAACATAACACAAAAAGTGCAATAAGTTTCACTTAAGAATTACGTTTATTCTTTTTCTTGATGCTATATACGAGAAAAGAAACATTATATTATATTTTTCATTTACTAGTATTTATTACAAAAAATATATAATTTGTTTTTGTTATAGATATACAGGAGCTACTACAAAAATAAATGCAATCATTTAATTTACTTTAGAAATTATACCAATGCATTTAATTATAATTATTATATGGAAATCTAAATGACAAAATTAATTTCCTCATCTCATTAAAAAAAAAAATGATTTTCCCATCGATAGAGGACCAAAAAAAAAAATCTTATTATACTAGTTCCCTATATATATATACATATATTACTGTTATATTGAAATCAAACAAGGGCTAGAGTATATATTCTGAAAGCTTTATTACAATCCTACACTGCTTTAAGCTTCTCATTTTTTTTTAGGTTTTCATCTTTCTTTTTTTTTTTCTCTCAAGTAAAAGGCTAATATGATTGAAAGTAAAACTGCAAAAATATATATTTAGATACCTTGAAACTAAAGAGCTCTCGAATTTAAGCAGACCAAAAGTAGCCTCTAAAAAATTATTTAAAATACTTGAAAAGAATATTTTCAGACTGGATGCATACATATATATATATACATATACTTATAGTCCTTTTTATTCTGTATAAAACAGTTTTTTTCCACCCCCTACCTAACGTGTCAAAATATATGGCCTCTACGTACTTTATCTTGATTTTGGAACTGTTTCTATTAGTGGTATAGAAAGGATTTTTCCAAACCAGTGAACTAAACTAGTACGCAAGTATATCAATAACAAAATAGATGACTTTTAACTTATAAATGTCCTTTGCTTATATATGAAAAAGCCATAAAGGATAACCATAACCTTTTCTCCTCGAGTTTGTAAGTACTTAATATTTTTAAAAACAAATTAACGTATTATTCAACTTTACCCTTAAAAATTGTTTGAGAACCAACTTGTTTGTTTCTTCATAAAAGAACTCTTCAATGACAAGAAATTAAGATGTTATCCTCAAATTTAATTGTTTGTTTCTTTCGGTAGTGGGATGAAACATGAAAGAGAAACTCTAGTCCCTAGGTCCATTCTTGTGTAGATTAAGAAATAAAGGAAAAGAAAAGAAAAGAAAAAAAGAGGACCACCACTTTTTCCAAACCTACTCAAATGACTCTCTAAAAAAAAAATCAAAGCTCATTATGTGATAAACAAAGTCGTGTAAAAAACATACGGCAATTACGGAGTTAATTGGCTTTCACGTGATAGGCTTATAAGTCTTGGAATTACTCTTACTTGCTTTTGAATTTGACGCTCAAAGTCTTTGTGCTTTTCTTTCTTTTCCATAACTTGGGGTTGGGGATGGATTCCAACTTATGATTCTCCACATTGAATGGAGATATAGTAATTTTCTATTAGACTGTCTTTAATTTACAATAATATTTTACGCTTATAGTAATTGCAAAACCAATGGAAAACCAAAAGAATTATTAAAAAGAATAGTAATATCTAATGTGACAAAAATCCGTATTATAACTTTGTGCTTTCTTGTCGTAGTTGGTTTGAATATGGATTAATTAGTCTGTTTCATAATTTCTTTGAAGAAGGGGAATTAACTGTAGGCACCTCAGTGACTGTTTAGATAAGAAAGGGATATAAGAATAGGATATATGCATATATATATATATATGACACCAATTTAATAGATTTTTTTTTTTTACCTATACATAGGTATCATTTTAACCAATTGAAATTTATTATGCATATTTTTTTAAATTAAAAAATAAAAAAAAAATAACATTAATGATGCACGTCTTTTCATGCACATTATTATAACTGTTAGATCGCCGTTAGATGATAATCTAACTGCTAAAAAAAAATACCTATGAAATTGGCAATCTGTATATATATATTGGAATTGGACTCAACTTTTTGGAATGTCAAAACAAGTTTTTGCTTTTCCAAAATGAATGCTCTCTAATTGAACTATTAAGACTGCTTGAATGAGTATAATGAAAAGACAATTATCCTCTCACTTCCACCTTGTTTTGTTGCAATTGGTTCATAGGGCTAATCAAAGGCCAATCCTATCTTTATTCCATGGAGAAAAATGAGTCGTCTTGTTTTATAATTCGTGTTTTGAGAAAGTGTGCTTGTATGAAAGTGACACCAAATCTATGTCGTGCATACTGTATCTTAACCCAATACATAAAAATGTAAATGTGTCTTTTGTGTAATTTTTTGAAGGATAACACTACATATCCTAATTAATGTACTAAATTTTTTGTACTAACACATGTAATATGTGAGTTGTTACCATCTATTTGGTATATATTAAAACTTACTACAAATAAAGTAAATATTATCACCAATTGAGTGGTTACAAATCACATGCTACATGTGTTCGTATTAAAAACTTGGTACAATACTTGGTATCACAAGCATTATCCTTATTTAAAACGATTCAACTAATTCACTGCATATTTAGGAATGTGGAATTACTTTTGGATTGGAATCACCATTCACATTCTATTGTTTGGTTTGGCATTTAAATAGAGGAATAATAATTCCCATGGAATCAAAGTTCTACCATTTGGTGGAATTATTATTCCATAAAAAATAAAAATAAAAAAGTGTGTAATAATGATTCTACACTTTTTTTTTTTTTCATATTTTGAAAACATTACTTTCTCTTTTACCCTACTAGGACATCTAAAAGTAAGGATATTTTAGTTAATATAATACTTATTCCATTCCATTCTACTAAATCAATCAAACAATGATACTTATTCCATTCCATTCTACTAAATCAACCAAACATTAATGGAATATCATTTTTATTCTCATTTCAATTCCTATTACTATTCCTATTTCATTCCACTAACCAAACATTATTCTCGGCCTTTTTAACCTATTCAAAATTAAACTGAAATAGAGTTGTTAAATGAGAAGTTATTACTAAAATACCTTATGTTTTAACAAAGTATGGAAAAAAATCTTATATTTTTGAAAATTGAAAATAAGTACCTTCTATTTAAGAGAAATTATTACTAAAATACCTTTTATTTTAAAAAAGTGTGAAAAAACTCTTGTATTATTAAAAATTCAAAATAAATACCTTCTATTTGAATTATCATATCATTTACTACTTTTGACTGGTTAAAGATTTAACAAATATTAAGTAAAATTAACATTTTATCTCTTATTATATTATTTCAATGCACACACCATACTTAAAAGTAAAGGGAGAGAGAATAGGTATGGTCTAAAACCTCTTATAAAAAAAATATATAAAATTTTCGGAAATTTTTGTTACTTTTGTCACTTTCGAAATTTATGAAAATTTTAGTTTTTTTTTCTGGCCCTTTGTGCTGCAACTGTGGAGGGAAAAGTTCTTTTTTTTTTTTTGTCACTTTCGAAATTTCCTAAAATTTTAGATTTTTTTTTTATTTTCTGGATTCGTCCTGGAATTACGGAAGGAAGAGGAAAGTTTTTTTTTTTTTTTTTAAATTTATACCATATATATTCTCTCTCTCTCTCTCTCTCTTCATTTTTCAAGTATAGTGTGTATTTTAAAATAACATAATAAGGAGTAAAATAATAATTTTACTTATTGTTTTGAAAGTTAAAGATAGCAAATAATATGATAATTCAAATATAAGGTATTTATCTTGAATTTTTCATAATACAAAGGTTTTTTTCATTTTTTTTAAACAGAGAGTATTTTAGTGATAATTTATCTTAAACAAAGATATTTATTTTGAATTTCTAAAAATACAAGATCTTTTTCGTATTTTTTTAAAAACAGAGGATATTTTAGTGATAATTTTTCTTGTTAAATAGAAGATATAAACACTAAAAATATTATTGACAATAGTTATGTCCTTTTTTGGGGTAAAATATAGGATGAAGTTCCTCAATCTCACTTAAAAAAATAATAATAATACATAATTGTTACCAAAGACGATCTCTCACAACGAAGTTTCTCAATTTCGATCTTATTACTCTACTTCACTCCCGTCATATTTTAAGATACAAGTTAGAGAGGTATGATCAGATACTATAAAGTGTCTTTTTGTATGTTGCTTCGTTTTTTTGTTCAACTTGTGTTATATTTTTACGACTCTTCTTTTCTCTTTCAGTACTTTCCAAGACATCGAATTATCCAGTTCTGCCAAGAGACATATATTCAATGTGAAGGTACAATAGTTGCCCACCTTTTTTTTTTTTTTTTTTCACCCTTATAGCAAAATAGGTAAATCTCTGAATTACCCATAGTACAATATAGAAAAATATATCCCCCTAAAAAAATGTATATATAATAATAAAATTAAAAACAAAAGTCAACCTTTTACACACATTGCTCAACAAACAATTTTGGCCACATCAATTTTATTTATTTTTTTGCTGAGAAAACATCCATGTAATGGGTGCACGTCTGTGAAGTATAATGTGCTTTGGCTTCTTGTGAACAGCACTGTATGAGGACTTAGAAATGAGTATTTATTTTAGGAGACAGAAACAAACAGCTATTTATTGAAGTTACAGCAAATACTTGAGACTCATTTATATAGCTATTCGGGGCTTTATGTGGTTGACAACATGAAACTGAATCAAATAATATTACAAATCAAATAATTTAGAAAATATATATTACTACAATTTTTTTTTTAAAACTCTACAAAGGAAATTTCGTGGCACTTTTGCCTTTTAACTCTTTTTTTTCTCTTTGTTGATTGACTTGTTTGTCCACAATGTCCTATCAAGTTGCTTTTGGTCATTTTCGCATTTATTTCTAAGCCATTCCTCTAATTTATCCACGCCCATGTCATTTTGTTTTGACATCCAAAGATAGTGCAGAAAATGCTAAGCCCAATTTGCTTTTGCAACTTCTGTCAAAATTGGTTTCATTCAAACCCAACTTGAATATTGGGCCCTTTCTTTTTCTTTTATTTATTTATTTATTTTGACTTATAATCCAAGTGGCCTTGTTAGGTAAGGACAAGTTGACATGAAAATATCATTACTGTGAGTAATGATATTAATCACTAACTTAATTAGCGTCACTTTAATTGAGAAAAAAAAAATCTAAATAGCTTAATGTTGGTGATTATCATGCCAGTGCAGTTCAATTAGTCATTAAAATATGACGACATATAAGACTACATGTTAATATTACATCAACGTAGTGATTACTCCTAACAATAATATGATGGTATATGAGTTCACAAATTTATTAACAAAATCTATGGTGTTTGGATTTTGAGTTTAAAGAGATTTTTTACAAGATCAAAAGCGTTCCTTCATGTTATTCCCCAAAAAAAAAAATAAATAAATAAGCGCTAATTCATGGAGAATTAAATAAAAGATATTTGAATAGCATTGATGGTATGGAAATTAATAAAAGAGATATCATTTCCATGTAAGACTCATGATTTGGTTATTTAATTAAAAATGGAAAATTTCTATGAAAGTCAAATTGATTTGAAGAAATGAAGAAAGGAGTACTGTGAGAATCTGGAGGTTCAAAGAATAAATCATAGTTTGATTTATTTAATTGACTAATGGTTTTTCTTCTTTATCTCACTCGCTTTTAGAGGGCGCCAAAGGAGATCGCTTATGTGAGTAAGGTGATCATTGCGTGTTGACATACTCAATACTATACTTTATACTACTAGTTGTTAAATATTTCTGCATAACAAATCAAGATGTAGGTTTTTATAATTAATATCTATTATATAGAGCGCTTCTATTTTATTCAAGCTACCAAACCGTTTGAACGATTTACAACAACAACAAATTGCGATATTAAGGCCTAAGAACTCATGCTCCAAAGAAGCAACACGTCTAAGAGCTTCATCATTAGTAATTTAAGTTGCATCTCAGTATTCTGAACCAAAATAGTCTAACTATATTAAGACAATGCACCATTAACTTAATAAATTTTTTTTATAATTACTCTTGTTGGTATGGATTTTAGTCCTTGAACCAACGTACGTCTTACACCTCTAAATTATTCTTTCTTAAAAACTCCAAAACCTAGATTTGATATAGGTATAGTCCGTACAGCTTTAAGAAAAACTATGAATAGACTTTCTACTAAGATTTTATAGGATACCGATACAATACCTACCAAATTTTCTTGAAAAATGATGTTAGAATGATAGACAACAGTAAATAAAATATTATACTTTTTGGGAAATAAAATGTGTCTCACCTACTGTCTATACGGACATAATCAGGTAAAATGATCATTGATTTAGATAAGGGCTTATTTTAAGTGAAACCAGGAGGAATATTATGGATAGCAGAGTTTATTGTTGTCTCTAGGTCAATAATTTAGATAAGAAATTGATTGTAGAAATTGTAGAAACTGTCATTAGATTAATGAATTTATCTGGAGTGGATATGAACCTTTAACCTATCTCCTATCATTGTTTTTTCTCTTGTTTACTATATGCGTTATTTTAATTCTTGTTTTTATTTCAATTCAATCAAAATGCCCCATTCACTACGATTGATTAGAAATCACTAATATATTAACTTGTTCTATGTAGGTTGGATCCCCTTGCCACTGTACTAGTTCACGTGTCATCTTCAGTGTATATAATACTATGAGCCCAACCGCAGAATATTTTTATGAGATATTCTGTATGGATCACTCGTGTCCGACCCTGTGGTCAGATGTTATACTTGGATTGGGTGATTGGTCTTGGCCAGTGATATTGGTTTCATCAACCTTGATCGATGCCATTCGATCGTTCACGTCCTGGGAACAGGTTGCTTCTGGTCAAGTCATGCTCTAGCTCGTCCGGCCACGTAGCTTCTGCCTTCACCTCCCGAACCAAGGTCAGATGGGAGCTAGCCTTGATGGAAAAATGGCAAGTCGTTTTGCACCATGTCTGTCTGCCACGTTTGCCTACATCACTAGTTAGAAAAATTGCCCCCAGCAGCTCTAATGAATTATATCAAGACGAAGTGGGTTAGCTCAAGTGGTAAAAATACTTACTATTTGGGGTCTCGGTCCTAGGTTCGAGTCACTTCGGGAGTAGGCTATCCCTAATGAGGTGGGGTGGGGATTTGGGTAGTAGTAAGTATTTTCTTTTAATTTGTAATAAGTGGAGGTTATTAGTTAAGTTCTACTTTTTCAAAAAAAAAAAAAAAAAAACTATATCAATGTATAAATCCACACAAATATCGTAAAGAAAAATTATAGTGCACATCTTGTGATGATACCAAAATTTCATAAGCATACATCAACTATACGAAAAATAGTTGTGATCTGAAAGACACCGCGTGCACTATATTGTACGATGTCTAATTATGGTACCTGATCTATTTTTTCCAATAATAAAGATAAGAGATAATATTAAGATTTCATATCTCACAGAATTGTCTATGGTCTTTTTAAATCATGCTACAAAATAAGTATAAGGAGACAAACTAAGATAAACTTTAATAAATTTTTAAGGACTAATCCAAGTACGTTCTAAAAATTTATCCATTGAACCATAATCAATGGATATAACAATCCTTACGGCAACATTTGTCCTATAACGATTCGACCTAAAATTGTCAGTATAATACCATAATATAATTTATAATTGTAGGCTATAGCTGGTAAAGGTTCTTTTATAATTCTAAAACTCAGCTTTTATCATCATATATATAGTAGTTTAGTAAATATATTTAGAAGGTTGCCAATCAGTAGGTATTATTATTATTTTTTTTACTTATGTATAGGTATTTTTTTTTAGCCGTTGGATCATATCATCTAATAATGATCCAATAGCTATAATGACGTGTATGAAAAGACGTGCATTATTAACGCTATTTCTCTCTCTTACTTTTTACTATTAAAAAATGTGTAAGATAAATTTTAATTGGCCAAAAGGATACATATGCATAGGTAAAAAAAAAAAAAATACTTACTGGATTGGTGCCCTATGATGAAATATAGCAGTTTTATTGGACTTTTTTTTTTTTAAATCCCTAACTATTGTGGTTTTAAATCTCAACTAATAAGTCAATAAAATTGAAGTTAGTTCATAAAACTCAACTAGTAAGTAGTCAAACGTCAACCGTATATAGACAAAATCTCAATCAATCAGTTGAAAAAACTCAACCAGTTAGTAAACAAACTTCAACCAATTTGGGGAAAATTAGGTCTGATTTGGAACTTTACAATAAAAACAGCTACAAACGAAAGAGTTGAGAAAAAACAACTAAAGGTAAAAACTCATCTTTTCAAACTGGTAGTAGAAGTTGTAATAGTGTATATTAAAGGGATTTTTAGCCAAATGACCAGATTTTCGATCATAGTTTACAAAATGACCGAATTTTGAAAATTATTTAAAAAAAATGGTCATTTTTATAATTATTATGTCAAAATATATTAATTTATTTTTTTTAAAAATGATTTATTTATTAAAAAATTGATTTACGTTATAAAAAATCGACTGAAAAAATGACCAATTATTAAAATAAAATTATAAAACGGTCATTTATTAAATAGGTATAAAAAATAGCTATTTTTTTAAATTGATCTTTAAAAAAGGTCATTTCTTATAATTGCTTTATATTAAAAGAGGGCCCAATCCCATCATTTAGAGGGTCTAGTCTCAATCTAATTTTAGCGAATAACTTAGTTGCATGCCACTTTCTTTTCCTCATTAATTAAATCTACCACTATACAACTTTTATAAAATGAATTCTTGACGATCTTGATAGATTCTTGAACGATTCTTGACGTTACGGGCGATCTTGACTGATTCTTGATGAATTTCTGATAGATTCTTGACGATCTTGATGGATTCTTAATATCAAAACCGATCTTAACAGGTTTTTTATGAATTCTTGACGGATTCTTAATGAATTCCTAACTAATCCCCTCCCATAAGTGGCAGAATTTAATGGTGGTGGTAAATTTAGTTAAACATTTGAAAAAAGTAATAATTGCTTACTTAACCCAATTTTAGCTCATGGGCAGTCCAACTCCACTGATCCAATCCTAATCTATTGGGCTTCTTAAAAAATCTAGGCCCATAAACTAAAAAAATTGTAAAATCCCGGATAAACTGAAACCTTTGAAAAATCCTAGATTTATTTATAAAAATACCACTTTTTAAAAGTATTATAACAAATTATTATTTTTTTAAAATTTGGTATTTTTTTAAAAGTATTTGTGATAATTAATCAGGTTATTTGAGGTAGCCAAGAGTTATTTGAGGTAACGAGTTTGATTACCTCAGGTAACTTGACTAATTACCTTAATTACCTCATCAATTAGTAAGAAGTGATATTGTGCTAAATATTTTTAAAGTGATATTTTGTTAAATAATTCTAAAATTTTTCAAAAAATTTGAAAATCCGAGATTCTTCAATTTTTTTTAATTTTTTTTTTATAAAAACCTTACCACACAAAATCTATTTTTTCTTAAATTATATATATATAGTCCAATAACAAATAGGTCAAGTCTCCTTCTTCTTAGGTTTTTATCTCACTAGTCAAAATTCACACTCAGAGAGGTTATTCCTCTTTCCAGCCTGTCCAAAATTTTATTTATTTATTTATTTATTTCTAGTTTTGATTAATTATCCCACTGATTATGTGTCTTTTTTTTCACTTGTAAATTACTAACATATTCTTTTCTTTTGGTTTTTCTTTCCTCTTAATCTCTTTAATATATTTGTTCAAACCCTAGTTTTTTTTTTTAAAAAAAAGAATTATTATAGTCATTGATAATTAACATTTCAATCCCATTATCTTAAATCTCACTCTTGTAGAGTATTAGTTATAATAGGATACGACTGTTTTAACAATAAGATATTGCTGATAATTTATGAATGATCAACAGTGGGTTGTGTCGTCTCTAATATTCCTCTTTTCTCGATATCATATTATGATCTTATTATTGAGCCCTTGAGTTTCACTAATAAAGCTATATATTTTGCTCAAGAAATTCAACAAGTTGGGACAAAATTTTCTCGATCTAGTTTCCAAGGAGATTGTTATAAATTATAATTAAGCTTAATTAGCTGAGGTACATATATAAGTTTTTTTAATTTTTAATTTTTCTTTTTCTAATGCTCTAATTTCGCTTCAACCCAATGACTTTTTATTAGTTCTTATTTATTTAGTTTTTTTTCCTGGGTAGGGTTTGTTGAACAAATCAACAATTGTGGCATCACCAATCGCATTGTTGAAGTCAAATTAATGGTGTTGTTCACATTATAGGCAGGAAAAAAAAAATGCTCACCAACCTGCCGTAATAGTAGCAGTAAAAAAGATGGTATTCCCACTTGTTCATACTACCTCTCAAGCTCTATAGATACGGGAGCTTCATCACTTATTTTGCATCACATTCCAAAAATATTTCTTCTCTACTTAAGAGAGAGTTTAAGCCTAAAAATTCCTCTTAAGTATCCCACTTTAGTTTTCTCCTAATTGTTTTAAAGAGAGTGTTTTCTTCTAAGAGAGAGAAGTTTATTTGTACTCTCATTGTATTTAGATAGAAGTGAGTTGTAATCTCCTTTTTATAGTGAAATTCTTCACAGTCTTATCCATGAATATAGCCTCAATTGGATAAACTCCGTTAAATCTTTTGTGTGTCTTATTTTTTTATTTTACCTAAATTTTCTCAACTCGTATTTTAGCTGTGTATTGTCGCTTCCGCAAAGCTGATCTCCTAACAGTGGTATTAAAGCCATTAGTTAGAGTACTATTCACATATACGGTACTATTCACATATACGATATTATTCACATATATGGTACTGTTCACGTATAGTGAAACGATGATAATTGAACAAATCGTGGTAAACAAAAATAGTGGCGAAGTTATAATATTGAAAAGTTCAATGAGAGTAATTTCTCTCTATAGAAAATGAAGATAAAGGCAATCTTGAGAAAAGATAATTGCCTATCAGCAGTTAGAGAAAGACATGCTGAGATTACTGATGATAAAAGGTGGGATGAGATGGATGGCAATGCTGTTGCTGATTTATATCTAGCGCTAGCAGATAGAGTTCTGTTTAGTATTGAAGAGAAAGTTAGTCAAGGAGATATGGGATACACTGACAAAGTTGTATCAAGCAAAGCCACTTCATAAAAAAAAATTTCTGAAGAGAAGGCTTTACACCCTTCAGATGGCTGTCAATAATGGTGATTGACCACATCAACACTCTCAATACTCTATCACAGCTCACAGCAATGGAGCATAAAATAGAGGATAATGAACATGCAGAACTCTTACTTCAGAGTCTACCTAATTCGTATGATCAACTCATCATAAATGTGGCCAGCAATGCCACAACTTTAGCTTTCAACGATCTTACTGCGGTTGTTCTTAAAGAAAAAAATCTGTGTAAAAATAAGGAAGACAGATTGATAAATTCACAACTAGCAGAGGTTTTGACAATGATAAGGAGATCAACGGAACATGACCCCAGTAGGAATCAGAGTCATAGTAGATTAAAGTCAAGAAATACGAAGAATATCAAGTGCTATCACCACGACAAGAAATGGCACGTCAAAAAGGAGTGTTAGCAACTCAAGAAGAATGAAGATTCCAGAGAAAAGGACCGTAAATCATCAAATGCTCAGGAGAACATGCCAAGTACTTCAGATAATGGAGAAATCCTGTACAGCGAAGCAACAACGGTTTCTAAAGACAGAAAGCAGCTCACTGATATTTGGTTAGTGGATTCGGGAGCAACATGACATATGACTTCTCATAGAGAGTAGTTTTACACATATGAACTTGTCTCTAGAGGATATATGTTCATGGGTAATGATCATATCTTAGAGATCTCTGGGATTGACATTATCAAGATAAAAATGTACGATGGTACTGTTCGTACTATTCAAGAGGTGTAATATGTGACGGGCCTGAAGAAAAATCTATTGTCTTTAGGATAATTAGATAATCTTGGTTATAAAACTCGTGTCAAGAATGAAATCGTGAAGATCATAAAGGGTGCGCTTATAGTAATGAAGGGGGATAAGATCGCAGTGAATCTATACATACTTAAAGGAGATACACTGATGGAAGTGGAGGCATCAGTTACTTAAGCAAATTCCGGAGAAGAATCAACAATGATGTGGTATCTTAAACTCAGCCATATGTCGGAACGAGGTTTGAAGATTCTCTCTAAATAGATGTTGCTTCTTGGTCTCACAAAGGTATCTTTTCCCTTCTATGAGCATTGTGTCATAAGCAAGCAGCATAGATTAAAGTTCAACACATCCAGTTCTAGAAGTAAAAGTGTTCTAAACTTAGTTCACTCTGATGTTTGGCAAGCACTGGCAATGTCTCTAGGAGGAGTTAGATACTTTGTATCTTTTATTGATAATTACTCTATGAGATATTAGGTGTATCCTATCAAGAGGAAGGCGGATGTATTTTCAGTCTTCAAAGTATTCAAAACACAGGTAGAGCTTGAATCTAGAGAGAAGATCAAGTGTTTGAGGATGGACAATGGAGGAGAATATACAAGCGATGAATTTGATAACATCTGTCAATAAGAAGGTATTAAGAGGTAGTTTACAACAGCGTACACTCCTCAATAAAATAGAATGGCAGAGCAGATGAACAGAACTCTGTTAGAAAGGACAAGAGCAATATTGAGTGCTACAGATCTACCTAAGACATTCTGGATAGAAGCAGTCAAAACTGTCTGTTATGTAATCAATCAGTCTCCATCAACAATGATTGATCTGAAGACACCAATAGAAATGTGGACTGATAAGCCGGTTGATTATTCTCACTTATATATGTTTGGAAGTCCTGTATACTTGATGTAAAACACTCAAGAAATCATAAAAATGGATTCGAAGTCTAGAAAGTATATATTCTTGGGATATACTAATAGAGTCAAGGGGTATTGCCTATGGGATCCCACTACCTATAAAGTTGTCATCAGCAAAGATATGATATTTGTAGAAAATAAACTACAAGAAAAGGGAGATGATAGCAATCTAGAAACTACAACAATTTAGGTAGAAAAGAATGTTGAAGATTTAGATTCTTTTGAAGTGGCACTAGAGTACAAGGTAGAAGAACTAGTCGAGGAAGAGGCTTCTAAAATCTGTCGATTAACTCGTGAAAGAAGATCGCCGGTGTGGTAATCAGATTATGTCACTGAGAGCAATATTGCATACTACCTTCTAATAGAGAATGGAGAGCCAATAACTTTTCATGAGGCTACCAAAAATCCAGATGTATCCTTGTGGATAACAGCAATGCAAGAAGAGATTGAAACCCTTCACAAGAACAAGATATAGGATATTGTTTCGCTACCACAAAGAAGAAAAGTCATTAGAAACAAATGGGTCTACAAGATCAAGTGTGATAGTAATGATCAAGTAGAGCGATATCATGCGAGATTAGTAATAAAGGGATATACTCATAAAGAAAGCATTGACTTTAATGAAGTATTGTCACCTGTGGTTTAACTCACAACAGTTAGAGTAGTCTTAGCGATGTGTGCTATGTTTGATCTACATCTAGAGCAGCTAGATGTGAAAACTACTTTTCTTCATGGAGGACTTGAAGAAAAAATTTATATGCTCTAACCAGAAGATTTTGCTAAAATAAGCAAGGAGAACTTGGTTTGCAGATTGAACAAATCTTTATACTGTCTCAAACAAGCGCCAAGGTATTGGTATAAGAGATTTGATTCCTTCATCATAAGCCTTGGATTCAACATACTCAGTTCAGACTACTGTACATACTTCAGAAGGTTCGATATAGATAGTGACTTCATTATCTTATTGTTGTACGTGGACGATATGTTGGTAGCGGGCCCCAACAAAGATCGAGTCCAAAAATTGAAGGTATAGTTGGCAAGGGAATTTGATATGAAGGACTTGGGGCCAGCAAACAAGATTCTAGGGATGTAAATTCACCGAAACAGAGGTAACAGGAAGATTTGGCTTTCTCAGAAGAATTATTTAGAGAAAATCTTGCGACGCTTCAATATGCAAGATTGTAAGCTAATTTCTATCCCAATCCTTATTAACCTCAAGTTATCCTCTGAGATGTGTCCTAACAATAAAATAGAGAGGATAGAGATGTCTCGAGTATCGTATACATCAGCGATGGGAAGCTTAATATTCGCTATGATATATCCAAGTCCAGACATTGCACAAGCAGTGGGAGTGGTTAGTCAGTATATGACGAATCCTATTGGAGAGTATTATAATGCTGTGAAGAGAATTCTGAGGTACATCAAAGGAGCCTCAGAGGCTGCATTATGTTATGGAGGATCATAATTTACTGTCAGATGGTATGTTGATTCAAATTTTGCAGGTAATCTTGATAAACAAAAATCTACTATAGGCTATATCTTTACTCTTGCAGAAAGAGTTGTGAGCTGAGTTCTAAAACTGTAAACTATTGCGACTTTATTTACAACGGAACAAAATACATGGCAGCTACACAAGCTTAAAAAAAGGCTATTTGGATTCAAAGGTTATTAGAGGAGTTCGGGCACAAATAAAAAAAGATTCTTCTATTTTGTGACAGTCAGAGTGCTTTGCATATTACAAGAAATTCAGCCTGTCATTCTAGGATAAAGCACATAGGTATTCAGTATCATTTTGTTCGAGAAGTAGTAGAAGATAGAAGTGTAGATATGAAGAAGATTCACACCAAGAAAAACCTAGCAGATGCTTTAACCAAACCAATCAACACTGATAAGCAAAGAAAGAGAGATTTATCAAGTGTGAAGACATGATTAAAATCAAGTCTTCAAGTAGGAGAATTTTGAATAAATCAACAATTGTGGCACCACCAACCACATTGTTGAAGTCAAATTAATAGTGTTGTTCACATTATAGGAAGAAAAAAAAAATGCTCACCAACCAGCAGTAATAGCAGTAAAAAAGGTGGTGTTCCCACTTGTTCATATAATCTCTCAAGCTCTATAAATATAGGAGCTTCATCACTTATTTTACATCCCATTCTAAAATATTTCTTCTCCCCTTAAGATGGAGTTTAAGCTTAAAAATTCTTCTTAAGTATCACACTTTAGTTTTCTTCTCCTAATTTATTTAGAGAAGGTGTTTTCTCTTATTTCAAGAGAGAGAGGTTCATTTATACTCTCCTTGTATTTAGAGAGAAATGAGTTGTAATCTCCTTTTCATAGTGAAATTCTTCATAGCCTTGTCTTTGGATGTAGCTTAAATTAGGTGAACCACGTTAAATCTTTTGTGTGCCTTATTTTTCTATTTTATCTAAATTTTTTCAACTCGTATTTTAGCTGTATGTTATCACTTCCGTAAAGCCGATCTCCTAATAGAGCTTGAATCTAGTGCTTGCATCTTTAAAGAGCAAGAGTACTATTCTTAACATTGTGTTTGGCAATCGTACTTATGGAGCATAAGAGCACAATTATGGGCATACTGAGGTTCTCAAAATCTTTATGCGTGTTCTTATTTTTATTTAGGGTTTATTACTATCCAAAACTTATGTGTTTTTAAGTATTATCCCAACTTACACCGTAACTAGTTTTTTTTTTTTTTGGTCACGTACCCGTTTTTATTACTATCGATCATAATGTAGAGCATATATCACTCGAAAGCAACCACATATATATTAACCAGTTCGACAGGATTTGGGCATGCAAAACGACTTTAAGAGAGAAAAAGTCTCCAAAAATTTTTGAAACCAAATAACTTGTTCATTTGAGTAGAAAAAGAGCAAATCCCTGAATACAAACCTCTCTAAAAGTCGAAAAATGGAAGATGTTACTGTAAGCATGCAGATAAGATCTAGATCCTAAGGCAAATTAAAATGTTAACAACATATTAAATATTGTACACTGTCTAAACTGGATATTGTCTAAAAGAAATAAATTATCAAATTACTTGTTTCATACGTACAAAGGCAGAGGTAGGAATCTAATCTAATGGAGGCAAAAATCAATTGGACTTCACTTGTGGGAAGAGTCTAACTCAAAACTTGAGATGGCGTACTTAGAATTTTATAAGTTTAAGAGCAAAATCTAAGTTTAAATGGGGCAAAGAAAAATTTAGAAGAAAAAAAAATTATATGTTATTTAGAATAAAAATAAATTTCAAGGTGCGCCCGTTAGACCCTATGTAGTTCCACCCCCTGCATACAGATTAAGGCCTTGTATTTGGATTAAATCTCAAAAAGTTTTAACCACTGAGTAGGGTGATCTAGTAGTAAGCATTGGTTTATGGATAACTATAGTCAAGGATTCAAGAATTGAGTGGGCCCCTTGAGATTTTAAATATGATAACTTGTTCTTACTAGACCAATACCTAATGTAGAGTGCTCGGGAGTTCACATAACTACACCCAACACAATCTTTATTAGTAGCTACACCCGGTGGGATTAGGACTCATGATCATACCCAATGCAATTTTTACTAGTAACTGTACTCAGTGGGACTTGGGTGATGCGCTATCTCCTATTAGGGTAAAGCCTCACTTCAAAAGGAAAAAAAAAATATGAGACTGTATTATTCACTGAACTTTAAAAGCCCAAGTCCCACATTAGAAAGTTAAAAAAGAAATTTAAAGGTTTTTAAAGTATGTATGGTATTGAGCTAATAGTGAAACAAAACTATTGAAACCAAATATTCTTCAGTTCAATTTCGATTAAGCATGATTGGGTAGTATCATGTCAAATGATCCTAAGTTAGAGTTTTTAATTACAGATGATCTTAATGTCCTTGACATCTTTGATGATGCAACATGTTTAGCAAGTTACTGGGAGAAATTCATGAACTAGTTTACTAGGATACTGATATAAGTGTGACTGGGGTTAGGGTACATTGATATTTTTATCTCAATCGTGTACTAATATTATGTGTACACTATTATTATGGTGGTAGTGTCTGAAGCTAATGCAGGCATCTTTCAAGTGAAGGGAAGTTCTCAGCACCGTGTTTCTTGATCATATTGTTGGATTTAACAGAACTTAATTAGATGTTCTGTGTTTCCAAGAGTGTTTTTCCTCGTAATTAGTATTAATCCTCAAGTTATGCTTAGCATGTGCCGCGTTCTGTTATTTATAATCCCAGTCTTTGTCTTAATCAGTTTCCACCAAACATATATATATATTTAAGGGGAAAAATACTTTCATTAATAACAAAAGGATGGTACAATACTTGTAATTGTGCATTATTTATTTCTATGAGTCCGAATCTCATTTTTAACCATAATTACTAAACTATGTGCTTTGCACAAAACTCATTTTTGTCAAAAATTTTAAAATTTGTAAAAAAAAAAAAAAGATCGTTACTGCAATAATTACATAAGTATTGATAGTCCATTATGTAAGTTAAAAATTCAGAATCTCATTATCGACTAAAGTTACCAAACTGTATGTCATGTGATGACTTATTTCTATTAAATATTTAATAATTCGTGATAAAAGAATTATTATTGCAATACTTACACAATTGATGAATATAAGTTAAAAATTTAGGGAGCAAAATAGTGTTATTAATATTATTTACCTTCAAAGGGACGAAACAATCTCAGCGTGTAAAAATGTGCAATCATAATATAATTAAAATAATATTATCATATTTCTACATGCTAGAAATGAGGACTAATGAACAAATGCATTAAAATATCTCCATGAGGTCCCCATTCCTTTTTCAAAATTTTCATTTTCTCCTTATTCAAAAATTATACCCACCAATCATAGTCCAATCAGAGTCCCACACTCCCACTTCCAATAAAGTGGGAGCCCTAAAAAAAAAATAAATAAATAAACGTATCTACATACCATTACATTCCCAAAACTCTCCAATGGATTCACATATCTTGACTTCATCATCAGCCCCTTTGCAACCCAATTGGCAAAGGTATGCAAGCATCACAAACCCAACATTGGTTCATAAGAGGAGCACCATAAACTCAATCAAATTCAGGAGGTACGTATGACACATTTACCAACCGAAAAAAATCCCATTTTCCTTAACTCTATTCACCAAATTTTTATCACTATAATTCCCTTCTATTCAATTCAAATGGTTTACTTGTGAAAAGCTCTGCTTTTTAAGCAGCATCAAGTACCATTCTTGTTACCGTCTCCATCAGCAACAGCAGAAGAATAAGTTACTGGTTACTAAAGCTTCTACAGAAAAGGCAAAGAGTGGTGTTGTACCAGTTGAAGTTGCTGATGAGAAGAAGGGAACTATTGCTGGAGCAGTTGCTTTGATCATTGGCACCAGTATAGGTTCTGGGATTCTTGCACTGCCTCAAAAAGCTTCCCCAGCTGTAAACTAACCCCTTTATCTTTTGCTCTCTTTTTTAGCTGATTTTTAGCTCTCAGAAAGTAATTAATGGTTATGGGAAGCTCAAAACTTGGGAAGATCTTCTTTTAAAGGAAATTACTTTTGAAACAAAGATAATGGTTTCTTTTAGAAGAAAGTACTTTTGCAGCCCTTTTGCTAACTTGATTTTCAATGTTGTTAATTGGTTTTTTTACATGGTATATAGGGATTGGTTCCGAGTTCGGTATCCATTCTAGTGTGTTGGGCATTTCTTCTAATTGAAGCCCTTTTGCTGGTTGAAATAAACGTGGGACTAAGGAGAAAGAAGGAACAGAAAGAAGAAGAGAAGGCTTCTGAGTTGGAGGTCATTTCTTTGAGGACAATGGCCCAAGAGACTTTGGGAGACTGGGGTGGAACTTTGGCCACTGTTACCTATGTTTTCTTGGGCTACACTTCCATGGTTGCATATAGTTCAAAGTCCGGGGAGATTCTCTTTCATTTGATCAAACTGCCCGCTCCTATATCGGGCTTCCTTTTCACTTTGCTTTTCACTATGCTCATCTCCATAGGTGGGACTCGAGCAACCGATCAAGTTAACCAATTACTCACTGTTTTCATGATAGGTACTACATATGTAAACCAATTCAGTTTTGTTGCAAAGTATATGGCTAGACTTTTGGTGAAATAGTTAAATCTTTCTAGTAGTTTTTTTTCAATGGTGTGAAGTTTACACAAATTGAAGCAAAAACACTATTTACAGGTTTACTAGTAGTGATCGAGGTTCTCGCAGTTGCATTTGGAGGCTGGTTGGGACTTGGAGGAAGTGGAGACTGGGGAAAAGTCCCTGCTTCACTACCTGTGATTATATTTTCTTTGGTCTATCATGATCTAACACCGGGTAAGAGAGAGAGAGTTCTCTGAGAAATCAACTTTAGTTTTGGTTGAGCAACCTCCTATCTGACCTGACATTTCTGTTTGCAGTTCTATGTGCGTATTTGGGCAGTGATCTTGCACGAGTAAGGATTTCGGTTTTCCTTGGTAGTCTTGTTCCGTTGATAGCACTTCTTGTTTGGGATGCCATTGCCCTTGCCCTCTCTGCCAGCACTGACCAAATTGTTGACCCTGTTGAATTGCTTACGAGGTGATCCAATCACTGCAAACTCTGTAATTGCATACGATCTTGTCACATACTATTTAGTTAACAATCTAGTCTATCATAAAGTTGCCACTATTCTGAAGGAAAACATGAACTTTCCACTGTTTCGAAGGAAAACTAGAATTTCTACACATAAATTTTCTGTTTCTGCTAGACAGTGATATCAAATTCTCTACTTTAACCTTGCTTCAGCGTGAGATGGAGTGGTGTTTCATACATGGTGGAAGCTTTCTCACTCCTCGCAATTGGAACATCATTAATCGGCACTCTTCTGGGATTCTCCGAGTTTTTCAAGGAGCAACTAGCTAAAATCTCTTGGAATTCTGCTTCAACACCAATGCTACAAGTAAAAAGTCTTCTCTTGAAGTGTGGCACCTGTTAATAGGTTATAAATCACATAACTCAGATGATTTAACAAATTTTGCTTGCCTATAGCAGAGAAGGAACATGCTTTCTGGGGTTAAAAAATGGTGGGGAAAGCATACGATTGGCTTCACTGCAATGACAATGGTTATTGCTCCAACCCTATTTGTGTCATCCACTGTTCCTGATGCATTCTCTGCTGCCACAGATATTGCTGTAAGTAGAGAGAGAAAGAGAGAGTAATATGTTCACACCCAATAATTTATCAACCATCCAAATGAACTGGTAAGCAAACAAAGAAATGGAATCAAATTCACCACAGTTGATACTAAAAAGGACTACTTTCTCACCAAAATATCAAAGAAAAATCAACACAAAAAGTAGTAAGACTGTCTTATCAGATTCTAACTAACCCTGATTACCTCATGTCTTTCCGAAAATATTTTAACAAGTTCCAGTAAAATTTGAGAGGGTTGTACCCTAGGGTTAGTGTCTTGCTCATGCAAATTTTCCAGTCATGATATCATCAATTTTCTGAATACTTCTGGTATAGATAGTCTAAAGAACCTTATGCAACTGAAAATTGATAAAACTAAATGAGAAGATAGATATAACATAACCAAAGATGTTGAAACCATCTCTCGGAGCCTTTCTCTAATAGGAATTTGACTTTATTACTATGAAATAGGGAGGGTATTGTATGACAATGCTATATGGAGTTCTCCCACCGGCAATGGCCTGGGCAATGCACAACAGAGAGCAAGAGAAATCTGAGCGAAAGGCATTAACAAAAGCAAGGCCTCTTCTTATTGGTGTAGGATTATTTGCATGTGGAATAGTTGCTGAGCAAATCCTACAAGATATCCTTATACTGTATTCCTAACTTGTTAAAACTCTTTTTGCTGATTTGCTTGCTTGAATGAACCAATAGCTAATTGCAGGAGTCTAATATCACGTAGATATTGTCATGTCATCCTCCTAACTAGAAACCTACAACGACTCTTTCAGGTTTATTTGAGACTGGACTCTAGTAGAATACCCTTTGCTTTTTCGCATTGGTTTTGTTTTGTGGTAAGCTTTTGTTGCAGGTTTACATTTGATGCATTTAGCAATCGCCCCACATGTTTTTAATTTCATCCATTTCCAGAGCTAAGCCTATAGTTCACAAAAATGAAGAAATAGATCCTGCAAAAAGCACTGATCTGAAAGAACCCCTTCGTAGGTAGAGTCAGAACTCAGAAGAAAGTAAAGTGGAAAGGAGATCAATTTGTAGCTCCAACTTGTATTGGAAAGTAATCGAGCAAGTATTGTACTCAATAAAACAGGTATCATTTATATTCCTCTGGAACAATAAGCACAACTTGCCATTATTATTTACTTCATATATAGAACATAATCAATAAATACAAGTAATAAATACTAATGGTATAAATAAATACATCCGAAATGCCATACACGATACGAAATAATCACTCACAGTTGAAAAACTTACTACCAGACATGAGATTATTCAAGCATTCTAATCCACCAAGCTTCTTCATGATCTTAGTTTTTCCCAGTTGTCACACGTTTCAGAAGCATTTGTATTACTTCATATGAAATCCTTGCAGCCTCGTTCTTTAGATGATGCGTCTTTGCCTCTGTCTCTTGCTCAAGCCGCTTCACGTTAGCACCCATATCCCCACTGCTCTGTTTGACAAGACATATGACAGTTTCAAATTGCCATGTAAATTACTGAATACTTGATATGCAGAACCATAACTAGGAGTCTTATAATTTATCGGTATCCTACATAAACAAATCTCACACTTGTAGAGACAAAACTTGGCAAGACTTCTGTCAAAAAGTAATTTTTTTCCCCACTGAATCGAAGGGACACCAAACAAGAGATCTCTTGCTGGGAAGAACCAGGAAAATACTCGAATATGCAAAAAAGGGGTCAAGCATATGATAGGGTACCTCTGCAAGTTTTCTATGAAAATCCATTTCTGCTTTAGCTCGAAACTCAGTAGCCTCTTTTTCAGCTTCTTCTTTAGCTTGTATCAATCTAGACAATTTTCCTAAGAAAAGAAATAAAAACAAGAAAAAGAAAGTATATATATAGATCAGTTTCCAGCATCCAGAACTGGAATCATAGGGTGAGTGCGCCGTTCTATTATAGAAGCAAAATACACACGCTCGAGCACACAAAGACATAACAATCATCCATGTTTAAGTCCAGACCCAAAGGGTTTCTTGTCAAGATAAGTCGTATTAACGCACACAAGTTCTTCTAATTAGTGTGTGACAGTGCCTAAAGAAGCAACATGTTGACTTGATTTGAATATAAGCAAGGGCAGTGAAATAATATAAGTTTACGAATGGCTACAAATTTGTTCTTAAGCCTGATCTAAGCAGTAAAGATCAAGTGTTGTGTTGCTTGGGCCAGTTGGTTGGTCGGCATATATTCTAGCTTTAGGCACAGATATAACTGAGTATAGCCACCCCATATTTCTATCGAGTTATTAGACCAGTCACTCTTACTTCCACAACATAATGGAGTAAAACAATGTAATGGAATGCAATGAAATGAAATGTATCATCACCAAACCATAATGTAAGACAACAATACCTAAAGCACAGACAATAAAAAATCCAGTTACCATTTCTGGCAGCATCAAACAATGTGCTGAGCTTCTTGTACTGCAGCTAGAAGTTGTTGAATTCCATTCTGTTCCCTGTTGACTTCCATACATGCAGGAATTTCTGATAGAACTAAAAACATAAAACCTCAACCGAATTAGTGTTTGAGAATACATAAACAAAAAATGCATCCAATCAATTCTGGCGAGTATTCTTATCTTCATCAGTAAGTAGGCTAAAAAATTGCTTATTTATTTTGGATAGCATCTCCATCCAAGTAATTGAGAAAAGCATATTTTAGCATCAAAGGAACAGCCATTGGTAGTTAGTCGCAGAGAACATAATGAAGACTAGAGAGAAAGAGAGAGGGAGAGAGAGAGAGAGAGAGAGAACATACCTGAGGAGGAATCGGGGTCTGGTGGTCACGATTCACGGTTTCAGTAATGACCGGCGACGCGACGTGTTATAACTTACAAGTTGAAATGCACAAGATGATCTCGTTTCTTGAAGCCACTGTCGTCTATCAGATGACGTCGTTTTTTCTTTAATTGCCGTTTTCATAATTTCTGTCGTTGATCAACATGGCGTGGTTTGTTGGCCTTTTTCCTTTTTTTTTCTTTTTTTTAAAAGTGGTTTGTTGGAGTTATTATGCAGTTTCTGAGGTAATATTTGTTTATCTAGTCTTGTCCTCTTCATATTTGTGTCGTTTTCTAGATTGATGATTTGAAGACTTACCGCTTCTTCATTTTGTGTCGTAGTCTCTATTTCCAATTAATGTCGTTTTTCAGAGTCATTGTCTTTTTTTTTTTTTATAGAATGATGTCGTACTTCAAGCTACTGTCGTTTCTGCAGGAATGTCGTGGTAGACAATGTCGTTTATGCTCGAAAATAATAATAATGGTGGTGATGATGATGATGATAATATAATAAGAAATAAGCCAAACATTAACATTCTAAATTGATGTTATATCAGTAAGGTAGTTCATTTTTCCAGCCAAAATCAAAAAATAACATTCCAATCCTCTACTGATCATAAAACCAACGGGCTACATCAAACACGCTCAGACCAAAATTTATAAACAAAATTGTAAATTAAATTTAACAAAGGCTGATCATATGCAATACAGAATATATATATATATATAATATATAGATCCTCCATGCATGCTTAAGTGGTCTCTCCAATTAGATCACAACATCACTAAAGAACCGGTCTCCTGGTTGCATTTGCCAACCGGCCTCTTCTTATGTTAGCACGGCGTTTCTTGTAAACCAAGCCACCCAATACCACCATCGCCGCCGCTGCCAGCACTCCGAACACTATTCCCGCCTTCTGTCCTCCACTTAGCCCTCCTTTTCCCGTTGCTTGTGGCGGTGGTGGAGGAGGAGGGGATGGCGTCATGACTCCTCCACCTCCTGACGGCGGCGGAGGCTGTGGAGCATGCGGCTGTGGTGTTGGTGTCGGTGTAGGCGTAGGCGTAGGCGTCGGTGTAGGTGTAGGCGTTGGTGTTGGTGTTGGTGTTGGTGTTGGTGTAGGTGTAGGCGTCGGTGTTGGTGTTGGTGTTGGTGTAGGCGTTGGCGTTGGTGTTGGTGTTGGCGTTGGCGCCTCAGCTGAACTCACTAAAATTAGTAATGCAAATTCTGCAAAGAGAACGAATAGTACTATTAGAAACATAGGCTTGAAACTGATCAAGATAGCCATATGATCAGACTTGAGATGAGAGTACGTCAAGATCTAATTAAACATTAATGTGAACAATAAGGTTAATTATAATGTATAAATGGGCCTGATATATGGACCGACGGGCTTTAGGAAAAGGTATATACTACATACTGTATATATATATATATATTATATATAATGTTAATGACACCTCATTATTTGATCAATTGCAATTAATTTGTACATTGTTATGTATTAATTAAATTAGTTAAACAGTTTTACTAGGAATTAGATGATCGAAAATGACAACAGGTATATTGTATAAATGGACGGAGATATCTAGTTTGCATATATGTAAATAAAATTGTACTAACTCTTAAATTAGATCAATCTAGAACATCGTATAGTGCGCTACATATATATATATATTTATGTTGTAATTAAATTGCTGGTTATCCAATGCTTGGAATACTTGTATAAATGGATAAAGAATTAAGCCGGCCTCTTGGTAGTTACCCGTACCAAACTTTCGCTATAGTTAAGAAATTTATTAGTAGGACTTCTAAGCCTTTCGTGTCTTTCAAAAAGGGTTTCTATAATAACAAGGGGAAATTAGTAAAAAATACGGTATTTTTGAAAAGAATTGGAAAAATACGATGCTTTTGTATTTTTCATGGTCGTATTTTTCATAGTGCGGTACGGTTTTTATTAGAAAAATACCATTTTTAAAAAATATTTATAAAAATACCATTTTTTTAAAATAGTAACTAGTTTCTAATAACCAGTTTCCAGAAACTGGTAACTAGTAACCGAAGATATTTATAACTGATATATAACTGGTAACCAGTAACTATTTTAAAAATGATAATTTTCTAAATATTTTTAAAAAAGTAATATTTTCCTAATTAAAACCGTAAGAAAACTGAAAAACTGTGACTTCCGTATTTTTGTAATTCTTTTCATTTTTTATAGGTATAAGTGTAAGAAACCCTAATAACAACTATGTCTGCTTTTTTCCACTTATAATGGGCCACGCCCATTGGGGGTAAAAGGTGAGTCCATATTAACCAGTGTTACAATCTAAATGCACGAAATTAAAGAGAATATTAGGGAAATGACCAATTTTCTAAATTAGTTTAAGGAAATGTACATGTTTTAAAAGTTATAGTAAAATACTTTTTTTTTTGTTTGAAGTTTCACTTTTGGAATTTATTGTATTCTTAATTTTATTATTAAGTGAGTTGGACATTTAACTATAAATTTTTGAGTTTGGTCATATACTGAGTTTTGGGTCAAAAATTGGTCAAATAGTTAGTCATCCCGAAATTAAATCGGATGATATTACTATATTCCTTTATGAGTAAAATATGTTAAAAGTATAATTTAAAAAAAAAAGTTAGGGAAATTGGAGTGGTGCATTTTTTACATTTCGTTTCAATAAATGTTTAATTTTTCTTTTTTTTTAATAGCTAGATGTTTGAATATATATAATTTTATACTTGAATATTGAGTGTATTAATTTTTATCCTCGGTATATCATATTTTACCTTTGATATATTTAGTGATATATCAGTCATTTTGCTTTAACATTAGGAGAAGTGGATATTTTCTTAAAATGGTCACATATAAGCCTCAGAGTAATTACTTACCATGGTTCACTTTCGCAAACAGATCAGAAGCCGGCAATATTATTCACTGCATTTTGATTTTTAAGTATTACGCGTCTTTCCCCGCGGATGGAACGGTATTGATTCTAATTTGTTACAACGCTAATTAATTCAAAAAATTAATCATGTCTTTCCACATAGATGAAACGTACCTTAATGTGACAACATATTTTCTAGAAGTAATTAATTTAAAATCTCGTTCGGCTGGCCCTATACTTCAATTTATTTATGTTTTAACTTGTTCAGGGATACAGTATACTCCTCGTTATTTTCCTTACCCTCTTCCATAGTGTATTACAGTTATTTCAATTAAATAATGTAGTTGTTAATGTCCCTTTGATGATCTTTTTTTTTTTTTTTTTTTCCGAAACACCTTTGATGATCTTTGAGTGAAGCTCGTTGAAGCATATTTTGTAGTAAAAATTAAAAGGCAAATCTAGGCTTTGACTTACCTTTTAGAATTATTCAAGTGATTAAACAATAAATATGTGTGTTATAATCATAAAAGCAGGATCCTCTTTCACACCAACACTTTTTGACATAGAGATGCCTTGGAAATTTACGAGTGAAAATTTTACCCATATAGAAAAAATGAATTATAGAACTAAGTTGTTTCTCTCTCTATACTTGCTTTTCTCTCTAAAAAAGAAGCTCCACTGTTGTTCTCACAAAGATAAAAGAGAGAGCGTCTCTTTCTCCTTCTTCGGCCTCTCCTTCTCCTCCTCCTTCTCTTTCTCCTTGATCTCTCACAAGGATGGAAGATTTTTTCTGTTCTTCTTCTCCTTGATCTCTCACAGGGATGAAAGATTTTTTTCCGTTTTCTTTTAGTTTTCTAATAAATCTAATTCTAAATCCGGTACCACTTTTTGTGTGGATTTTAAGTTCATTTGTTAGATTCTGAATTTGGAATTTTCTTCTTTGATTTAGATATGTTAGGCGGATGATTGTTTTTCTAATTAACCGGTGTGAATCTCAATTGGTATTAGAATCATATAGTCTACCCTGCCAAGAATACAATCTAAAAGCATATGTTGAAGGCAATAATTTACTTGTGGCCCTTATTATTTTCTTCTCTTGAAGAATTATAGTAACTCACAAATCTTGTTGCTGTTGTGTTTGTGATCCACTTTTCGTCTCCTTTCTTTGAAGAGTAAAAAAAAAATTTGAAATTGTAATCCTTATGCTTATATTGTAATTGAAACTCTTTCGTTTCGAGTAATAATATTCTCTTGAAGAGCCCGTTTTTTATTTTTAAAAAAAATTGTTTTGCGTTTCCTACTAAACATTACAACATTTATAACTAATTATCAGCTCCATTTTTGTAGGTTTTCTCTTTTCTTCTTATCTTAGGCATTTAACAACCTACATTCTATTTCTAAGCTCTAATATTTTATTCTAAGGGTCTCTGGCTATGAACATTCTTATACCAACTTGATCTGACTGCTCACATAAATTACGAATAATATCATTTTTATACTTTGTACTTTGATACTTTATGTAGTTTGCACCTTATGTTTTAGTTATTATCAATATTGACCCTTAAATTTGAAATCTGTTACAAATTTATATACTGACACCAATTTAGAACAGTTAATTTACCAAGATTAATAAATTACTTATTCTCGGATCAGTTTTTGTATAGTTTATTTTTAATTTTTTAAATGACATATTAGTAATTAATTACTCTAAATTAGTGTCAGAGTATAAATTTGTAACAAATTTCAAACATAAAGATCAATGTTGATAATAACCAAAACAAAATTCGAACAAAATGTCAAAATACAAAGTATAAAAGTGATATTATCCCTACAAATAATAACCCCATCTTCGAAATTTAATCCTACGTAGTCTCCTGTAGCCGAGCAGTATTTTCTTTTTCATTGAATTTCATTAGTTTTCATTATAATCTCTTCATGTTTTTGAAGCTTGGTCTTTGTGTTAATGTTTATGTGTACGGACAACTCTATTCAATTCCTTCTTGATCAACTTCATGAGCTCCGAAACCTGCTCCTGAACTGATTTAAAAAATAAATAAATAAATAAGTAAAAATAACACTACTTGGAGTGACAAAAGTACTTGATTTTTAAATTTCATGTTTCATTATAAGTTGCAAAGTTATGTGTATCATAAAGTTATGTGTATCTTACAGTAACAAAATTATATGTTAAGAGACAAATATAGTATGTACCTTTTCCTACCTCAGAATATTGCTGCAAGACTAGAGAATAATGATTCAGAGTCTTGTATATCTTCTGAAGTAGGCCTAGAAGTACTTCTACTTGATCCCCTAGAAGATCTACCTATAAAAACAACCACACATTTCTTAAATTTTGAATAATATTACTAAAGCCACCAGAAGAAGAAGAATTGTTTTATTGGGTTAGTACCTCAGTTTCAGCCTTATGGAGATTCTGGCATCTCCTAATAAATGCCTTCTTGTAAAGTGATTTCTTTTCTCTTAAGGAGGAAACTATTTCAGCAAGTGGATCCAAATTATGATGAATCTGCTCCAATCTGTATAGAGGTAGCAGATTAGTCTTCCTTGATCAGTAAATTATGTCCAATCTGTACAGTAGTAGTATATCTTATTTTATAGACATATTTGAATTGTAGGCTGCACGTCAGACAAGAAAAGTTAGAATTCTTCCTCTATTAGCAAACGTATGCAATGATATCATGGTAAATCTAGTAAGAAAATGTGATTCTAAAATGAAAATGAGAACACTAGTAAAAAAAATTTGTTGATGAAAATGAAAGGTTCATTCATGGAAAACTGAAGTACCTACCTCAAAAAATTAATCTCTAACTTCTCTTTTACTCTGCCCTCAAAATCCTCCATCATGGCTTGGAAGAATCCCAGGATAGGAATGACTGCAGAATTCTCAAACGAAATTAATCGCTCCTTCAAATCTTCTTCTAGCGGTTTACCAATAGAGGATTCATTGTCTTGTAGATGATGAACACTTTCTTTATCACTGAAAATCAAGCCTAAACGAGATGCCATCTCACCGAGTGTTTCCTTAATCTTAGCTAACTGCCGTAGAGCCTTCTCTAGCTTTCTACTCACGGAACTAGACTCATTGTTCTTACCAAAACTTTCACACTCTAAGCCTAGGAGATCAAGGTTTGTGGTGTTTCCCCTTATTTCGGAATGTAAACTTAGCATCAGATTTTCCTCTACTTCAAGACAGTTCAATAGAGACTCTACCTTTTGAATTAAACTTTCCTGTGTGGTAAGCTGTTTATACTTTCCTAACTTGTCATCACAGAACATGCATCCTAAGAGATTGTCTTGTTTATCATAATCAACTTCTTTTAAAAGAACAAATGCATCTTTGAAAGCCTCAAAAATGACAAACTGATATATTTCTTCCCCAAGTTGACTCTGCATGTTATATGAATCTAACTCTATCTTCCATTCCTTGACAGTTTCTCTGATGAAATGCGTACAGACATCTTCCTCAACAGAACTTTCAGCAAGTTTTACCTGTTCAAATCTACGAAACGCCGAACTGAAAATGTCAGCAATACTTTTGGTGGTCTCATCCAAGACAATATGACATATCTCTTCTCTAACATGGATATCAGTCTTGTAATCTTCTATCCTTTTGTTCCATTCCTTGGACGTTTGTCTGAAGATGAGAGCCTGTATATCATTATCCAACTTTTGAGTAAATGCTGACTCTTCCAAACAGATAATTTTATACCTCACATTGTTAGACTCAGCTAACTTTAAGTCATAAGAAGAAATACGATCCTTAATAACCTCATTGAAGACAATGCAATATATCTCTTCTCTTAGTTGTGATTCAACATTGTTGCTTTCGGTTTGCGCATTCCAGTGATTCCTCATTTCTGCAACAAGATCTTTGCATGGACCTTCCCATGTTAGACTCTCAAAATCATACATAAATAGCTTAATGTTAAGATCTTTCAACAAGCCTTCGAGAAGAGTAATATAGGTCTCTTCCATTATCTTGGTTTTCAAATTCAATTCCTCTAGCTCCAACTCTAACTCTGTTCTCCTCATCTTATCTGGCAGCTCTTCATCATTAGTTGCTTCAGATTTTTGAAATCTCTTTCTTGAAAGAGTTTCCTCATCATAGTCTCTATGATCATCAAAAGACTCTTCCATATTAACACTCCATTCTTTCAAATTGTCTAACTTCACAATGATTTCTTGGACTCTTTTGTTGAGGCTTACTGGTTCCTTCTCCCTCTTGCAAGATGAATTCGCTTTTTCCCTCATAATTTCTCTCCTCAACAGATTCAGCTCCTCTGCCTCGGCACTCTTTTGGCGTATGATAGACTCGTGATTCTTTATCATCTTAGCAACATAGTGGCTTCTGTCCTCTTCAGTAGTTTCTCCAAGAGTCTCCCCTTCCATGCGATCAAACTCTACACATACGGATTGGTTTTCAGGCCTTTCATGTTGCCCAAACACAGATTCAAGTTCATTTCGCAGGCCTGCAACTTCACTCATTAATCCGGACCAAAACTCACCTCCGAATCTGAATCCAACGGGAAATCCCTTCTCTTGTTTCGACATATTAGCGCCGAATATCTCTTGAAAATCCCACATGAGACCTTTAAGCAAGATAAAAACTGTATCCTTTTCAATGCCCCATCTCCATTGCTGCTCTATTGGAGCAACCTCGGACAAGATAATGGCATTCCTCATCTTCCCAAACGCCAAATCCAAAGTCTCCTTCAACATGTCTATGTCCGAACCCATCTGCTCAACCTTTTGATTGTCAATTGACTCATCAAGCACATTGTGCTGATCAGGCTCAAGCTTCTGTCTGATATTCCAAACCTGCTGATCAACCGAATTCATCAGCTCACAAAACTCGCCATCTCTATCCTCAACTCCCTCGGTTCTAGTCTTTTCAAGCTTGAGTTTCGCGCGCAAGGACACCAACTCTCTCTCTTTGAGCTCCAATGCCTGCCTCAGCTTCAACTCACTGTCTAATCTCTCTGTTAGCTCTCTGTCCTTCTCCCTTATAGCCATCTCCGATTCACTAAGACGTCCTCTGAGACGGTTCCTGATCTCAGCCAAGCCGGCAAGAACCTCTTCTTCATGGCTGCTGTCAAGAATGAAGATGTCTGGCTCTTCTTGGACAAACTTCATACACCCTTCTAACTGCATCACGGCCAATTCATAGAACTTGGATATCTCATTCAAACGCTCTATGACACCTTCTTTGGACTTAACTCTCTCATGGGCTTTGTTCATTGCGGTGTGCACGATTTGCATCATGGTTGAATCTGTTATGGAGATCCTAAATCTGCCTTCCATGCCACCAAAAAACTCATCCATTTGTACAGGAAAAAGAAAGCTTAATTCGTTCCAGAGGAACTTATTGACAAAGAAAAAAGAAAAAAGGGCTTAATATTTTAGGTGAATATGTACGGATTTTGTGAATGGAACGTGGCAAAGATTGGAAGAGGTGTTGGTCTTTGGTGTGGATGAAAAATGGAGTTTTAAGATCTTTGTTTTCTCGTCTTGTCCTATAAACATGGTAAGCTAAGTGACCAATTCTCTACAAGAAATGTTGATTAAATGGCACTTTTTGCCTCAATCTCTCACGTTACACATATCCCATTTTCAGTTATCTTTTATTATGTCAAATTATCAATCACAGAAGAGGCAGATGAAAGGAATTGTAGCCCTTTTATGATTATTCTTGTACCGAATTGAATTGATCTAATTAAATTTTTTAAAATTGCTCCAAGAGTATTTCATTTCCTGCTCCTCGAACAATTTGAACCGTCACATGGATCAAATCCAATAATACGCAATGTCATTCTCATGGTACATTAATGTTAGCCAAAAAATGATGCATTTGACCATCGAATGTGGTGGCTTAGCAATCTATCATCAACCATTAATTAGTTAACACAAAATTCACCATGTGAAATAGTAATTAAGAAGCTTGGCAGTTGCCACATCCCACTCAATTATCAAAAATAAAGTAGCATGCTATATAAGACCTCCACATCAGAAGAAGACCCTTTTTTTTTAAAAAAAATATTGTTCGAAAAAATTAGAGTGATATAAAAAGTTGTTCCATATTTTCAATTATACATTCCATTAGTTCATTGATGTAGATTGAAAAAAAGAAGAAATGTTGCAAAAGAATAATTTGAGAAAAATGAAGTCTTAAACTGAATTGAAAAGCTAATTACTTACTTAATCTTCAAAGGAGTCGAAACGATTCGTTTGGAGCTTCATAGATTACGAGAACTAGACTCCTACATGATTTCAGACTGTACAAAGTGTCTTCAAAAGAGTGTCGTCACATGTTACGAACCAACAATCTCTAATGCTTATTAAAAACTTTCATAGGGATACGTTTTCTAACTTTTTTGACTTTCCAAGAAACAAAAACGTCCCAGCCCCACCACACCCGGCGGCGCGTGCATCACATTCAGCTCTTCTGTGCGCGTTGGGCACGGGTCTTTAGCCACTCGGCCATTTCCCCAAACACCATATCGACACTCTCGTCGGGCTCCCCGACGAGCTGGTGCCACATCCCGGGGTGGATCCGGATCGTCTTGTCCTTACTCGCGGCGCGTCGGTGCAGCTCCTCCACGCACGCCGGGTCGCAGACGACGTCGTCGCCGCCGTGGACGATCAGCAGCGGCACCTCCACCTCCTCGAATCTCTCCTGGAGCTCCCTGCAGACCCTCAGCAGCTCCAGCGCCGTCGCCGCCCTCGGCCTCGCCGTCGGCCGCCGCGGGCTCGCCAGCGCCAGCCGCCGCTTCCACTCCATCTTGAACGACACGTCCGGGATCGACCCGCGCGTCGGGACCACGCGCCACGTGGGCACGACGGCGGCGGCGAGGAAGAGCAGGTGCTCGAGCGGCCACGGCGGCTTGAACTTGGCGCTGATGCCGCACATGGCGCCGTTGAGGACGGCGCCGGCCCACGAGCGGGGCTGGCGGAGCGCGATGAGGAGGGCGATGGCGCCGCCGAGGGACTCGGCGTAGAGGAAGGCCGGGAGAGACGGCGGCGCGCGGTGGGAGCGGAAGTCGTCGAAGAAGGAGAGGCAGTCGTCGACGAGGGGGGCGATGTCGGGGATGTGGGCCTGGAGGCCGTCGGAGAAGCCGTGGCCCTGGTGGTCGATGGCGCAGACGGCGAAGCCGGCCTTGGCGAAGAAGACGGAGGTGAGCTGGACGAACCAGCTGGACTCGCCGGTGTAGCCGTGGACGACGGCGAGGACGGCGGAGATGGGGGGGGGGGGGAGTGGGGTCCACCACTGGGTGAAGAGGTTGAGGCCGCGTGGGTTGGTGATGTACTCGGAGCCGTGCGCGACGTTGTGGCGGGCGTAGAACTCTTCCGGGGTGGAGCTGCCGAAGGGGCTCGTCTCGTTCGCCTCCGCCACCGGGTGCGCCATATTTTTATTATTTTAATTTCGATGATTTCGAAGGCGCGAATGGTATTATGGTATGGAGAGAACAAATGTTATATTATGTTTTATTATGTTATCTGCTATGAGATGAGATGAGATGAGATGAGCGTTGGAGTAAATTAAATGCGTGTGTTGTATGTATTGGATTTGGATGGGAGTGAGACGACAGTTATCTGCTGCTTTACTGCTTTAGCAGTTAAGCTGCACTCAGTGTCAGGTGGGAAACATGTATGGCTCACAGGATGGATGACAAACGCTTCCGGCATTATTACGCGCTGTGTTGTGATTTGGGGTCCAAACTATGCTGCCATGGTGTGAAGTGGAATATGGAATAAAATTTTTATTAATTTTCGCAATTAATCATACTGCACGGTATTGAATATATGCTAATTCTAAAAATATTATTATACATAAATTTATATTTGTATACAAGTATTTATATGTTAAAAACTAAAGTCTGATATATTTAAATATCCTTTTAAATCACATTCAACTTTGTTGGATATTTTTTTTTTTTAAAAAGTGGGGCTTAACTAATGACCACCACTTACTACAAATTAAAGGAAAATGGCACACACACACACACTACCAAGGTTTGAACCCCTGACCCCCCCAAACACACACACACAACCCTCAAACCTTGGACCAACTGAGCTAACCCCAGTTGGCCAACTTTGTTGGATATTTAAGTATTTGAATTTCATAAATTTGTATTTTAATTTATTTCAATTGGATTGTATCTTATTAAGATCTGATCTGGACAAATATAAGTATATGACTTTCTTAATTATTTTAAATATATTTATTTTTAAATTTATTTTTAATAGTTTTGACTTTTTGAATATTATTTCTTCAATTTAGCCTGAATTTGTTAAGACTCCTAACAAACCGTGCACCACACCAAACCGCATAATATAGCGTGGTTTGGTGCAGTTAATAGGTTTTTTTAAGCGCTTCATTGTACAACACTTTATAGTTTGATTAAGAATTTTCACATCGTACCATCCAACTCACACCATGCATATCCCTAAATGATCCCATTCCCATCTTTCCAAAAATGATTCACTAGTTTTTTCAATTTCCTTTTCAGTTCAAGCATGAATAGTAATCGTATTATGCTGGCTCCTCGGGCATAATTACTAATTGTGTCGTACCGTGCCTAGTCCGTAACGTGCCCATGTCTGTATCGTACTTGTGCTCGTAATCATGCATTTATTGTGCTTATCCATTTTGATGCCTAATAGTTTTCATTTTTAATATTATATTATTATCGTGTCTAATCATGCTCGTTTCGATATTATACTATTTTTCATGCCTAATTGTGCTTGTTTACGATGTTGTACTACTTTCATGTCTAATGTTATCCGTTTCTATTATTATGCTATTTTCGTATTTAATTGTACTCATTTTAGATACTATGTTATTTTCGTGCCTAATCATGCTTCATGCTCATTTTTTATATCATATACGATTTTCATGACTAATTATTTTATTTTTAACTCTTATTGTTCTTGAGTCAAAATTGTGCTCATTATTATTTTTTTTTTCAAATTTAGTTATTTTAATACTATTTGTACACATTTATTTATAAGTAATTATGAAGGGCGCGTCTACAGTAGGGGCGCCCCTACGTAGGGCCCTGTCTATTTACCGTTGGATGGGAATCTGTATATAAATAGATTCTCCACAGATTCCCGTTATTCCCCACAGATTCTCATCCAACGATAATTAAGGCATGACCCTACGTAGAGACGCCCCTACCGTAGCCATCCCCAATTATGAATTATTAATTACTATGTAATAAAAAGAAATTATTTAAAAAACTGAGATAACTTTTATATAAAAACTAGTCCATAATTTAAGTATATATTAACTAGATTGGCACTATAAAAGTTATGACTAGCATGTACTCAAACTATATTTTTCTTTCTTACATTAAAAATATTTTCTATTAGAGATGAGTTTTGTCCTTAGACTCTCTGAACTCTTTAATCCAAATTTATTAAATTTTAGACTTTTTTTCTTTAAAAAGTTAGACATTGACATGATATTCATAGATATATATTTTATTTTTATTTATTCTATTTTTTTAGATTTATTGTATTAAGATTATGCCCAAAAAAAATTATACAAGTTAAAACTC